>JAYESA010000020.1:66574740-67174740 GCA_036927795.1 Iris macrosiphon
ATTGTGGATAATATTTCTGAGCTCTCTTTAGCTTATCATATCCTTGGGTTCTTGTCGAATGATCTTTTATTCTGATATATTCAAAATATGATAGTCATTTCGATCCTTTCATTGAGCATAGATGAGTTTTTATCCTACTCTTTTGCCCTCGTATCTCGTGGCATATGATGTCTATCATGCAACCCGAGTGTGAAGGTACGCCCTGGATCAGAGTCATATCCTTGATAAAATTGTTGGTACCGACTTACCTCAGGGCTTGGCTCTTGTCCATCTTGTGAGTCAGCATAGGCAAGCGAGGACGAGTTCCTATTTAACTAACTCAGGGGTATATGCATCTATATGCCTCCATTTTTCCTGTATGATACTTTTGTGCATTTATTCATTAGTTACTTTTTGCAGTTATCTTTTATTTCTTTGATTTATGATGTGATTTCTTGAGCTTTCTCGTGTGTTCCAGCTCGACTAGCCTTGGTGAAATTTTGATGCTGAAATTTTTCTAAGGAGGGTAGAGATGTCACACCCGATTCCAGATTTGGTATTTTTTGAATTTCTAGAATTTAATTTTTTCTAATAATGTATTCCTGCTGTATTTCTCATGTTGGTTCCTGTCATTTTATTTATTGTTATTTTTTTGTTGTTGAGAGAGACTACCCGAGATCAGTAGAATACCTATTGGCATTGGCATAGACCCAGTTTAGGACCCGCATATATAATGGAAACTTGGTTCGGATCATTTGATTGAACCCATGACTAAACTATCTTTCTCTTCTCTTAGTATATATATGAGTATTTTCTATCTCTCACTCATTTTCTCATTTCACTCTTCTTGCTTCCTTCTTCCTCCTCTCCCTCAAGCTCCCTCTAGCCAAACACTAACCCTAGGGAGAAGTTGTTGTGACTTGGACCGATAGAGGTAGAGACTAGGAGCCACCCAAGGCAAGTACATCTTGTTCAATGGTGAAGCATTAATTTTTGGATTTTTATACATATATATTATTTTAAAAATATATTTGATGGAAAATGTTCTCATTGATTTGTTGATCATATTTAGTTCTTGGAGTTTTAGATTTTGATGAGTATATTTGAGTAGATCTGAATTTAAAGTTTAGGATTTTCATGGGTTATATGTATTTTTCATGGTTTTAATATACTAAAACTTGGTATTTTAGAAAAAAAATAGTTTTTGTGGTGGATGTAGCACTTTATTTCGAGCATTTTGGCTTTTGATTCACTTGATTCAGAGTTAAAATAAGTTTTTATGAAGAAAATAAATTTTTGGTTTTTGGAGCTTTTTTGCCATGGTTGAACTTGCTGTCTGGAGAAGATGAAGTGCTCATATAGCCAGCATCATATACGACAGAGAGTGTTATACGACATGAACTCGGTGCCGCATATACCTTCCAGCATACGTTCATCTTGTTGGATGCATGACTGTTTATTACACAGTATTTTGGAACTAAGTCCTTGAACTCCTTGTCTATTCACTCGATGAATGAATGAGAATTTTGCTAAGTCCAAATGAAACACCCATACGGCTGAGAGAGCATACGGCAAGCAGACTTATGCGGCAGTGCCGCTATGCGCCTCTTTTCTTTATGGACATATAACTCTGCTTTGCCCTTGCACATCTTTTTATGATTCTTGCCTTATCTTCCTGACATATTTTTATGGAATGTCACATCAATTATCTTTAGTCAATTCTATCTCTCAAATGCATTTAATGACCCATCACTCAGCACTTTGGTGCATGCGGCCAGTGAGTCCATGCAGCCAGTGGGTCCATGCGGCCAGTAAGTCTATACGGCCAGTGAATCCATGCAACCAGTGGGCGCATGTGGCCAGGAATTCTTGTGTGCATTTTTTGTTCCTTTTAATTATGTCCATTTAATAACTCCTTTTAGTGATTATTGTTGTGTTCTTTCTTATGACGATACAAGTTTATATTACTAGACAAGTTTTGTATGTAGTTCATGAGACAAGTTTATGTACGAGTTCACAATCCTCACGATACCGTAGAAATGTTTGTGTATAAAAATTTATTCCATTTAGCATCGGGCAATCGAGTGTGAGTATTACCCAATGTATCGCGTGTCACGAATATGATAACTCATGAAAAGCTCATACTCATGACTAATCATTCTAGGGAGTTCTCAAATGTCCACGACTCAAGAAATTAAAATAATTAGTAATAATTAAACAAAATAAGATTTACCTAGATCATTAGGAGGGAAGAATATTGCTATCGGCTACCCCAATCTCTAAGGGCCCCATGTAGCATGGACCAACCCTGATAGGCAAGGGCTCCATGACTGACCAAGTTTATGCGTGCTGCGGCACTTACAAGACAAGTTTATATACAAGTTTATGTTACAAGAAAAGTTTATGTTTATAAGATAATTTTATGATCACAAGTTTAAGTTTATGCTTACAAGTTCAAATTTAAGTTTACGACAAGTAATAAGTTATGTTGTAGTGATATTGAATGTGCATTTAAGTTACCCGACAAGCGTACCCTTGGCCATCCGGGTTGACTGCAGTGCCGGTGATAGCAATATTCTTAAAACATGCATTTAGTAATTAAGGCCTGTGAAAACCCTAGCTAGTTAATTGTAGCAAGCTGTAGAGCTGTTTGGCTGTGCAATTAATGATGTTACTTTCATTATAGCTCACTTTTCTAGTTTTATTTCTCTCGACACGTGGTTAGAGTGCAAATTTTTGCTCGAATGAAGGACTACAACCCCGGTCCTTGTTTGGTTTAAGGGTTGCGGTCCCGATACAGAGTAGTTTATATGCCCTATTGCCGCTCGTTGCCTTACTTTCCT
The DNA here is from genome assembly GCA_036927795.1 of Iris macrosiphon. Taxonomy (NCBI): domain Eukaryota; kingdom Viridiplantae; phylum Streptophyta; class Magnoliopsida; order Asparagales; family Iridaceae; genus Iris; species Iris macrosiphon. Next base: position 66,577,563 of record JAYESA010000020.1, read on the forward strand.
TTATAGCACTTGTTATCAGTTCTCCAGTATATTTTTGAGACAAGTACATTGGTACCATACAAGTCTCGACCCACTTTTTTTCTTATATGTCTCTTTTCTGTTAATGTTGTGATATGTTTTGTCTATCACCTTGAGCTCATTTGTGGTAATTATTGCTTGGGGTTCTGACCCCACTGGTATTGTATGGCCAGATTATCCCGAGGAGAATCAGGATCCACCGTACTTCCAGTAAGATGGCATGCACTCGTAGGACTGTGGCTGAAGCTCGCGAGTAGGTTTCCTTTCTCCACCCCACGTAGTATTATTTTTATTTTATGGTATTTTAGCAAGAGGCAGTGTTAGCTCCTTATTTTGTGATCACTTCTCTGACTTTGGTCAATATGATGTATATATTAGACCATGGCTGATATATTTGATCATGTATAATTATACTCTACTAGTGCAATATTTTGTATTTACTAGCTTCATGATCATATATGGCATATAATTTTGGATGCCTCTTTACTTTCATGTATGATATACTCTTGTAATTGTTGTTGATGGATTGAGATACTATGATTTATTGGCCTTAGGACTAACCTCATATCATGCTAGAGTCCACCAATATGTCTTCTAGACAACCTTAGCACATTGCGGCTTACTTCGGTATTCTGCAAGGTGTGGTTGGCCATGTCAGTCCTCGTATTTACCCAGTATTCTGGGAATGAGGCGTGACAACATGTAACTCATCCAGTTTTCTTTATATATTTTCTGTTTTATTTTCTTGTTTCCCAGTGTACTTTACATATTACCTGGTAGCTGCATGTTGCTTAGGATATTATAGCTCTTTGTTGTATTGTTGGTTTTAGTTCATTAGTTTGGCCTCTTTTAGGGTACTTGCTATTTGGGGTCTGACCCTACTGGTTTTGCTTGGCCAAATCCAGTAGTGGAGCCAGAGGATATTTTGTTTATTCCCGAGGATGGTGACCACACGGAGCACCAGACCGATTTAGTGGGTTCTTATCTTATTTACCTGCTTATTGTACATATTCTTTTGTGACATTTATCCCCGAGCACATATTAGCTCGTATTTTGGATTTTTTTATATTGCCTACTGGGCATGACATGATTAGCATATTCTAGACTATAGCTAGAGTTGATCATGTATGACTTACACTCTTCCTAGTTCTTTATTTTGTATTAGTAGCCTTATGATCATCTATGTGTATATGGTTTGGAAAACTTTACTATTTTTCTTCTGATGATTATATTTCTTGTATATTATGATTTCCTGCTTGTGATTGAGATACTAGGATTGCTTGACCTAGGTTGACTGATGGCTTGTAGTATTAACCCTCCATGTCTATTCATAGTCGTGATCGTATTTTGGGGTACTGGAGTACTCTGGCATACATAGCTGGCTTTGTCTTCCCCCGTTCTCCAGTATTCTGGTTCTGAGGCATGACAACAACTTATGTAGCAGCAACAACAACTAATAAAGGGGAAGGAAATGAAGGATTAGAAGAGGTAGAAGATGGATATGAGGTTGAAGTATAATAGGTGGCCAGCCAAGAGCTATGGGGGAGGGAGATAGCTGGCCAAATAAGAGGGGGGAGAGTGGGAATGAGTGTGAAAATGCATTAAATGCTAGGTAAGGTGATGTGAGGGTTTGTGTGTGGGATTAGTACTAGGCTAATAAATGCATAAGGTAATGGTGGAGTATGAGGGGGATTAAATAAAAGGGGATGGCTGCCATTTAATGGCTCTACCCTAGCAAGGGTTCATCATTAATGGGTGCAAAGAGGGTGTGAGGTGATGGGTCAACCCAAATTAGAGGGTGGCTAAATTTATTATTCAATGGGTCTACAAATAGATTTTTGGTCACGAATATGGTGTTTGGTATTGTATAGAGAGGGAGAATGATGTATGGTATTGTGTATGACCAATGTGAGGGTGTGTGAGGGTTTGGGTTGGGTGTTTGGACTAGTTATGAGCTAGGTTAAGTTGGTTGCTCAATATGACTAAAAATTGTATCATAGGTGTTTGTCAATAAATTGGTAGCATGTAGGTTCTCATTTGGGTGGAACACAAGTATCATGGATGTAGTAGACTCAGAATAGATCATCATCATATGTTGGGTTGCTAGGAATGGGTCAAAGTTGTGTCTCCAATTTCGATTGGAATGGACATAGGTGCAAAGTTTAGGTTCAAATTAGATATTATGTGACGAATGTTGTGCGATTAAAATGAGGCATAAGAGAGTATGTTTATGAGTGACAAAAAGGTCAGGATTGAAGACTGGCTCATCTAGGTCAAGGGTGTAAAGTTTGTTGGAAGGCAAAAGCTAGTGTAGTGCTCTAAATATTTAAGCAACGTTAAGGTGCAACAAGTAAATCAAAAATGAATAGGTGAATTATAACTCCAATTATTAATCCAGAATAACTCTAAATTAAACCCTGAACCTAGATTTGGGTCAGGGTTTTCAACCTACTCTCCTTAGAGCATTTCATCCTTGAAATTAAAGCAAACATATAATAAAACTTTAGACTGAAAATCAATACTACATACATACCTAGGTGTCACGCCCCGGTTCCAAAGATAAGAAACTGAGTCACGTGACAATGGCCAGCATCACACTTCGGCGGGCATCCCAATCTAATGGGCCCGTCGGAGTGCACCTAAGCTGTAAAGTACAATGAATAACCCAACACATAACACATAAATAGTGAATCTAAATCTCATCCACAGTAACAGATATAAGAGCCTATAGAGGTAATCTCAAACTACTAATGTGCAGAAAGAAAATGTCACGAAAAAATATATCATAGTATAAATACTATAGTAGTCACACGAAAACAAACCCGCTAGTACAAAATACTGGAATGAAAGTAAGCAATGAGATAACTTGGAACGACATCAGATAGCTAGATAGTAATACCGTCCCAAGGATAAAGTCACTACCAGTTATCAGGCGAAGTCCTCGGGGATGACCTCATCCTCGGCAATGGGTCCTGCTACTGGATACGTACCCGGACCGTACTCCTCTGGGTAATCCTCCTCGCCTAAACCTGAAAGGGAACCAGGTCCTCAGAGGGACGTAACAAGGTACAAAAATACAGCATGCCAAGTATAACAGAAAGTACAAGTGCAACGACGGGGTAATCTAGTATAATCACCTAAGTGAGACACAGTTTGAAGACAATGTTTAATGCGTGGGCTGTCCAAAATAAAATCGTAGCTCCGAACACAGAGACACACGGGGCGTACCATATCTCCGAGCACAGAGTCACACGGGTGATACTACTACTCCGGATACAGGAACACTACATCAACAGGACATACATATATAGAGCACGTACAGAGGAGCCCAAACGGCTAGTAGCTATCTTCCCCTTCCCAAGCGGTCAACGTTTGTGCGCTGAACCTGAACCTCTATCTAGCAGTCTCTTCGCACAGAAGTAACTATCAACAAACGCGACCCTAAGGTCGTCCTAGTCTCCAGTCATGATGTCAGTATCAGGATATAGGAAATCTGTCATGATAACAGTGTATGAATGTGTCCTAGGGTGACGATATACACAGGTACGTACATCGAGGTGTTACGAACATCTAGCATTTGTTACAAGACGTTACGACGAACGTCTGCACCTGGTTATGATCCGGACGTGAAGTAACGATCTTAATCAAACACGCGCACAATATATATAATGAAACAATAAATATCTGGTAACTGAAATACAGGGTGGCAACGTACACTTGCCTGGATCCGGCTGCTGAAGATGGGGATCTGGTACAACGTCCAAGTCTGCAGGTCCCGTAGTACCTAGAGACGAGACACAAGCTCAATCAATAACTATCACGAGACTAAAATAAGAAGTGACACACGTCTAATCATATGTTCAACCTTAGTTACAAGTCACATGGGCACGAAGCTAGAGGGTTGACCAAGATTGACTAATGGTACGTTACTCCAAATCCGATTAATCACCTATACAATATTATCAACAAATCCTCAATTCTTATATCTCATCCCGGTGTTCAGTAGTTCAAGCCAGGATCAAATCCTCAAATTTTACCCTAGTCTTCACAGTCATTACCATGTATGTTGACATATTTCATCCTCCATTAAATTATTATTAATAAACCCTCGTTCATATAAAACCTTCCTTTAAATTATTTGAACCTCATTTCAACCTATGTACAGCCAGTCCTCAAACAACTTCATCAACAGCTTTCAATATTAACCCAAGGTTTGATATCTCTCTACCATTTTATAGTAATCAACATGTTCCTTAATAATAATCAATGCCTTAATATCACAACAGTATTCTTCGACAATTTAATCTGCACCTCGGTAATATTCCATGTTTTTAGTATCGTAATATCATTTTCACAACCATTTAAACTTCTCAGCTTCAATAAATAATACGCATAATTTAAATAAAATACCCTAAATCTCAATGTATTTAAATAGCCTAAACTCAATATATTCAAATACCCTAAACTTAATATAGCCTACATGAACCCTAGACTAAGTAAGCGACATATAATAATTTCACAATATTACTAAACAAAATAAAATTACACTATAAGGAGGAGGAGTTCACCTTGGCGATGTGGTGGCGATGCTGGCCGGTGGGGTCGACAGCGAGGTAGGGGAGGTGTTGGTGACAGAGACCGAGGGAATGGTGGTGGTGCTGCGGGTGGTGGCCGCGTGGAGGTTGGCCGATGGAGAGGCCGGAGTAGTGGTGGTTTTAATGGCGATGATGAGCAGCAGGGTGGCCGGAGGGGAGTCGACCGGATGGAAAGTACAGTAGACCGGGGGAGATGTCAGTGCTGGTGGCGTGTGGTGGAGAAGTCGTTGGCAAAGCCACGGGGAGTGGCAGTGATGGTGGTGTGTGGTGGAGAAGTCGTTGGCGAAGCCGCAGGGAGTGGCAGCCGGTCGAGGGATTAGTGGTGCTGGAGACTGGAGGAGAAGGAGAAGGTGATGGTGTTGATGGGAATGTCGGCCAGAGTAGAGGGGCTTGGCCGGAGCTATGGGCCGGTGGAGAGGTGCTTCTCAAGGAAGAAGAAGAAGAAAGGAAGAAGAAGAAGACCTACGGTTGGTGAAGGAGGGAGGAGAGAGAGAGAGGGGGGTGGTTTTCCCTAAGTGTTGGGATTAGGGCCTGCTTGGGGAAGAGTGTAGGAAGGGATGTTTTATAGGGGTGTATGTGAGGGATGGATGGTGAGGATGAGCCCAAATTCAAATGGATGGCTCAGATTTTATATGAAAAAATTTCTTATCCAAATGAGAGAAAGTGGGGATGGGCTTGACCGATCAATGAGTGAGGGTGAGGCTTCTCCATTTGGTTTGGACCAAGGAGGTGATGACACCTATTACAATAATTGCAACTAAGCCCCATAATTTTGGGTATTTGCATAAATACATGAAATGATACAAATTTTATGGGAGAATTGGTGTTTGGTGTTTTGTAGGGTGAAGGGGTATTGTGTGTTTTGCATGGGCTTAATTAAAGGGGTATTGGAATTAAAATATGATTAAAATGGGATTAGTCAAAGTTGGTATCCCTAATTTAATTAGAATAAAAATGGCATGTGCTCTTAAATTAAATGGGGGCACCTGGGATCTCAATTGGGAGTGACACAAAGGTCAGGAATGGTGTTTGCTTGGTGTCAATCTTAGACCCTTTAATTGGTCCGGCTCAACGGGTTGAGTTGGTGTCTCAAAATTTGATGACAACGACACAGGTGTGCGACACAAGATTAAATATGGATTTCGGTTACGGAAAGTTGTGCAATTAAATTAGAGCACAAGAAATTATGATTTTGAGTGACGGAAAAGTCCAGCGCCTAAATTGGCGTGTCAAGTCAAGAGTGCAACAATCTGTTGGAAATTATGGGCTGATGTTGGGCTCTGAATATTGCAACAACGGTAGGGTGCACCAAGGGTTTAATTAAAGAATCAGACATCTGTATCCTTAATTCTAAACCTCAAACATCTGTTGCTAAACCAAAATTTTTCAACCCATAACCAGACTATCTATAAAAATAAATGAGGGGGGTTTATACTAGACCCTTAAAGAGATGGAGGAAATGTTGACGAATACCATCCTCTCGCTCCCAATTTGACTCGTCTGGTGCATGGTGCCTCCATGCGACACAGATTAGAGGAATAGTCTGACCTCCCAAAATCTTCTCTCTTATCTAGAATCTCTACAGGCTCCACCTGATATGACAAGCTCGGCCCGACAGTGATCTCTGAGTGATCAAGCACATAACTCGGATCTAACACATACCTTCTCAATTGAGATACATGGAATACATCATGAACTCCCTCCAATGACTGTGGCAATGATAACCTGTAGGCAACCTCTCAAACACGCTCCAATATGTCAAATGGTCCTATGTACCTCGGACTCAACTTCCTTCTTCCTCCAAACTTGATGGTCCCTCTTGTAACAACCTGCTCTGCTTGACGCAGATAGCCGATTCATACGGCGCAAGTGCAAAGATCTGTCCTACCTAGCTCGGTGAGATGACTCGTTTGATGCTAAGGCATTCAGACTTTGACTTCAGAGAAGTTCAGACTTAGACGTTTCAAAGGCACGCTCGGAGTCTTCCTCGGTCGATGTGAATCATCGCTAGGTGGGTGGCTCCAATGAACCTGTCTCTGCTTAGCTGCACACTTAAAGAAAAGGAATGATACATGCTAGTTTCTAAGTGATAACCTTTGCATGCTAATAAAAGAGATGAACGCACATAGCTAAGGAAATAATTTTGCCTTATCATGTGTAGAATATAAAAATTTTGCCCTACTAGTGCGTAACATAGAGTATTAATCCAAATGGATTAGTTTTATACGTTAAGCTACGAAGTAGATCTCGTTTACAATATTAATGTATTATATCGCACAAAATATAACACGAAGTTAGAGTTGAGTCATATTACATACATAGACAAGTAAGGCTATCAAGTAGTCATTCTGAGTCAGGAGAAGAAGAAAAAAAAAGTAATCAGAATATTAAGATCACTGAGGCAGTCTCCAATCATGGAGCTGCACAGAGAAGAAAGAACCGAGTTAAAGTCCTCGGATAAGAAAAATCAAGCATGAAGTTCTCGGCTAGGATTGGAAGTGGTAAAGTAGTTTTATAGTCACGGATAACTTGTTGTGCACAAAGAAGAGAGTCCTCGAATAATTTTTGAGGCATCAGAATCATGTTGGCCCAGGAGGACAACACTAGTGTAGTCCTAGTATTTTTGTAAGCTGAAGTACTAGAAGGTGAGTGCGGGACATACAATAAGACTTGTTATCGACCTAGAAAGACAGTCGACTCGTCGGGTGAGTTCGGGATACCTAGTAAGGTTCGCTACCGAACTGGGAAGACAATCGTTGCAGCCTAAATGTCCAAATGGCTAGCAGAGCCAGTGACCATCATATAGATAAGTCATGCATGCATAGCAACAATCCGCATACTTGAGAGAAGTAACACAGAGGGGTTTGATGCATGACACCTCGCACAACTTAGAATGGATGCATAGTTTACCTTATGGTTTGAGTTAAGCATGCCTTAGTCAAGACATGCTCGAGACACTTGAGTTTTCATAGATATTCTTCATTAATAATGTATATATTTGATTCTAAATGCTGCCCTTGAACATAGAAGACCGAATGGTAAGAAAAGATAAGACGAACTCAGTTTTTTACTACATGACACATTCTGAGACACGGTAATCCTTTATATTTCTATGCTATGAAACTGATCCTAAGGTAAGACTAGAAAGATAACATAATCAGTTAGTGCACAAAACTAATGAACGTGCTTGTTTTGTGGCATGGGCGAGAGGCCTCCCCACCAGTGCATTCAATGTACTGACACCCAACTAGATTGCATACAGAGTGTAGGGAGTAACTCGAACAGTTTTGGAGATCACTTGACGCATCGAGGCACCGGATCGCACTTGGCGTCTTGGAGTGTGGTGCATGGACCTGAAGCTCACATATACAATACGTAATGTATGGAAATATCATCATCCAGAGTGTTAGATTCAAGTTATAATCCTAAGGGCATATTCATTGTAATGAGAGAGAGAGAGAGAGAGAGAGAGAGAGAGAGAGCTTGAGCGACTTGTAATCTCAACCTAGTGTCGCTTGTAATATATCTTCATTATCAATAAAGAGATTGTTTCTTGTATACTTGTGCTTGTTCTTATTTTTGCTGCATTGGAGACTATCTGTGCGACTCTATGGTTTAGCATTTACAGTCGTTCAGGTGCTTGCCTTACGCGGACGCAACTTAGGCTTGTGCGACAACACGACCAAGCGAGGACGTTCGGTCCTGCGGGACCCGGACGTGACATTTTGGTATCAGAGCACGGCTTTACATCCTTGGCTTCGTATCGATTCTCACTACTTGAACTTCTTATAGATGACTTAGTAAATGTGCTCTCTCTCAATGTCCAGATGAATATTCTATATAATGAGTCTAAATAATTTTGAAAACTCGTGTGGATAATTGGTTGAACGAGATATGTGATGGCCTTTGTGCCGAATTGAGGCAAACTTTATATGAGAAGATCTATGCTAGAGTTAGCAAGTTGCGTGCAAACCAGAATAGCCTTACGCTAATACTAGCGGGTTAGTGTACGAGACTAGAATATCGTTCGAATGGGATACCTATGCACACAACCTTTTTGGCTAAGTTGTTCTGAGTATCGCGCACCTAGACCCTTTGGTGTGAGCGAGTTACGAGCGAGATCAAATATCGCTTAGACGAGGATAAGTCAGACTTACAATCAAAATCGATTGAGACGTCTTGGGATTATCGCTAAGGCGAATACGGAGGATCATACTTGGATTTTGAGGAATAGTTCGGACGGTTATCGTGTCCATAAGTATAAGTCAAAATATGGTACTTGAATGACTATCAATAGAGGTGTATACGAGACTAAGATTATCAAGGCAGTGCGAAGGGATCATGTAGGAGTTTTAAGGAACAAGTTGGATGGATATGTGAGTGAATGATGCAAAAATGAATGGGGATTTATTTGGATGACTTAATTCTTGAGTGTTGTATGCAATAGCTCAGGAACAAAGAAGCGATTTGAGGATAGAGTGAGTTTTAGAAATTTATCGAGTAGCTCGGACCCTGAGTGGTGTATGGATCATCATGGAAATGTTCAAGTTAATTGAGAATTTTGGGGTAGCAATGAGTCTGTCAGCACGCGACGTGATTGTGCAAAAGCCTTAGAATGAGTGTTGCGTAGTTAACATAAATTTGAATATTTTATGTGAAATTTGTTCAAAAGTTTTGTGGACGAGTTATGCGAATTAAAAATGATGTCGAATAAGGAATCAGAACGATGAAATGAATGGATAGCTTGGTCGAGAAAACTTAGTGGATTATACGAACAATTTTGAATTGAATCAAACGGATTAAAACTTTAGTTTGAGATAGAATAATCGAGGATACGATCGGAGTTAGCGCGATGGAAGATAGCACACATAGAAAATCTGGATTTAGTAGGATATCACTCGATAGAATTTAGATGAGTACGAATGTCATGGTTTTGAATTTGCAAGAGTTGATGTGATATCGATAGTTGAAAGATAACATGGATTGATGCAAGCTAACAATTTTATGGTTCGATGATTGAGATATGCGATAATGGGATTTGATCTTGTATTGGATGAGGCAATCTTGAATCTAGGTCAAAAGATAACACTCGACATCATGTCATGCCTCGATTTCGACAAGGGCCGATCGTCCTCGCTTAGAGCCTTACGGAACCGATCGTCCTCACATGGGCATGATGTCGTGCAAGCCAAAAGCTTTAAAGAAGGAAAAGTAAGATATTCAAGACAGAAGCAGCAGCATAACATTGCAGAAAAGTAAAGAATACAATGGCATACGAAAATAATCTCTTTATTTATATTCAAGCTATGATACAAGCAGCGCTTGGCCGAGATTACAATTCACTGAAGCTCTTTTTCTCTTGATTACAATGACATCATACCATACATTACATCCCTTTATACAAAAGCAGCTCAAAGTATCTCGATACGGCTCAAGCCATCGACTCCAGACTTCTGGGTCCTGAGGATGAGGATATGCTATCCCTTCTTCGGACGATCCAGTACTTGCGAACAATCAAACTGGTGGGGGTCAGCACTTTGGAGAAAGTACTGGAGAGTATAAAAATCAACGAACAAAAGCAACACTCCCTGAAACCAACACTAAGTAATCATGTGGCAAAATATTTTATTACTAGTGATCTTGCTACTTTTACCTAGGTTCATTTCATGCAGCACAGGGTCAGAGTCGGTTACTTCTTTCGAAAATATATCTTTGAAAACATTTGCATATTCAATACATTCAAGCATATCATAGGGGCAATATTCTATAGTGCAGTACGTAGCATATATCATGAACTATATTAATTAACTCTTAGGAACACAAGCTATCTCTAGTGGATTGTTCATTTTATTTCAAGGAAGCAGTAATAAATACATGTAGAACAGACAAGTCTTATGAGAAATTTGTTAAGAAACATATACAATAACTTGTGATCACTTATACAATAATCCTTACCCTCGGCCGGACGGTTATCCCTGCAACAGACACACAAGTTAGCAATAATTTGCATAAACATATGGGTTGGATTTCCTATTTGTCCCTGCATCAAACAGTTAGGTATGCAAGAAGGCTAGCCTAGCATGCGCCCTAACTACATGATGGTCCATGGATTACCTCATGATTAGCAGCAGTGACTCAAGGTTCAGCTCTGCACTAGTACGTGCGTATGTCAGCAACTGTGACTCAAGTTTCAGCTCTTCACCAACACACATGAATACTAGAAGTTGTGAGATATTGGTTCCTCTCTATACTAATAGACAACAACACCCCCTAGATCCCGTAGGACCGGAACATCAGGGTGCTCTCACAATCTCCTCAGGACCGACAGATTCCCAGTACTCCGAGAATCGTTCGAGAGTATTATCTTGTGCACAAGTTGTCCAAGACCAATGCATGACAAGCAAAATCTATCAAATAAAAACTATTATGATGCACAATACATGAATAAGCATATATCTATCTCTCTTTTTTATCTAATAGCCGCACCCCCTAGATCCCGTAGGACCGGAACATCAGGGCGGGCTATTAGTCTCTTTTATTATCAAGATAAGCCATTAACTCTTTGCAATAATACAAGAATACATTCAATCTATCTTTTGTAATAATAATAAAGAAATATGTAATCAATCTCTATCTAACTAGCATGACGATATTTTTTCTCTTATCTTTAAAAAAAGCATGTAGTTCTACTCTTGTTTTACCATACGATATAAGGACATGTTCAAGCATTCGTTTTACTCTTCTTATAAGCATGGCAAGGGTTCGTTCGATAGCAGTGTCCGTGTAAGTTAGCATACAATATTTTTATCTTGACTTAGCATGGCAAGTGATTTATCTTATTTAGACAAGCACAAAGTTCTCTTATTAAGCATGCATGAAATTATTCTTGAAGCATATACAATTCTCTAAGTGAGCATGCAGAGTCAGGTTCTATTAATAGACAAGCATTACAAAAACTCAAATTTATTATTAAGGCGTGCAAGAATTAGAGAATGAAGTTCTTCTCACTCACCCAGATCAATCGTCTTGCGTTTCAATCGAGAAACTCTTCGAGAAGGCTTTCGCTCGAGCCAGCAAAGCGATATCTCTTGTACATAGTGCCAACACAAAGCTGGGCACTACATACTTACCTATCGAAAAAATGTTTCGTCCTCGAAACTCAAGGAGAAACTTTTGATATCTAAAGTAGTGATAGTCTTCATCCCTCACCATCCTCAATTGAAAACTCTAGAAATCAAGGACTCAATAAAACTCTAGCCATCAGAAATCACAAATCATAAATCACAAATCACAACTCAAGCAATAAAATAATCCAGAAAACTTTTGTCGGCACCTTTGAGAATATTTACGGATTCATTGTATGGAATGCTCATTGCGATAATGATATCAAGTAGCAAGGAACATCTTGAGTTGAAGCGAAACAACGGAATAGCCAAAGGGTCGAGTTGCTCTGATACCATTATGTTACGTCCCGATTCCCGCAAGGGTCGATCGTCGTCGCTTAGCACCTTGTGGAACCGATCGTCCTCGCATGGGCGTGATACCGTGCAAGCCTAAGTTGCACTTGCACAAGGCCAAAGCTTTTAACAAGGACAAGTAAGCTATTCAAGATGGAAGCAACGGCATAATATTACAAAAAAGTAAAGAATACAATGGCATACGAAAATAATCTCTTTATTTATATTCAAGATATGATACAAGCAGTGCTTGGCCAAGATTATAATTTGCTCAAGATCTCTTTCTCTCGATTATAATGACATCGTTACATACATTACATCCCTTTATACAAAAGAAGCTCAAAGTATCTCGATACGGCTCAAGGCATCGACTCCAGACTTCTGGGTCCTGTGCATGAGGATATACTATCCCTTCTTCGGACAATCCAGTACCTGCGAACAAGTAAACTGGTGGGGGGTCAGTACATTGGGGAAATTACTGGTGAATATAAAAATCAACGAACAGAAGCAACACTCCCTGAAACCAACACTAAGTAATCATGTGGCAAAATATTTTATTACTAGTGATCTTGCTACTTTTACCTAGGTTCATTTCATACAGCACAGGATCAGAGTCGGTTTACTTCTTTCGAAAATATATCTTTGAAAAGAGTTGCATATTCAATACATTCAAGCATATCAAAGGGGTGGTATTCTATCGTGCAGTACGCAACATGTATCGTGAACCATATTCATTAACTCTTAGGAATACAAGCTATCTCTAGTGGAATATTTATTTTATTTCAAGGCAGCAGTAATAAATACATGCAGAACAGACAAGTCTTATGATAATTCGTTAAGAAACATATACAATAACTTGTGATCACTTATACAGTAATCCTTATCCTCGGCCGGACAGTTATCCCTACAACAGACATACAAGTTAGCAACAATTTGCATAAACATATGGGTTCTATTTCCTGTTCGTTCCTGTATCAAACATTTAGGTATGCAAAAAGGCTAGCCTAGTATGCGCCCTAACTACATGATGGTCCATGGGTTGCCCCATGATTAGCAGTAGTGACTCAAAGTTTAACTTTGCACTAGTACGCGCGTATGTCAGCAGCTGTGACTCAAGATTCAGCTCTTCACCAACACACACGAATACTAGCAATTATGACATCATAGTTCTGCTCTACATTAATAGACAACAATACCCCCTAGATCCCAAAGGACCGTAACATCCGGGTGCTCTCACAATATCCTACGGACCGATCGATTTCCCGTGCCCCGAGAATCGTTCGAGAGACTATTACCTTGTGCACAAGTTGTCCGAGACCAATGTATGACAAGCAACATCTATCAAATAAAAAATATTATGATGCACAATACATTAACAAGCATATCTCTATCTTTTTTCTTATCTAATAGCCGCACTCCTCCAGATTCCGTAGGACCGGAACATCAGGGCTGGCTATTAGTCTCTTTTCTTATCAAGACAAGCTATTAATTCTTTGCAACAATACAAGCATACATTCAATCTAGCTTTTGTAACAATAACAAGAAAATATGTGTAACCACCCTAAATTTTCTAATTAATAAAATAATATATGTATATATAACGGTTTTGTAAGAATAGTGATACGTGAGGGTGACCCCTACTACGTTAGTATATTAGAAATTAGAAATTAGAAATTCTCATAATAAATAAAATATTTTTTGTATTATAGAATAATAATAATAATAATAATAATAATAATAATAATAATAATAATAATAATAATAATAATAATAATAATTCTAGTGTTAATAATAAATAAAATAAAGTAAAATATAATAATAAATAAGTTAGTTGTTTAAAAGAATAAATAAAATAAAAATAATATAAATAAAGAAAGTATTAATAAAGTAAAAAAAATGAGCACTTGCTAGTGCTACTAACAAAAGTAGCAGCAGCATAGACCTTTCACCTTCGCCCCTTAAACGCGGAAACAACAGCGTACCAACCCGACCCATAACTTCCTTCTATCGGGATATATATATATATATATATATATATATATATATATATATATATATATATATATATATATATATATATATATATATATATATATATATATATAACCTCCGATTTCCAATTTCCAAAATAATTAGATTTTTTAATTTATTTTAAAATATCAAGTTTTATAAAATATTTCTCCTTGAAATCTTTAATTGATTTTGAACGATGTTTGATTGTAGAAGGTAATTTAATAATCTTTTATAAAAATCCTTTTTCCTAAATGACGATGTATTACAAAAAATAAATAAATAAATAATAATATATATATTCCTCTAGTTTCAAATGTTTATTGGCTTGAAATCATAAAATTATTTATTGGATAAAATTAATTAAAGGACTAGTTGTTTCTTCAAAATAATTTTATATTTAATGGAATAGTAAATAAATAAATTACATAGCTTTCCTAAAATATTTTCTGAAATTATAATCTTTTCTTTTTAAATTTTTACAAGTTGCCATTTCCCATTCACTAGCCTTCACACCCTCATTTTTCCCACATGAGAAACCCTTTTATATTTAATTCTGGGCCATTCATTATTGGGCCAACCCGCAAACCCTTTATCCCACACCATCTCTCCCTATTTAAGTTCTCATTCTCACAATTCCCAAGAAACCCTAAACTCCAAATTTATTAGCTAGCCTCCACAAATTCCCACAAGCCAAAGCCACCACCATTTTTTGTGTGCTCGTGTCCGTGTGTCCAGCATCACCGTGTCAACCGTGATGGCCTCGGGTCCGACCCCGGGTGTCCCACCGTATCCATTCATTTTCTGGGTTCGGTTATAATACTACATCAGATTCCTGTGTCCACACCCGGACACGTCCACAGTGCATCGAGTCCCCGTGTCCATCCCGGACACGTCCCCCACAACAAACCCTCGTGTCCATCCCGGACACGTACCCAGACCCCGACACATCCCGAACCTGACCCTAACCCTAGACTCGAAGCCGCCGCCCGGAGCCGACGTCGTCGCCGCCGCCCCTCGAGCCAGATCCGCCGGTGGCCGCCCAGATCCGCCGACGTCTCCTCGAAGCCACCACCGCGTCGAGCCCTCCTTGAAGCCGCCTCACCCGCGTCGAGACCGCCGCTGGAACCAGACCGCCGGCCGCCTCCTCGAAACCAGCGCCGCCTCCTCGAACCGGACGCAGCCGCCTCGAATCGAGCGTCGCCTCGAGATGAGCGACGCCGCCGCCTCAGATCTGGAGCCGCTGCCGCCGCCGAGTTCGACGCCCTGCTCCGGCGAGACTCCTCCGCCGACGTCGGAAACGAAACCCACCGTGAGCCCTTCTCTCTTTCCTCTTCCCCTGTTCTTCTGTTGTAAAGTCACGGTTAGGAAAAGTAATAGTTTAAATAATATGTAATAGTTTAATTATTTGTAATTAGTTTAAGTTAAATTAATTTGTAATTAGTAATTCTAATTAGTTTTAGTAATTAATGGTTAAGTTAATGTAAAGTATATTAACTAGTTAATTAAATTATAATTTGTTTAGATAAAATCAATTAGTTTATTTATATTAATTATAATTATTCAGCTAATTAAGTTATTAATCGGTATTAAATTTATTAATCAGTTTAGTAAATATAATTAGTTAACTTATATTTAATTAGTTTAGTAATTATGTATAACTAGTTTATTAATTATATATATATTAGTTTATTAATTATACATTTTAGTTTAGTATAAATATAATTAGTTTATTGTTTTTAAATGTATGAATTTAGTTATTATTATGTGTAAAAAAAAAGGGTTTGATTATGCAAAATGTAATAATTTGTTGGGATTTATATTATTAAAAATATAGTTTCAATAATAAAAATAAGATAAAAATTGGTTATTTGGACTGGTAACTGAAATAACTAGAGATATATATATATGATGGCTTTTACATAAATTTTAGTTTTTATAAATAAACTTTTATTTGAAATTATTGTTCAAAATAATTTCGAAATGATTTATATACGTAAATACGTATTTTTAGTATATGTAATTAATTTAGTATCTATGTATATATATATTTTTAGTATATGTATATAATTATTTTGGTATATATATATATATGTATATATGTATATTCTAAAAATGTACTTTGCACACATATGTTATGGACGTACTTTGATATATGTTAATATATAAATGTACGTATTTTAGTAAATATACAACTATAGCTAGTAATTTATATTGGTATATATATATAGTTGATATATGCATATATTAGGTTAAATTCTTTTTAGTAGGTATACAAGTATTATTTATTTTAAAGTATATTTTTTCATATATCTACTATTGTAGTTGATGGAAATTATAATATGATTAATTGGTAAATTACTAGATGACCCTAGTTGACTAGTGCCATACCTGATAGAGCCCCTGAGTTCATGTATTTGTGATGTGTTAGTGTAGCACCTGATGCAAATGTTGTATTGATATATTTTAGGACTGTTGGATCCTCCAGACGATACTCTGGGACAGGACATTGGTATTACCAGCTAAGGACCCAAGGCGAGTACATTCTCTGATTAGTTTCTAATTTATGATATCTCCTATGTTCACTGTATCTAGTGTAAATATCCATGTTCTTGACACATTGGTTACACGGATTGGTATACACGGATCTCGTCATGAGATGTTATTCCTTATTCATGGTGTAGCTTGTACAAGACTTATTTTCCTTGTTATCTTGTGCATGTACAGACACTGATTCCCGGAGAGATTTGCTACCTTCCTAGGGAATCCCGTGCCATAGCGTACCATGATTGGATCTACTATACCAGTCGGGGGTTCGGGGAGTACTTTAGTGTAGATATGTGATCATACCCAACTTTATATGTACCATAGCTCACCCCACATCTCACGTCGGGTGCGGCCTGACCATTTACATGCTCCATAGCTGTTACGTGTGATTAGCCTGATCTCTACATGCACCATAGCTAACCAACGGTTAGCCTGACTTTATATGAACCATAGCTAATCACATGTAACCAGCCTGATCAAGTTCCCAAGCCGATCACATGTTAAAGCTAGTACTCACGCACTTAGTCATAGGTTTCTTGCTCATTGACATATTGTTTTTTCCTGCATTTACTTACAGTATTTCCAGTATTTCTCTCATTGTACATTTCTCGTACCTATACATGCATCTGGTATATTTCCATCTAGAACTGCTACATAGTTTATGTCATTTATATAGAACTGCTATTTAGAGATGTACTTTGCTCCTTCCTGACTGGAAAATATTTTTCCAGACTGTGACCTTAGTAGACTGGTTTCCGACACACTTGGGGGATTGGATGTTACTGATTGCAGGTATGATTATTGTGTCATTAGACTTGTGTTGTATTCTTTTATTTCTTCATTTTCCTATCGTGCTGTAGTTGTGATTGAGTATTTCTAGATTTATTTTATGATATCCACGTCTCCTTATGGAGTTGGATACTAGTGTGAGATTGTTTAGATAGTACTTGACCTAGACAGCGTTCTACCGCCGATGCTGCGGCGTAGGCTGGACGTACCCACGCACTCGTGCCCCTAAACCGGGTGCGGGTCGTGACACGTTTTTAGTGGTGGCCCATGCAGGTCTGACTTTGCGAGTTGTGCGATGTCGTAGTAGTGTGGCATCCTTGTTATACTACTGCGTACCTGCTATAGGATATAGGACATAGGATACTAGGATGAGAGAGGATACTCAATCATAAATTCTTGAGAGATTCCTGGGACGACCCCTTGAGAATCTTATTATAATTTCTAATTTAAATCTTTTCCTTGTTTCCGTCCGCTCTCGCTTGTTGTTACTGAACTTGATTCTTGTTGAGCAGTTATTAAATTAAAATCTTGGTATCATTATTGAGTTGATTCTTGTTGACCAGTTGTTAACTTTAATTCCTGGTATCGTTGTTGAGTTGATTTCAAACTGAGATGAATTTTACGGACTAAAATTTACGGTATCATCTGATGACATATATTGATGAGGACAGTGAGAAAGGTAAAAATGTCTGCTTTGGTTATGGAACCTAGAGTATATCGCAGCCATATTAGCTGTCGTGACGAGAACGTAGGAACCTAACTTGGATGTACATACTTTAGTTATGAGATTTAGAGTTTCTCGCAGCCATACCGGTTGGCGTGGCGAGGATTCTAGATGACATGATTATCGGGTTACATACCTTAGTTACGGAACCTGTCGTTTATCGCATCTATGCTTACTGGCGTGGCGAGAATTCTGAGTGTCATGATTTCGGATAGACGTGTATGATTATCAGGTTGTATCTTAAATTGGTTCTTAAATTATCATCTCAAGACTTATCTATTTCTGTTATTCCAGGACTTTGTTCCACCGCTTCTTTCTTTACTAGCAGTAAAGATACCTTCTGTCCTCAATTCAGTCTTTGAGCTCCTATTCCTTGAGGATTTCTTGTTAAGTATGGTAATTAGTGGCTTGTAATTTTGTCTTGTATTAGTATTGACTGTGTTGCTAGTGATTTGTAAGTGTTTCTTAGTTGGGCATGTGAGCAGTAGGCTTTAATCTAGAGTTAGCCCTTAGCATAGTACCTTGTACCAATGATTCTAGGAGTAGTATCATTAGAGACTGAGAGTTAAGGAGCGTATAGAGTATCAGTGATAGTTCTCAGAGTTAGTATCAGAGCCAATTACCCGTCCTGGATAATCATGATTATGTAATTGAGTGATCTATGTAAACGATTAAGTATCCGGGAATTGTGTTAAGGATTTATGGAGCATGATGTCCAATTTGATGATTGATATCGGAAATGTTAAAGGTAAAGAAATGTATATGTATAAAGGGTTTAATGAGATGTCATAAGTAGAGAAATATCAGGATTAGTAATGGAAGTTGTGAAGCGTATCACGGATTAGTTTAATAGGCTTTAAAGGATTGAAGGAAATACATATACAACCATCGAGATGAGGAACCATACACATACCCATGAGAGTAAAGAAACATGAGTGTTATAGAGGATACAGGTGATCATGAGTCTAATGAGCTTGATGAGATAATCCATTAATGCAGCTAGTGATATAATACCAAGAGTGCTAATGATTCTATATCGAGGATTAGTCAAGGATGACGTTAATAATAGTAAGCACTCTGTGTGTTGATAATTAGATGATATACCAATTGACATAAATTAAAATCATGAAAGAAAATACAGTTGATGATAACTTTGATCATTGGAGGTAATAGTGCAAGTGATTCGGGCAGTACAAATTTAGTACACAGTTCTAGACAATAGAGGTATTGAGTGCACCTTGAGTATCAGAGACCGTGAGCACTAATATGTAAATTTGAGGAGTTATAAATTAAAAGGTGGAAATGAATTTTAAATTTTCAGAATTTTTAAGGAGTTGAGATTTTATGTTGTTAAAATATGGAGGATTTAAATTTGATTCACTAAACATAGTTAAGGCTACCAAGATTTTAGAAGTGATTAAATTTTATTTCGATGTGAAGTATCTAAATTTGAGGAGGTATATGCATTTTATTTTAAGTTGATCGGGAAGTTAAACCTTGACGATTATTTTGAGGATTAATTTTTGGTAGATGAGAGATATGAATATTAATATATGATTAGTTGATATGGGTACCAGTGTACATGAATAGGAATTTGTTAGTGTGCTAGAGTTAAGTGTTTGTTAGAGATAGTAGACACTACAAGTAATATGTTAACATGATCCTTCTTCCTTCCTAATGTTTCTTTTCTTTCGCCTTTCGATTGATTGATTGATTTTCCTAGTACTGTGGTTCACATGCTTGATTTTCTTGTTAGAATATAACTAGTAGTACCCCCCTAATAGAGACTGAAATACCATGACAAAAGACACATGACCTATATTTTCTTAAATTGCATGGCTGTAGGTAGAGTTTTCATAAACCATGATCATTGGGTTTTGACCATAGCAAAGATCTATGACAAGGTTATGACCGACAAAAGAGACAAGAGGATTAAATTTGTGGATGATCATTAAATTAAATAAAGAATTTAGGGGTTGTTATAACGGAGTTGATGGATCATTGATTTTATGGAAATCAAGGTATGATTGAAATTCGAGGACAAACATTAACTTAAAGGGAGAATTTAGAAATTCACAGAACCAAAAATTTGAGGATTTATTAATTTTAAGGAGGTCTTGATATGATTGAATTGATTATTAAAAATTTGAGAAATTTGAGAGATTATTATTTTATCTATTTGATTGCAAGATAGAAATTTTATATGAATGTTGCATTGAAGATTCTGGAAGCATCGCATCGTTGAGTATTTGAGGAAAAAGAAAAGCAGGAAATAAAATAGTAAATGGAATAGTGTCAAATTAAAATTCTTGGGATGAGGAGTTAGATTGGAATAAGCATCAATTGAATTTGAGTTAGATGATTGATGAGTGTTTAAAGTTAAATTTTGGGATGCAGATTTTTAAGTTTTATAAATATGCATTGATTGGATTTTAATTAAAAGGATTGGATAGTAAATTTTGTATTTAGCTATTTACTCAAAATTTGAGGAGATTATGATACGACTGGAATTCAATTAAGATATTGAGGATTTGAGTAGTAAGAATTTTACATTGGGATAATAAATTCAGAGGATGAAAAAAAAATTTAGTTCAAATTCGGAAACATTATACATGCGGATAGAGAAATATGGAATAAAATGAAACTCATGGTAAAGAATATTATAATATAATTGATTATGGGATCATATAATTGAAGGTCGTAAGGTAAGATCATGGTATATTGAGGTTGTGATCTAAATTAAAATCTTGACCATGACAGTAACATTTGAAACCGAAGAAAATAATCGAGGTATAGTTGATGCTAAGATAAACAAACTCGAATTTGATGATAAGGATTTTGGACATGTAATAAATTTTGATTCAGAAATTCTAAGATCTAATCTAATAAAGTTTGTGGAATTTGGAACTTTTATAGATATTAGTTAATGATGAATCACAAGATTGAGAAAAGTAAAATTACGAGGATAAAAAGGAAGGATTATTTTCCAGATGGTAGTAAAGACTATTTTTTCCTAGAAATTAAGAAAGGCGATTAGATGTCTCTTGATTACATTCTGAAGGATGTATTTAAGTTTCTTAAATTAAATTGTCGACCGTATCTTTCGAATTAGCTATAACTTTCATGTCTATATCATTCATTATACTGGGTCTTCCTTGGTTTAGTTACCTTGAAAAGGTAACGTGCATTATTCAAATTATCTGTTTTTGTGATCGTGTCTACTTCCCAAAACCTAAACTTTCTAGAGGATTCAAGGCCGAGCCATGATTCCTTCAAGTTATTCCTGTCTTAAACCATATTTTCTTTTTCTTCATGTTTTCTTCTGTTTGGTAAATATTCTCCTTATAGAAATATTTTCTTCGATGATATATTCATCATTATGAACAACAAAAATTTTTCTATCCTAGTCATCCCTAAAATTTCGAGGACGAAATTTTTCTAAGGTGGATAGACTTGTAACCTCTGATTTCCAATTTCCAAAATAATTAGATTTTTTAATTTATTTTAAAATATCAAGTTTTATAAAATATTTCTCCTTGAAATCTTTAATTGATTTTGAACGATGTTTGATTGTAGAAGGTAATTTAATAATCTTTTATAAAAATCCTTTTTCCTAAATGACGATGTATTACAAAAAATAAATAAATAAATAATAATATATATATTCCTCTAGTTTCAAATATTTATTGGCTTGAAATCATAAAATTATTTATTGGATAAAATTAATTAAAGGACTAGTTGTTTCTTCAAAATAATTTTATATTTAATGGAATAGTAAATAAATAAATTACATAGCTTTCCTAAAATATTTTCTGAAATTATAATCTTTTCTTTTAAAATTTTTACAAGTTGCCATTTCCCATTCACTAGCCTTCACACCCTCATTTTTCCCACATGAGAAACCCTTTTATATTTAATTTTGGGCCATTCATTATTGGGCCAACCCGCAAACCCTTTATCCCACACCATCTCTCCCTATTTAAGTTCTCATTCTCACAATTCCCAAGAAACCCTAAACTCCAAATTTATTAGCTAGCCTCCACAAATTCCCACAAGCCAAAGCCACCACCATTTTTTGTGTGCTCGTGTCCGTGTGTCCAGCATCACCGTGTCAGCCGTGATGGCCTCGGGTCCGACCCCGGGTGTCCCACCGTATCCATTCATTTTCTGGGTTCGGTTATAATACTACATCAGATTCCTGTGTCCACACCCGGACACGTCCACAGTGCATCGAGTCCCCGTGTCCATCCCGGACACGTCCCCCACAACAAACCCTCGTGTCCATCCCGGACACGTACCCAGACCCCGACACATCCCGAACCTGACCCTAACCCTAGACTCGAAGCCGCCGCCCAGAGCCGACGTCGTCGCCGCCGCCCCTCGAGCCAGATCCGCCGGTGGCCACCCAGATCCGCCGACGTCTCCTCGAAGCCACCACCGCGTCAAGCCCTCCTCGAAGCCGCCTCACCCGCGTCGAGACCGCCGCTGGAACCAGACCGCCGGCCGCCTCCTCGAAACCAGCGCCGCCTCCTCGAATCGGACGCAGCCGCCTCGAATCGAGCGTCGCCTCGAGACGAGCGACACCGCCGCCTCAGATCTGGAGCCGCTGCCGCCGCCGAGTTCGACGCCCTGCTCCGGCGAGACTCCTCCGCCGACGCCGGAAACGAAACCCACCGTGAGCCCTTCTCTCTTTCCTCTTCCCCTGTTCTTCTGTTGTAAAGTCACGGTTAGGAAAAGTAATAGTTTAAATAATATGTAATAGTTTAATTATTTGTAATTAGTTTAAGTTAAATTAATTTGTAATTAGTAATTCTAATTAGTTTTAGTAATTAATGGTTAAGTTATTGTAAAGTATATTAACTAGTTAATTAAATTATAATTTGTTTAGATAAAATCAATTAGTTTATTTATATTAATTATAATTATTCAGCTAATTAAGTTATTAATCGGTATTAAATTTATTAATCAGTTTAGTAAATATAATTAGTTAACTTATATTTAATTAGTTTAGTAATTATGTATAACTAGTTTATTAATTATATATATATTAGTTTATTAATTATACATTTTAGTTTAGTATAAATATAATTAGTTTATTGTTTTTAAATGTATGAATTTAGTTATTATTATGTGTAAAAAAAAAGGGTTTGATTATGCAAAATATAATAATTTGTTGGGATTTATATTATTAAAAATATAGTTTCAATAATAAAAATAAGATAAAAATTGGTTATTTGGACTGGTAACTGAAATAACTAGAGATATATATATATGATGGCTTTTACATAAATTCTAGTTTTTATAAATAAACTTTTATTTGAAATTATTGTTCAAAATAATTTCGAAATGATTTATATACGTAAATACGTATTTTTAGTATATGTAATTAATTTAGTATCTATGTATATATATATTTTTAGTATATGTATATAATTATTTTGGTATATATATATATGTATATATGTATATTCTAAAAATGTACTTTGCACACATATGTTATGGACGTACTTTGATATACGTTAATATATAAATGTACGTATTTTAGTAAATATACAACTATAGCTAGTAATTTATATTGGTATATATATATAGTTGATATATGCATATATTAGGTTAAATTCTTTTTAGTAGGTATACAAGTATTATTTATTTTAAAGTATATTTTTTCATATATCTACTATTGTAGTTGATGGAAATTATAATATGATTAATTGGTAAATTACTAGATGACCCTAGTTGACTAGTGCCATACCTGATAGAGCCCCTGAGTTCATGTATTTGTGATGTGTTAGTGTAGCACCTGATGCAAATGTTGTATTGATATATTTTAGGACTGTTGGATCCTCCAGACGATACTCTGGGACAGGACATTGGTATTACCAGCTAAGGACCCAAGGCGAGTACATTCTCTGATTAGTTTCTAATTTATGATATCTCCTATGTTCACTGTATCTAGTGTAAATATCCATGTTCTTGACACATTGGTTACACGGATTGGTATACACGGATCTCGTCATGAGATGTTATTCCTTATTCATGGTGTAGCTTGTACAAGACTTGTTTTCCTTGTTATCTTGTGCATGTACAGACACTGATTCCCGGAAAGATTTGCTACCTTCCTAGGGAATCCCGTGCCATAGCGTACCATGATTGGATCTACTATACCAGTCGGGGGTTCGGGGAGTACTTTAGTGTAGATATGTGATCATACCCAACTTTATATGTACCATAGCTCACCCCACATCTCACGTCGGGTGCGGCCTGACCATTTACATGCTCCATAGCTGTTACGTGTGATTAGCCTGATCTCTACATGCACCATAGCTAACCAACGGTTAGCCTGACTTTATATGAACCATAGCTAATCACATGTAACCAGCCTGATCAAGTTTCCAAGCCGATCACATGTTAAAGCTAGTACTCACGCACTTAGTCATAGGTTTCTTGCTCATTAACATATTGTTCTTTTCCTGCATTTACTTACAGTATTTCCAGTATTTCTCTCATTGTACATTTCTCGTACCTATACATGCATCTGGTATGTTTCCATCTAGAACTGCTACATAGTTTATGTCATTTATATAGAACTGCTATTTAGAGATGTACTTTGCTCCTTCCTGACTGGAAAATATTTTTCCAGACTGTGACCTTAGTAGACTGGTTTCCGACACACTTGGGGGATTGGATGTTACTGATTGCAGGTATGATTATTGTGTCATTAGACTTGTGTTGTATTCTTTTATTTCTTCATTTTCCTATCGTGCTGTAGTTGTGATTGAGTATTTCTAGATTTATTTTATGATATCCACGTCTCCTTATGGAGTTGGATACTAGTGTGAGATTGTTTAGATAGTACTTGACCTAGACAGCGTTCTACCGCCGATGCTGCGGCGTAGGCTGGACGTACCCACGCACTCGTGCCCCTAAACCGGGTGCGGGTCGTGACAATATATATATATATATATATATATATATATATATATATATATATATATATATATATGCTTCCAAGAAATGAAACCCTAACTCAACTTCTCGATCTCGGAGCCTCAGCCCATCTTCCCTACCGCCGTCGACCATCGACCGCCTTCCAACGCTATCGTCGTCGTCGACCGCCTGGACACCGCTTCGCTGTAGTAGATCACCGCGAACTCGTCTTTCCGATTAACTCGATCAAGGACCCACCTTCGACAACAGATTTTTTTTTCTATGCATGGTTACTTTTTGATCTGTAAACTCTTATGCATAGACCACATGATCTAGTTTATGATTGTGTAAATTTTTAGAATTAAACCTGATTAAATTGAGATGATAATTCCCCTCCAAAAACCCAAAAAATTGCTTTTATATGAATATACATATTTGACAGAATTTATAATCAAAAACCCTATTTTGGAAGGCAGATTTCTCTCAATTCGTTCAACAAAAATTTGAAATTAATTTTCTAACACAGAGTCTATATAACCATGATCGCAATGAAGTAATTACTTTAGAAAATTACTCATTAATTATTGATGAAAAATACAACTGTGTCCTAAAACCCGAAAAACTTGCTTTAAAAATATTCAAAATTTATGATACAAAGTGTGTCCCGACAAACCGGACCACCATGTCATATACCAGTTTTTCCTAAATGAGAGTATGGTAAACCCTGATGTGAGGGCTTTCACAGAAGTTGATTCAGACGTATGTGCGCATGGAATCAACGTGTATCCGTAAAAAGTTCTCGATATCAGCATTTTTCAAATTTTCTAATTAGTTTGTGCACGCTTGAAAGAATGCGGCAAAACTTACGCCATTGGATCCTTGGTATCACGTTGTTCTTGAGACTCAAGTTTCACGCAATTTTGAGACAGTTGACCGAGTCGCTTATTTGCGGGCCCACGGGTTGACTTGAAGGATGAAATTTTGATCGGCTCACCGGAATCCAAAACTGGACATACCATTGAGTTTGTATTAACGTTTAGAATTTGTTTGACTTATAATTTAACCAATTTAGAGACTTTTATCCCTGGCATATATTTCGGTGCAAAGTGGACCACACATGGACCCCGCTTAGACCCAAAATTATCGTTTTATCTCGTGTCCAAATTGGAAGAAAGGGTAGTATTTTCTAGTTATCTCACTAATTCCAAAAATATTGGTAATATTTATTTCAGCATCCGGAGACGTTCAATCGGAGGCAGTGGGTTCTGATACTCTATACTTGACACATGGACGTTCATATTACGCAGCGTTCCTGCCAAGCAAGTATACATTGCCATTGTACTGTGATTTACATTCCATATGGTGCATGTATTTTATTTTTATTATTTAGTTCATATATTTTAACTGCTATATAAGGTGCGCGTCTAAGAATAACTTGGGTACAACGACGGTGGCATCGTATTTTATCTTTATTATATATTATGCATGTTGACCTAGTTTTACGAGACAATCATATTATCATGAGGCATTCTTATGTTTCATTGGCCCTGACACAGTTGTTACACGAGTGTGAGTCTCATGTAGGACATGTACTTATATGACGGGCTAGCCACCTGTGCGTATAGGACGTGCAGCGAATAGGGATAACTATTGATAGAATTGCATGATTAGAAGCCTTGGAAGCCATTAGAGATGTCATCGTGTCATGGGTATGGCATGAATAGAGCATAGGTAGGGAGAACAATAAGTAAGAAGTTTGGGCTCCTTTGTACTTTTTTTTATGTAACCCGTACGCTCCACCGGAGATGCGTCGTCAGATGACCCTTATATTGTATATCTACAGGCGGACTCTTACGTTCAAAAGATGTCATGCTTTTTAGGCCCATGATTCTTCAAAAGAATCATGCCAATCCTATTTTTAGCCAGATAGCCTACGTGTTGGAAAGTTATTCTCAAAGTGCATTCACATAGACGGTTAGGCGACCCTTGGATGTTTATTTTTAGTACTTTATTGGCACATTATTTTTGTATCTTGTTACGTTCCTCTGAGGACCTGGTCCACTTTCAGGTCTAGACAGACATGATTACATGCAGGTGTATGGACCCGGACCTGACGCTTCGTACCAGATTGAGGAGGTCTTACCTTCGGAGTACCACTGATTCTTCGTAGCTGATGGATATTTTAGTTGCTATTATTGTATTAACATTTATCTTATATTGGAGTTTTGATCTCTTCTCTCATTTAGTTTTTGGTATAGTCGACTGGCAGTGGTTTGTTTCCACCCGACTATCATTCTTTGATACTTCATAATTGAGATTCAGTTATTTATTTCATATTTCTTTTTTATGCTGTGGATGAGATGTAGATTGCGTGTGACTTGTGTCGACATTATATTACCACTTGTAGATTTGATATTCATATACAGCGTGCGTATGTGTTATGATCTTCTAACATATTGGGGTTATCGTATACATACGGCTGGCTTGTTACGTATTCCTAGTTCTACGTATTCTGGGACTGGGGTATGACATATTTTTGTGGTGGCCCATGCAAGTCGAGAGTATATTATCTCGGTTATGTTACTATACCGAGCAAGTCTACAAATAGGATTAGAGTATAGGATATCATCCACTTATTTAATCACTTCCTTTGAATTCTAATTTTCTACTCTCATTACAACTTGATTTGTATCTACCTTGAATCTGTTCCAATGCTCTCCTCCCACATAAGATGTTTTGTTACCCTCACCATAACTATAGATGACTCGACAACTCAGTAAGAGTTGTACCTATTAGCCGTGTTTGTAGATCTTGTCCTGTAGTGATTCGCGAAGAGAGATGAATGCCCGACTCTTAGTCTTTCCCATGCCGAACTTTGATGTTGTACTTGGGATGGACTGGCTAAGCAAGTACCATACTTTCTTCAACTGATATAGAGAAAGCATTCTTTTTAAGGTTCCAGGCCAGCCGGAGCTCGAGTTTGCACGAGGATCCATATAAGTTCTTGATGGTGTTCAGCTGACAATAGACAACGTTATTTATCATCCTATTATTTCAGAGTTCCAAGACGTATTTCCAGAGAAATTGCCAGGACTACCTCTGGACAGAGACATAGAATTCTTAATTGAGTTAACACTAGGAGAAGCACCCATAGCGTCACATATTTATAGATTGGCAAAGAAGGAGATGTATGAGCTGAAGGCACAATTAAAAGAATTAGAGAAAAAAGGCATCATCCGGCCAAGTGCATCACCCTGAGGAACACCAGTATTGTTTTTACCTAAGAAGGATGGGTTAGTGTGCATGTGCATTGACTACAGAGCCTTGAATATTGTGACTATAAAGAATAAATATTCGCTGCCACGCATTGATAACTTATTTGATCATCTTAGTGGAGCCAAGGTATTCTCGAAGATAGACTTGAGATCGGGATATCACCAGGTGAAGGTGCAAAAGCAGGACATTCTGAAGACCGCATTCAGGACAAGATATGGACACTAAGAGTTTCTGGTCATGCCATTTGGATTGACCAATGCTCCAGCTATCTTTATAGACTTGATGAATCGATTCTTCCATCAGTATTGGGACCAGTTCATGGTTGTCTTCATAGATGGCATACTTGTCTATTCGAAGAGCCATGAGGAGCATGAGAAGCACTTGCGGATTATCCTAGAGACCTTGAGGAGAGAGCAGTTATATACGAAGCTCAGTAAATATAAGTTCTTCTTGGAGATGGTCTCTTTTCTTGGGCATGTCATCAAGGGAGATGGTATTTCTGTTGATCCAAAGAAAATCTCGGTAGTTGAGACATGGCCCATTCCAAAATCAGCATCGGAGGTGAGGAGTTTCCTTGGACTTGCAGGATATTATCGACTGTTCGTGGAGAACTTCTCAAGGATAGCAGCGCCCATTACTCGGTTGACGTACAAGGACCAAGAGTTCATATGGACTGATGAGTGTCAAGCCACTTTTGAGGATTTGAAGAAGTGACTGACCACAATGCCAGTATTGACTATTCTATCAGGATCAGGAGGTTATATAATTTACAATGATGCATCGGAGAAAGGCTTGGGATGCGTATTGATGCAGCATGGCAAGGTGATTGCATATACATCTAGACAATTGCGAGTACATGAGAAGAATTATCCAACTCATGACTTGGATCTTACAGCCGTTGTTTTTTGCTTTAATGCTTTATAGATATTACTTATATGGGGAACGAGTAGAGATCTATACCAACCACAAAAGCCTCAAGTATGTCTTCACGTAAAAGGAACTGAATATAAGGCAACGCCGATGGCTTGAGTTGATGAAGGACTTCAAGATAGAGCTGCATTATCACCCAGGCAAGGCTAACGCAGTAGCAGACGTGTTAAGCCGAAAGCCTGCAACATACTTCTTGATGACACATCGGGAGTTACTAGAGGACTTGCAAGAGCTTGGCATAAAAGTTGTATTACCTAGAGCAGACAGGACACTAGCCAACTTGCAAGTACAGTCACCACTAGTAGAGAGGATCAAGGCAGCTTTGCCTACGGATGCCAGATTTAGGAGGTTGAGAGAGAGGGCAGAGGCTGGAGAGGAGACGGTATTGCATATTTATGCTGATGGGATATTACGATGTGGTAATCGTCTATATGTTTCCAATGGAGAGATTCGACATGAGCTGATGGCAAAAGATCATAGTTCGATATATTCTATTCATCTTGGAGGCACAAGATATACCGTGACTTGCGACAACACTTTTGGTGGCATGGGATGAAAAGGGAGATAGCTCGCTTTGTGGAAAAATATCTAGTATGTCAACAGGTCAAGGCTGAACGTCAAAGGACAGCAGGGCTACTGCAACCACTTCCGATTCCTGAGTGAAAGTGGAAGAACATTACTATGGACTTTGTTACGGGCTTTTCGGGGAGTCCAAGTGGGCGAGATACTGTTTGGGTAATCGTGGATTGACTCACCAAGTTCGTGTATTTCTTGCCTTTTCGAGTTAGCCAGTCTACAGAAGCTTTGGCTGACTTATACATGAAGCAGATCATGAGATTACACGATATTTCGGTCAATATTGTGTCAGATAGGGATTCACGTTTTATATTTTACTTTTGGAGAAGCATGCAGGAGAGTCTTGGGACTCGTCTGAAGTTCAGTACGTCTTAGCACCTGCAGACATATGGGCAGTTAGAGCGTACTATTTAGACACTGGAGGATATATTGAGGGAGTGCATATTAGACTTTAGAGGATCATGGGAGGACCACATATATCTTGTGGAGTTTTTTTACAACAATAGCTATCAAGAAAGCATCCAAATGGCTCTGTTTGAAGCATTGTATAAAAGAAGTGTAGGTATCCCGTGTGTTGGAGTGACATGGGAGAATTTCAGATATTGGGACCAGAGTTGGTAGTCAGTACTGTAGAGACAGTAAAGAATATACAAGGGCACTTGCGAGCAGCGCAAGACAGGCAGAAGCAGTGGACAGATCTTCACCATCGTCACTTAGAGTTTGAAGAAGGCGATCATGTCTTCTTGAGGATATCACCTACTAGAGGCACTATTTGTTTGAATAAACAAATTAAAGGAAGAAGAGGGTTTATACGAAACCTTTCTTTTGCTTACAAACAAGAAAAAGAGTACAATTAATCCTATACGAGGATGTTAAGTATAATAAAAATAATTCTGGGGAATAATTGCTATAGGAGTCTGATCTGTGATCGATCACTTTGTCCCTTAGACCACACGATAATGAAGAAGTGCTATAGAAAAAGAGGAGGCTTCAAAAGTTGCAAGTGGGATTGAATTCTCGTTGCCAAAGTTGTCAATCAATACTCTCTGTCTATACTCTCTGTCTCTCATCTCTTGATCCTTCATCTCGCTACCCTATAACTAGGGGTCTCTATTTATAGAGATCAGTCACCATAACTGTCCAGTTGGCGTAGAAGCCAAACTATGAAGAGAGTTGCATCTTTTACGCGGCGGCTATAATAACTGCTACCCACGTTCGAATGACCTTCTAAATCTGCATATGACACATGTCCCATTATAAGGTAACGCGTATAACTGCTTTTCGAAGATCACGACATACAAGCCACGTAGGTAACTGCCCCCCCCCCTACGTAAAGATGGTTGGGGTAAAAGCCAAATAACTGTTTTGTTGGCGTAAAAGTCAAATAACTGTTTTGTTGGCGTAAAAGCCAAATAACTGTTTTGTTGGCGTAAAAGCCAAATAACTGTCTTGTTGGCGTAAAAAGCCAAAAAGCTGTCTTGTTGGCGTAGAAGCCAAATAGCTGTCTTGTTGGCGTAAAAAGTCAAAGAGCTGTCTTGTTGGCGTAGAAGCCAAATAGCTATCTTGTTGGCGTAGAGGCCAAATTCTGTGTAAAACTTGATGGTGCATGAATAATAGAGAACCAGCATAAAATAGCTAATTATCCATCACGACTGGGGTCTTGAGCGTATTCTGGGCTAAATAGCCTTATCATATACCTTTGCACATATAGCCTGGGCTGGCGTATTTCGAGGAGATAGCATACGGCGGACTTCTATAGTTAAAAATAGCCTGGTTGGCGTAAAAATGCAAGGATGGTGATGTGAGCATATTAGTCACAGTTTTAGCTCTCCCGGTCATGACAAAATCTGAAGAATAGAACCAAATCTCGTGTATTAAATGCAGAGATATGCCTCCATCTCGTGCATTAAATGCAGAGATATGTCTCGAGCTCTATGCAGAAAATAGCTTTTGACGTAGCGACAGCGTATTCAGAAGACTCCAGTCTTGAGCTTAAAAATATGACTTGTATCACTAAACGACAACCTGGGTCTCTGTGCAAAATCATCATCACAGCCGTCCTTTCGATCATCGTGCAGTACTTTTGTTAGGAGTCAGGTTTGCTGCTTTGTCTGACAAATTCATTCGAGGAATACGAAGAGTTTCTCGTACAACTTTACGCTGTAATTAAAACAAACGTATTTTGAACTTTACGTAGGAGGGTAAAGCAACCTTTTACGCAGAATAGCCTTGAAGCACTGCTTTATGCGGATAGTTCTGAAGGCATATTTTATGCCACACGGCTCTGAAGTTCTGTTTTACGTGTATAGTTCTGAAGCCATATTTTATGCCACATTGCTCTGAGGCTCTGCTTTACGCTGACTTCATGTATATTGGGGAGTTTGACTGTATAATACGCGTACAATTCTCTAGCATATTTCATGCTTCTACAAGACCCCCTTCAAAGTTTTCAAATTCTTTGTAATTTGAAATACTTTGAATGAAGCATGAAATGGTCAAATTTGACTCATTCTTCAAGGCTAATTTTTTGGTTATATTTAAGGAGTTGTTGGGATTTGTATGTTCTCTTCTGCCTATATAAGGGCGAGAAAGTGAACTTTTTTTCCATACTCCCTTCACCATAAAGATGGATGCTGAGATTCATTGGGCCGAGCCGAGAAAGAAGAAGATCATGCTCTTCCAGCATGTAAGGAGCCATAAAAAGAGACGCCTTCAAGCAAATAGTCTGTGCAATGATGGACTATAGAAGGATATCATAGCTTCCTTTGCTCGAGATAATTAGCAATTTTATATGGCGATTCGCCAAAGAGAGAGGAAGGATCATATTAGACCACACAGCTTGCTAGCTGTATTTTCTCCTTTTATGAAGCTGGACCCTGATGGGCAGCTTGGCCGTGTCTTCCAGTATTGTGTTGGGTTTGAATCCCTAACACAAATCTAAGCATGGCCGCCGATGACGTATGGAGGGTGGGCTTGAATAATACAAGCCCAGTTCTGTATCCTCCCGCTATTAATCATTTTCTTGGCCCCGGCCGAAGAAGCTGATGAAGTAATGTAGAAGAAGAAATGAAGATCTCCGTCAGACGAGAACCTAGCATAATAGATTTCCATCATATGTAATCATGATCTTGAATATTAATAAAAAATCTTTTGTAAAATGGATTTCCATCATATGTAATCATGATTAATAAACTTGTCTTCTTTTACTCACTATTGATCTGCCATATTGCTGTGAGGAAGTCTGATAATATGCTGCTTCAACACGCTTGAGTAATTTTTATGCTGACTCAGACAAATATGCCTCCAGTCACGTTCCGACTTTTACGCATAGAGGAAGATGCATAAAAACTCTTTTAGCATAAAATTGTCTTGAAGATCCAATTGTCATGCTATTTTTGACGAGGAGTCACATAGAATTCTGAACCGTCATTTCTCCTTCATAAATTATCTATTCAGAACATTCATCCTCGAAAATGGCTTCTCGAAAGATTCTCGAGACAGGGCAAGAAATATTCATCAAATAGGCCATCCCCGAACTAGATTCTGGCTAAACTTCGAATGAACTGTCAATAGCCAAGGAAGAAAAGTCCTCTTCTAGTAAAGACAGACACTTTCAGGGAACTCCTTGGCCCTTCGTTTGATGAAAGTCCTTTCGACTGAGGAAGAAGAGCATTTTTTGCGTAAACTCTTGTAACCGGCTTTTTCAAGCGTAAAATCCAAATTATCAATATATACGCGTATTTTGCTGACTGATCTGTTCTGCGTAATTTAAGATGCACGTAGCATAGATCATCAGCTTCTGAGCGTAAAATTGTAGATCTGTAGCTTCTGAGCGAAAAAGCTTCTAAGCGTAAAATCATAGATCTGTAGCTTCTGAGCGTAAAAGTTTCTGAGCGTAAAATCGTAGATCTGTATCTTCTGAGCGTAAAAGCTTCTGAGCGTAAAATCATAGATCTTTGTTCTGCACATAAAAATCTGAGCGTAAAATCAGGGATCCATTACGCAGCATGATGACCTGTCTTCCTTTTCAAATGATCGGCTGACGTGGTCCCGAATCATAACCGACTATTAAAAATTGAATTTGGTTAAGGATTCAGAGAGTCATTTGAACTCTATAAATAGGCCTAGGTCATGAGAGAGAGAAACCCTTCATCTTTCTCTGCAAAAACTCTTCGTCTCTTTCTGAAGACTCTTCGTCTCTTTCCGAAAACTCTCAGATTCGCCATGGCACCAAAACAGACCTCCGTCTCCAAGGGAAAGAAAGCCGCTTCATCATCTCGCTCCACTGCTCAAGCACGAGCGACTCCTACTAGGCCAAGCGAGCCTCGTTCTGAATAAAGTGCTCCGCTGTCTAGTTGTGCACCGGGCATCATAGGTAAAGACTTCGAGAGGAAAAACCCTTCGCACACTTTGTACGTGTATGCGCAAATACGCCCACATTCCTAATGTGTCAGCGTAAAACTCCATATTTTTGCAGTCTGGCATAAAAACTCAGACTGTCAAATTTTGGTGTATACTGCAAACCTTGCGTTTTATACACTGGAAGTAAATTCTAGCGTAAAACTTAAATTTTTGTAGTCTGGCGTAAAAACTCAGACTGTTAGGTTTTGGCGTAAAAGGCCAACCTTGAGTTTTACACACTGAAAGTAAATTCCAGCGTAAAACTCTAATTTTTGCAGTCTGGCATAAAAATGCAGACTGTTAGATTTTGGTGTACACTGCAAGAGTGTACCACCTTACGTTTAACGTACTGAAAGTAAATTCTAGCGTAAAACTGACTTATTCTCTTGTTTTTTGCAGTGGACCTACAGATCTCCCCTCTGGCTGAAGTGATGGGCTCTGCTACTGGAATGCTGAATTCCAACTACTTGGAGGATTTGTCCCACGTGACTTTCCCCATCTCTGGAAATGAGTATCCTCAAGAAAGAGGGACTCTGATCTCGGCCCAAGGAGAACGAATGTTGCTGAGTATGATCAGTGGGGAGCCCCTGACATACATAGATGAGACTGAGTATAAGAAACCAGCTTTCTTATTCGGGGATGTTATTGATAAGCAGTCTCAGACCAAGCCCAAGAAAGAAGATTTGGTATTTTTTGCTGAGGGCACGGTCATGTATCTGCCAAAGATGCCCAGAGATTACCCTATCTCTACATTCTTCCATGCCACACATCCTAGAAGGATGACATGGACTCTGACCCCTGATCTTCATGGCCAGCCAGGGAAGATCTTTTATAAGAAAGGATTAAATCAAGGATCCTTTGTAAGTAGTTCCTCCGGCCCTGTCATGCCCTTCAGAGGATTACTACCGGGCAGCGTCCCGAGTGAAGACTCTTTCTTGATCCAGCCATTTCAAATGGCAACTTTCTGCAATGAATTCATGGGGCAGGGAGGAGTATATCCCAGGGCTAACCCTCGTACCAGTGGATGGCTTAGCCCCCATAATCTTCGATGGGCCAGTTTAACTGCATGGGCCTTGAAGCACTTTCAGATGGAGCTGGAAAGTATTGGCTTGTTTACGGCTGTGAGTGCTACTAGTGTTGGGCTGCCTCTCAACCCCAACTTGTTCTTAGCTTTGATGGAGCGATATAACTCGCTCACTGGGACTTTCGCCACTCCGATAGGTGAGTTGGGCCTGGCACTTCATGAGATGGCAGATATCTCAAAGCTGCCAATGGGAGACACTCCTTATGAAGAGTACGTTCCTACAAATAGGGAGCTGAGGGATACTAACCCTCGGGTAGTGGAGGTGTACCAAGAGTTAATGAGCTACTATCTTGCATGCACCACCTTCTACGGAGAGCCCTCTGATTTAGCCCATATCAACAAATGGGCATCCTAACTCTTCTTCCATTAGGCTAGAAATGCCAAGCAGGACAAGGTTGTAGATAGCAAAGATAAGCCCTTAAACCTTTTGAGCATGCTTAATGCCAACACGGTCGATGATCTCATTGAAGATGCAGGGGCTCTAGATCGTGTTCTCAATAAAGAGATAGGGGGTTATCCTGCAGGAACCAAAGCCTACAGTTATATGAGGCATTGCCGAAAGCCTCTGTCAAGGGAAGCTCAACTGGCTGGCTTCCTTTCTATTTGGCTACGCCGATGGGTGGTGCCTGGTATCGCGTCTGCGGATCGCATTCACCGTAACACTTTGTGGCCTGTAGTGCGTTTGGTATTTGGAGCAAGATTAGGCCTGCTCTCTGCCATGGTATGCAGGATACAAACTGGCCTGAGGGCCATTACTGATGGACTGCTGGCTGATGATACACAGCGAGAAGGATATCCTAGAGTGGAATTGCCATTCTTATATCTGATGGGATGGTTAATCCTTCACAACACCAAAGTGATGTCTTCCGGATCGGCCAGTGGTTTAGGCAATAACTTCCTGTTGAATTACAGGAATTCTTCTTGGAATGTGACTAGCGTCATAGACTGTCGGCTAGCACTAAATTTTGCCCATAGTTGGAAGTTCTTCTGCATCATCCCTCATGTACATATCAATCAACAGGGGATAAAACTTCAGGATACAGGTCAGGGGAAGACTATTCTTTCTCCTGAAGCCTTTTACTGGTTGGTTTGCATTAGACCTTCCCATCTGCTATACAGAAGTGAGGACCACTTCTACTTGGAGCCTTATCTGCCTAGTCGTTTTGCCAAATAATTCGGGTATGATCAGTTGCACGTGGGAAATCCCATCACCATCTTCAAGTTCAAAGGTGGACTTATTGATGGAGCTAGAGGATGGCGGTACTTCATAAAGGGTTATACTGGAGCAACATTTGCTGTGCCTGCGACTTCTCTCTCCACGGAGCTGCACATTCTTCACTCGTACGCGCAGTTTTATGTGTCCATTAATACCTTCCATCGTGATTTTGATGTTCATGAAAGTTTCAGGATGCCCTCCCATAGGTCCACTGGGAGAGAGGAGATACCATCTGTCTCCTCTGATGAAGGTGATGAAGCTACTGGTGTAGATAATTTTTTGTTGATTTTACCGAGAGGCATAATAGCTCCACCAGCAGAGCCTCTCATTATTTCCCATAAATGAAAGGCTTCCACTCTGAAAGAGCCTTCCCCCCGCAAGAAGAAGTAGACTACCGGAGGTCCTAAAAAGACTTCCACCAAGGGGGCCTCTTCCAGGAGTGAGCCCATTGTTTCCCCTGTTGGGGATGATTCTTTGATTAGGGGTCCTTCGCCTTTTAGAGAGGGAGCCTCCACAGTTCCAGCTGAAAGTACTGGAGATTCTTTGCCCATGACTGCTGCCGCTACCACCGTTACTGGTAGTGCTTCTAGATCGCCTTCGAGGCTGAGCGTAATAAGAATCAACATACCTTTACCAAGACAAATAATAGGACTAGCCCCTCCTTCATCTGTAAGCGAGATTCCATTCGATGAGCCTCGAGTAGATCTGGGTGATGACTGGGATGACTACCTTCAAGCATCAGTTGGTGTACCCTCATCTCCAGGTATGACAGCTTGTTTAGCATCATTAAGAAATGATTTAGCTATACAGGCTGCAGACGCCATATACATACCATCGGCCATGGGTAAATGTTGTCTTTACCCTTTTTTCAGGAAAACTTAATATCAAATTGATATTAACTTTCTCTTGTCTTAGTTTCAGGCGAAGACATCTCGGGGGAGGGCGGAGCTGAAACAACTTCTAATTTTGTTGCGGATCCAGCTAATGAAACGGCGGTGACCACCGTCGAAGAAGCATATCTTGAAGCTGTTGATCTTTCATCCGCAATATTTTCAGATATAACCCAGCCAGGAGCAGTTCAAATAACATCGGAGGTGGATGAACCCACCATCTCGACTGTGCCTCCTTCGTCGAGCATGCCAGCAACTTAAACTGTTGTTGGTGTCTCTTCTTTTGTCGAGCCATCTGTTGAAGCAACGACTGTGGCGACATCCTCTGCAGTTATTTTAGATAGAAGATTTATCGATATTGCGGCCACTCCCAGTGTACATTCGATCTTTGCTACGCTAATTGAACAATACACTAGCATATTCTACTCCATATTGAAAGAATTGATATCTATGGTGCTGGAAAAGAATCTAGGCTTTGATGCTCTGAAGACGTCCTCCAAGCTCACTATAGCGCCGATTAGAAATTTCAATTACGCTGAAAGAGCTAATGCGCTAGAGCAAATGGTTAATGGTTTAGAACAACCCATTAACGAATATTTACAACTATCCCGAGGCTGCATCGATGACTTGGTTCAAGCTGAGTATAACTTCCTAACTGCTGAACTTGCTCAGAGGACAAAAACTTTAAACAAATCCATTCGGGAACATCAACAAGAGATGGAGAAAGAGCAAGCAGTATTGGTGGAGAGTATTCCTCAGCTGGCTCAGTGCAGTACCGAATGTGAGGGATATGAAGTGAGAGTTCAAGAATTGAAAACTGAACTTGCTCAAACCAAGGTGAGGCTTCTCAAAGCATCGCTAGTTCGTAATGTATTGAAGGGCCAAGTGGATACAGCTCAACAGAACTTGACACATGTGGGTGTCAGCCACACAAGTTTTATTGATTCTCTGTCCGAACTATCTCTCTTGAGCAATGACGAAGCAAGGCTGGAGCTGGCTTGCACTAATATTTTAAACTCCAGGAATGAGAGGATGGCTGCTTTGGCTCAACATATTAGGAATTTAACTTCTCCTTCCCAATGATGTACTTTTTTATTTTTCCTATAATTTTTCAGAGATAATAAAGATACATTTTCTGACTTTGTGGACCCATCACTTTAGAATATAAATGATAGGGTAAGATAAAAGTGATATCAGAGGTAATATGAACATGACATACTTTCAGTAAGGTTTAGCTGAATATATCTATTCAGAGGTAATATGAATATGATAGAATATGATCCAACTAAATTTTTATACAAAACTCTATCAGAGGTAATATGGACGTGATAGATTTTGAAGTTTCAAATTAGTTAATTATATATATTCAGAGGTCATAAGAACATGATAGAATATGATTCAACCAATTCTTGTATATAGTATCATCAGAATAAGATCTTCATCATACCCTATTAAGTAAGGGAGATCAAGCATAGTACTTCTTCAGGAATTTGTCGTTGATAGGAGCCATTATCAAATCTCCATTAGGCTTGGCTAATCTTTAAGCGCCATTCGAAAATGTTGTTTCAATCACATAAGGGCCCTCCCATTTGGGATGGAATTTGCCCTTACTTTTGTGCGTAATGATCATTGGCCTCTTTACAGCTAAAACTAGCTCACCAATTTTGAACACTCTTTCCTTCACTTTTTGATTAAAAGCTCTGGAGATGCGTGCTTGGTAGAACTCAATGCGTTGTTGAGCTTGAAGGCATTTCTCGTCTAACCCTTCTAGCTCTTGAAGTCTTAAATGATCATTATTTTCTGGAGTCAGCTCATTAGCCACTGCTATTCTGAGTGATAGAATTTGAATTTCAATAGGGAGAACTGCTTCACACCCATAAACCAATAAAAATAGGGTACAATCCATTGGTGTTCGTACCGTTGTGCGATATGCCCACAGACATTCTCCCAACTTATCGTTCCAATCTCTTTTGTTCGAAGAGACAAACTTCTTTAAGAGTTTGATGATGGTTTTGTTGAAGGCTTCCGCCAAGCCATTAGCAGCAGGATTATATGCCGTTGAGGCCATATTTTGTATCTGATTCTTATCGCAAAATCGGTAAAACGCTTGACTGATAAATTGAGGTCCATTGTCATGAATTATCCTTCGGGGTATCCCATAGCGATAAATTACATGATGCTTGATAAAGCTGATCATATTGGATGTCTTTACCTCAGCGAGAGGGATCGCCTCTGCCCATTTGGAGAAATAATCAGTGATGGCCAATATAAATCGATGCCCTCTAGAAGATGAAGGATGAATAGGACCAATGATATCCATACCCCATGCTTCAAAGGGCTATGATGCAATAGTAGGATATAAATACTCAGAAGGTTGATGTATGAAATCTGCATAAACCTGACAGACTTTGCATTTTCTTGCATATTCCACAGCATCTGCAATCATGGTAGGCCAGTAGTATCCCATCCTCCTGATACGATCCTGTAACTTAGGACCGGGTTGATGTGCTCCACATACTCCATCATGAACTTCTCGGATAACCCGCCTTGCATCATCATCAGAGAGACATCGTAACAATAGTTCATCATATGTCCGGCGATATAGACTTTGTGAAGAAGCGTCAAAATAGAAGTGTAGCGATCGCCTTTTGATAGATACTGCTTCTTTAGGATCCTCTAGTAAGATTTTGTATGACACGAAGTCTATAAAAGGACTTCTCCAATCTCTCTTAGGAAGATCCATATTTATAACATAGCTACGTTCTATGTGAAAATTATTTTTCACACAAAACAAATCTCTGTTAAGAAGGATCACCGAATTCTGCCTTCTTATAGGAATAGCTAGATCCGCAGCTAGACTGGCCAGAGCATCAGCTTCCAAATTTTGAGATCGAGGAACGTGCTCTAAGAAGAATCATTTAAAAGATATTGCTATCTTGATCGTTGTTTGGTGATAAGGAATGAGGTCTGGATTGCGGACTTCATATATTCCTCTGACCTGATTGACGATCAGCTGAGAATCACCAAAAGCTTCCAGGTATTTAATATCCAATTCTTTAGCGACTTAAAGCCCGATTAGTAGAGCATTATACTCTGCCACATTATTAGAGCAGGGTTCACTAAGAGAATATGCTCGATAGATTATGAGTTTATCAGGAGTCACCAGAACAATTTCTACTCCTGAAACCATGTTTTCCTTGGGACCAGTTCTGGAAGCGCCATCAAAGAATAACTGCCATGTATCACCTTACATTGCCGAATTATACTCTATAACTTCGTCGAGAATGTCCTCATATAATTTGGAGGTTTCCGAAATTGGATGGGTGGCTAAGAAATCAGCCAGGGCTTAACCTTTCATGGACTTATGAGGGACTTACACCATATCATACAGTGTCAATAGCATTGCCCAAGTCGCGAGTCGGGAATTAAGAATACTTGGCTTATTTATTAATACCCGAAGTGGATTGATCCTGGAGATGATATGAATAGTTTGACCCGTCACGTAATGTCGCATCTTCTGAATGGCAAATATTAGGGCCAAGCATTCTTTTTCCACTGGGTTATACCTGTGTTCAGCTCCGACCATCATCCTGCTTATATAGTAGATAGCATGTTCATGACCCTCATTATTTTTCTGTGTGAGAAAAGCCCCTAAAGAATGATCCATTGCTCGAACATACAGCAAAAATGGTCTTCCTATGACGGGAGGCACCAGAATTGGAGGACTAATAAGATAGCATTTGATGTCATTAAATGCTTGTTGACAGGCTTTATCCCATACAAATGACACACCTTTCTTCATTAGACGAGAAAAAGATTGACATCTCCCAGAGAGATTGGATATGAATCTCCTGATATAAGCTAGACGACCTTAAAATCTCCTAAGTTCTCTGAGATTACGGGGCGGTCGCATTTCTAGGATAGCTTTTACTTTATCAGGGTCAACTTGAATGCCTTTAGCAGTAATGACAAATCCCAAAAATTTGCCACTGGACACACCAAGAAAGGACTTTGTAGGGTTCATTTTGAGTTGATGTTGGCGTATCAAATCAAATATTGTCTTCAAGTCTTGGATGTGATTATCCTTGAGGCAGCTTTTGACAGCAATATCATCTACGTAACATTCCACTGTTTTGCGTAAATGCTCATGGAATATGTTACTCATAGCTTGTTGATATGTACCCCAGCATTCTTCAATCCAGAAGGCATGACTGTATAGCAATATACCCCCAATGGTGTACGAAAGGCAGTATGCTTTTCATCTTCAGGATTCATCTTAATTTGATTATATCCTGAAAATTCATCCATAAAGGACATGCGCTCAAAATTGCACGTATTATCGATCATGACATCTGTAATAGGAAGAGGGAACTCATCTTTAGGACAGGCCATATTTAGGTCTCGGAAGTCGATGCAAACACGAACTTTTCTATTTTTCTTCATAACTGGGACAACGTTAGCGACCCAGTCAGGATGTTGTTCTTCCCGGATGAACCCACAGGCTATTAGTTTCTTGATATCAGCTTTAATAGCATCCATCATATCAGGGCGGAACCGGCGTTGGTGTTGCTTTACAGGCTTTGAGTTGGACAATATATTGAGTTTATGGGTAGCCACTTTTGGGTCAAGACCTGGCATATCCTCATAATTCCAAGCAAAGACGTCGATATATTCTCTTATCAGCTGGATTATTTTCTCTCTTTCTTCTTCGGAAAGATTATTACTGATAAATATCGGCTTTGGTAAAAATTCATCCCCAACATTGACTTGGATAACCTTATCTTCAGTGGGTGATTCTTTTTGTTCGAACCAGAGTTCCCATTGTGTATCTATTTGGTATGCCCAGGATTTATTTTCAAATGGTTCATATTCTTGTTCCTCTGTTTCAAGGGAATCTGTCAACACTATATTTACTGATAATTCCAGTTCGAATCTATCATCGGAATCGGAGGATGACAAATCATCTTGAGAAGAAGAAATGGTCTCATCACTTAACTCAGAGTTATTTGAAGTTGCAAGAGATATGGTATACCCTAACCCGAAATGAGTTCGTTGGCAGTAAGGATCACCATGCAACGGCATTCGTCTGCCTTTTCCATAGTTGAGGCCTGGCTCCAACTGCAAATCATAACCCATGTTTTGCATAATCTTTAAAGCCTGTTGGCTATATCTGTAGATTTGCATCTTCCCAACATCAGACTCGTGAGGATCCTCTTGTACAAGCGGTCTATTCTGAATTCGACCGAAGACTATTGGACGCTGATCATTGCGAGTAGGTGGAACAATAAAGATAGAATCTTCATATGGCCCATATGTCGTGACAATATTAGAAGTTGACGCTACTTCCCACACGTATGGATGATAGAAGTACATAGCTTCCAAGAATTTTTTGCTATGGGTTCTATATCTTCATGAGGAGAAAATTCTTGATTAGGAAATTGGGCGTCAGTATACTAAAAAAGAGAATCTTTATTATCATCAGAAATCACGTTCCCAGTTATATTTATATCAGTCGACTGCTTATTGCGCCTAAGGTCAATGACCAAAGGTGGAGGTTTCTTGTTCAGATTGATACTAGAGGATCATTTCCTCCTCTCGATTTTGTCTTGCCCAAGCGAATAGTCATAGGTTCCGTGGCTTTCGGACGGGTAGTCCGCCCTTTCACCTGGATTGACAAAGGTTGCTCAGTAGATGGTTCTCCTAGCTTCCGGTGGGATTCCTCCTCCATCTTGCCTGACACCTCCTTCATGTAGTCTTGGGTGTACAACATGGCATCAGAATAGTATGACTCAACCCCTTTGAACGGATTGAGATCAGCAAATTCTGTTTTCACTGTCCCTTGGACGTCTACATATTTGAAGCATTGATGTAGCGTTGAAGGAACAATATTGTGATCGTGGATCCATGGTCTGCCCAACAAAATGTTATAAGACACCTCTGAATCAATGATGTAGCATGTAGCCACTGATCTAAGGTCACCAATTTGGATTCTCAAACGAATCTTCCCCAACGGTCTGCTTTTTCTAGCATTGAAGCCCACGATTGTAGTGGTAGTGTAAGCCAGTTCGCTTGTAGGAATTCTCAACGGTCTTACCAGACTATGAAGGATAATGCTGATCGACGATCCCGGATCTATGTGAA
Source organism: Iris macrosiphon (assembly GCA_036927795.1). Classification (NCBI taxonomy): domain Eukaryota; kingdom Viridiplantae; phylum Streptophyta; class Magnoliopsida; order Asparagales; family Iridaceae; genus Iris; species Iris macrosiphon. The sequence continues at coordinate 66,621,144 of JAYESA010000020.1, forward strand.
TCCGATCTACCTCAATAGAGCCGACGTATCCAGTGTAATAAAGAGGCCTGTCGTATTTGTTATGTTTCAACAACATGTCCTCTTGAGTGAAAGTGATGTTAGGGACCACTTCCATCACACTATGGCATTGAGGATATGCCACAGGCTCTTTATCAGGGGACTTAAGCTGGGTCAAGCATACATCTGCTTGCATTAATGCTTCGCTCAAGGCTTGACGAGTGTCTTTGAATAGCCAAAGTAGTTCGAAAATGGACAATCTGGCCGGAGTATTAGCCAACTGAGCCAAGATGTCGAAGTTATATGGTCTCTCTAAACCTTTGTTTTGAATATTCTTCAAAGGTTTATCGAAACGAACTTCTTTTTGCTTGCCTTTGTCCACCGAAGTTGTTTTAGAAGGACCTGGTTCTGGCAAAACAGGTTCAGGCTCTAGAGGTTTGGCAGCTGAAGTGTCTGTCGTTGCTTCTTCCTGGTTCCCTCCATAGTCTTTGAGGTAGGTTTTCCCTGACCGATTTTCGGTTACCAAAGCCTCTTCTTCCGATGTCGGGGATATTGCAACCATATGGCATGGTTTACATCTTGAGTTCTTTTTAGACTTAGCTTTAGCAGCTTGAGTCTCTTTCTTAATTTTTGATACCAGATCAGGGTGAACCCACATGATCTCCCCACTCTTGGTAATTAGGGGCACTATGTAATGATTTTGACCCCTGGTTGGAGGAAGATTAACAATATTCATCATTGCCCGTAGAATAGGTACCACACCATCCGGGACTTCTTGAGGGGGCAGATTGCCAAATTGGAGTGAGATTATGTTGGCAGTGACTGTCTTTTCGCTATTACGCAGAGTAATGGCCTTAGCGTCGATCAACTCCTGGATTTTCCTTTTCAGTATATAGCATGCCTTTGTGGGGTGATGTATGTACCTGTGGAAAATGCAGTACTTAGGATTATTTGTACTGCCGAGTTCATTTGGACGCTTTATCTCGGGGAGAGTAAGCTTGCCACTTTTGACTAGACAATCGAATATGCTCGGAATATCATCGTCGTCAAAAGAATATTCTTCTTTAGGCCTAGAAGTCCCAGGATTCGTCTGCGTAGTTACTGAAGTATGTTGCCTGGACGTGTTGATTGCCAGAGCTTCCTTTCCTTTTGAACTACGAGTATGATCCTTATTGGAAGATGACCGCTTCCCTCTATCAGAGGTAGAGATCATTATTCCGTTGTCACGAGCCTTCCGACTATTATCTTCAACGGCTACCACTGATATGATAAATAAGGGCCAATCATGGAACTGATATGGTCCTGTAAATACTAAGATCAGTGGTAGAAGGTTCTTCTTGCAAATGTCCACCAAGGCTGAATCCGGAACTCCAGGAGGCATCTGCAAAGTAGCCTGACGAAAACGTTCAATAAAAGTACGAACGTTTTCTTTTTCCTTCTGCTTTACTTCGATGAGTGATGACATAGACATGTCTATTCCTCCTTCGAAGAATCGAGCGAAGAAGAGAGTCCTGAAATCTTCAAAAGAAGTAATGCAGTTGTCCGCTAGACTACGGTACCATTGATAGGCTACTCCAGACAGACAGCCTTTAAACACTCGGGTGAGAAGGGCGTCATTCCCCTGCAACAACACTGTTATCATACTAAAGTAGTTCATGTTCTGGCTTGGTAACGTCTTTTCCTCAAACAAAACCATAGCCTGTGGTTTATATTTTGGCGGGAAAGGGATCTCATCCCAGACAGCTGGGTATGGCTGGTTGATTCCCAACTTTTTGAGCTGATCCTTATGCTTCAAAGCATCAAATCGGGCTTTTAATTCCCTAACTGCATGTATCGGATCTTCAGTTGGGAAAGGGACAGCAGAGAGATGAGAGATCGGTGGTATTGAAACTCCAACAGGAGGTAATACATTCTTCGGGTTAAGGGGTTGAGGAGCAGCTGACTCTTGATTTGGAACAGGCTCCTGGTTTGCATTGGATGGTGGCATGTCTACTCCCACACGTAGTTGAGTCAGAGGAACCGGTGTTTGAGCTATTGCAGCTGCATGTTGAGTCACCATCATTTAGCGCATACTTTCTATTATGGTATGCATCTCTTTAATCGACGCCTCCAATACAGCGATGCATTGCTCAGTACTTCCTGATGGGGAAGCCTCTTCATGTTCATCTCCAACGGCATAAACTCCTATTTCTCTGGATGCCACTGAGGGATTAGTATAGATCTCTATAAAGATTGAGTCTATAATTTCAGCATCAAATTCAGAAAGCTGGCGACCCCCAGTGTCGGAATCAGAAGAATATGAAGTCGATTGCCATGACCTCGAGCGAGTGTTTCGAAAAACACCTGCTTCAATATTCTCAAGGAGTCTATCAAATCTCCTTTGGCTTGGAGTTCTAGAGGGATGAAGTCTTGAACTTGATCTTCCTCTAGGAATATGCGAAGCCATGTTTACTGACGCAAATGTCGGTTCTTCTTCCTGTAAGGACAAAGAGTAGTTCAACCGGTCGAAAACTGACCGTTTTGCCTTAGAACAGCAGTAGTTAATTACAACCTTATGGCTATTACAATAATGTTCCCTAGGGGGTATAATAGACATATTAGGAGGTCCCCTGTCTTTGTGTTTTTGGATCAAAAAATCATGCAAATTAGGGGGATTAACAGAAGAAGAAGAAGTCTTGTTCTGCATTTTTACATTAGTAGAGACATGGAGATTGGGAACCATAACATTTTCTCTGCCATAAGAATACAGCAGTTCAGCCATGTGAGTAGCATACGATCCATCATCCTTCAGAGGAGCATATTTTCCCATGAAACGGGTCTTTTTTACGCGGACAGACTTATCCTGGCGTAATTTAGAGTTTTGCACAGGTTCGCGTAAAACAGAAAAAGTCCTCAAACGGCCTCCAGCGTCACGCGTAATATGAAGAGTGGGCAACTTCTTCTCTTGTGGGCGTACAAGCCTAGAGATTGGGAGATCCGCCACTCGTTTTCCCTTGATGTGATCCAAGGGACCATCTGCTTCATCATAGATGGAAGAAGTATTTTTACGTGCAGGGCGCATTTAAAATTTCTGAATTGGCACTGAGGCCTTGTCAGAAATTTTGTCTGCCACGTCACAGACGGGAGACAAAGTTTTACGCACAGGACGCATTTTAGACTTTTGGATTGGCACTAGGGCATTGCCAGAAGTTTTGTCTGCCACGTCACAGATGGAAGACAAAGTTTTAAGCGCAGGGCACGTATGAGACTTCTGGGTTGGTACTGAGGCATTGCCAGAAGTCTTATCTGCCACGTCACAGACGGGAGACAAATTTTTATGCACAAGGCATATAGGTTGTGTTGTCACAACCTTGTTGATTAGAGAAGGAGAGCTTACAGGAAGGGTAGAGGACGTCTTGGGCATCCATACTTTATGCAGCTTCCTGTTGTTCTAGACAGAGAGGGAATGAGAGCTACCCCCTGCACGAAGCATGTCTTCATAAGCAGATTGGTCGAATTGGACGACCAAAGTCTTCTTCGTCGATCCAATAGATACAGCATCGTGTTGAGCAATTACTTTCTCGTTAGAGGAGAAAGTCGTCCCCAGCAGAGTAGCCATTCTGTTTGAATAAACAAATTAAAGAAAGAAGAGGGTTTATATGAAACCTTTCTTTTGCTTACAAACAAGAATAAGAGTACAATTAATCCTATACGAGGATGTTAAGTATAATAAAAATGATTCTGGAGAATAATTGCTATAGGAGTCTGATCTGCGGTCGATCACTTTGTCCCTTAGACCATACGATGATGAAGAAGTGCTGTAGAAGAAGAGGAGACTTCAAAAGTTGCAAGTAAGATTGAATTCTCGTTGCCAAAGTTGTTAATCAATACTCTCTGTCTCTCATCTCTTAATCCTTCATCTCGCTACCCTGTGACCAGGGGTCTCTATTTATAGAGATCATTCACCATAACTGACCAGTTGGCGTAGAAGCCAAACTATGAAGAGAGTTACATCTTTTACGCGGTGGTTATAATAACTGCTATCCACGTTCGAATGTCCTTCTAAATCTGCATATGATACGTGTCCCATTATAAGGTAACGCATATAACTGCTTCTCGAAGATCACGGCATGCAAGCCATATAGGTAACTGCCCCCTACGTAAAGATGGTTGGCGTAAAAGCCAAATAACTGTTTTGTTGGCGTAAAAGCCAAATAACTATTTTGTTGGTGTAAAAGCCAAATAGTTGTTGGCGTAAAAAGCCAAAGAGCTGTCTTGTTGGCGTAGAAGCCAAATAGCTGTCTTGTTGGCGTAAAAAGCCAAAAAGCTGTCTTGTTGGCGTAGAAGCCAAATAGCTGTCTTGTTGGCGTAGAGGCCAAATTCTGCGTAAAACTTGATGGTGCATGAATAATAGAGAACCAACATAAAATAGCCAATTATCCATCATGACTGGGGTCTTGAGCGTATTCTGGGCTAAATAGCCTTATCACATACCTTTGCAAATATAGCCTGGGCTGGCGTACTTCGAGAAGATAGCATACGGCGTACTTCTATAGTTGAAAATAGCCTGGTTGGCGTAAAAATGCAAGAATGGTGATGTGAGCATATTAGTCACAGTTTTAGCTCTCCCAGTCATGACAAAATATGAAGAATAGAACCAAATCTCGTGTATTAAATGCAGAGATATGCCTCCATCTCGTGCATTAAATGCAGAGATATGCCTCGAGCTCTTTGCAGAAAATAGCTTTTGACGTGGCGACAGCATATTCAGAAGACTCCAGTCTTGAGCATAAAAATATGACTTGTATCACTAAACGATAACCTAGGTCTTTGTGCAAAATTATCATCATAGCCGTCCTCTCGATCATCGTGCAGTACTTTTGTCAGGAGTCAGGTTCGCTGCTTTGTCTGACAAATTCATCCGAGGAATACGAAGAGTTCCTCGTACAACTTTACGCTGCATTAAAAACAAACGTATTTTGAACTTTACGCAGGAGGGTAAAGCAACCTTTTACGCAGAATAGCCTTGAAGCACTACTTTACGCGGACAGTTCTGAAGCCATATTTTATGCCACACGGCTCTGAAGTTCTGTTTTACGCGTACAATACTGAAGCCATATTTTATGCCATATTGCTCTGAGGCTCTGCTTTACGCTGACTTCATGTATGTTAGGGAGTTTGACTGTATAATACGTGTACAATTTCCCAACATATTTTATGCTTCTACACTATTCGCTTTGGAGAACGCGGCAAGTTGAGTCCAAGGTATATTGGACCATTTGACGTGCTAGAGTGAGTGGAAGAAGTGGCGTATCGACTGGCACTGCCATCTTTACTTGAGGGAGTGCATGATATATTCTACGTGTCTCAACTCAGGCGATATATGGCAGATAGCAGTCAGGTTCTCGACCACTCCGAGATCACCATTGGGCCGGGCTTGTCATACAAAGAGCAACCTATGGAGATTCTTGATCGTCGAGAGAAGGTGTTGAGGAATCAGTCTATTCCCTTGGTCCACGTGGCATGGAGGCATCACTCGCCAGGATAATCCACTTGGGAGCGTGAGGATGACATGCGCAAACGTTTTCCTCATCTATTCTAAAAGTAAGGTATGATTTACTTAGTTCTTTTTATACCGCATAATTTTACGTTTTCTACCATGGGTTAATTTTAATTTCGAGGATAAATTTTTTTTAAGTAGGGTAGAATGTAACCACCCTAAATTTTCTAATTAATAAAATTATATATATATATATATATATATATATATATATATATATATATATATAAATACGCGGTTTTGTAAGAATAATAATACGTGAGGGTGACCCCTACTACGTTAGTATATTAGAAATTAGAATTTCTCGTAATAAATAAAATAATTTTGATATTATAGAATAATAATAATAATAATAATAATAATAATAATAATAATTCTAGTGTTAATAATAAATATAATAAAATAAAGTAAAATATAATAATAAATAAGTTAGTTGTTAAAAAGAATATATAAAATAAAAGTAATATAAATAAATAAAGTATAAATAAAGTAAAGGAAAAAAAGAGCACTTGCTTGTGCTACTAACAAAAGTAGCAACAGCATAGACCTTTCACCCCCGCCCCTTAAACGCGAAACATAACAGCATACCAACTCGACCCATAACTTCCTTCTATCATTATATATATATATATATATATATATATATATATCTATATATATATATATATATATATATATATATATACAAGAAACGAAACCCTAACTCTACTTCTCAATCTCGGAGCCGCAACCCATCTTCCCCACCGCCGTCGACCCTCGACCGCCTCCCAACGCTGTCTTCGTCGACCGCCTGGACACCTCTTCGCTGCAGTCGATCTCCGCAAACTCATCTTTTGGATTAACTCGACCAAGGTACCCACCTTCGACAACAGATTTCTCTCTCTATGCATGGTTAATTTTTGATCTGTAAACTCCTATGCACAGACCACATGATCTAGTTTATGATTGTGTAAATTCTTAGAATGAAACCTGATTAAATTGAGATGATAATTCCCCTCCAAAAACTCGAAAAACTATTTTTATATGAATATACATATTTGACAGAATTTACAATCAAGAACCCTATTTGTAAGGCAGATTTCTCCCAATCCGTTAAACAAAAATTCAAAATTCTTTTTCTAACACAAAGTCCATATAACCATGATCGCAACAAAGTAATTACTTTAGAAAATTACTTATTAATTGCTGATAAAAAAACTTTGTCTAAAAACCTAAAAAACTTGCTTTAAAAAAAGTAAAATTTGTGATACAGAGTGCATTCCAACAAACTGGACTACCACATCATGTACCATTTATTCCTAAAAGAGCGTATGGTAAATCCTGATGTGCGAGCTTTCGCAGAAGTTGATTCGGACGTGTGTGCGCGTCGAAATCAATGCATATCCGTAAAAAGTTTCCCGTATTTGCGTTTTGCAAAATTCCTAATTAGTTTGTGCACGCTTTTCAGAATACGACAAAACTTACGCCAATGGTTCCGTGGTATCACGTTGGTCCTGTGACTTAAGTTTTATACAATTCCGAGATAGTTGACCGAGCTGCCTATTTGTGGGGCCCACTTGTTGACTTGAAGGGTAAAATTTTGATCGGCTCACCGGAATCCAAAATTGGACATACCGTTAAGTTTGTATCAACGTTTAGGATTTATTTGACCTATAATTTATCTAATTTAGAGACTTTTATCTCTGGCACATATTTTGGTGCAAAGTGGGCCAAACATCGACCCTGCTTTAACCCAAAATTATCGTTTTGCCCCTGTGTCCAAATTGGACGAAAGGGTAGTATTTTTTAGCTATCTCGATGATTTCAGAAATGTTAGTGATATTTATTTTAGCATCCGGAGACGTTCAGTCGGAGGCAGTGGATTCTGATACTCTGTACTTAACACCTGGACGTTTACATTATGCAGCTTTTCTGCCAGGCAAGTATATCTTGCTATTGTACTGTGATTTACATTCCATATGGTACATGTATTTTATTTCTGTTATTTAGTTTATATATTTTAACTTCTATATAAACTGTGCGTCCAAGAATAACTTGGGTGCAAAGACGGTGGCGTCGTATTTTGTCTTTATTATATATTATGCATGTTGACCTAGTTTTACGAGACCACCCCATTATCATGAGGCATTCTTTTGTTTCATTGCTCATGACACAGTTGTCACATGAGTGTGAGTCTCATGTAGGACACGTACTTGCGTGATGGGCTGGCCACCTATGCATATAGGACGTGCGACGAATAGGGATAACTGCTGATAGAATTGCATGATTAGGAGCCTCGACAGTCATTAGAGATATCATCATGTCATGGGTATGGCATGAATAGAGCATGGGATGGGGAGAACAACAAGTAACACTTTTGGGCTCCTTTGTACTTTTTCTTATGTAACTCGTACGCTCCGTCAGAGATGCATGATCAGATGACCCTTATATTGTATATCTACAGGCGGCCTCTGACGTTCAAAAGATGTCATACTTTTTAGGCCCCTGATTCTCCAAAAGAATCATGTCAATCCTATTTTTAGCTAGATAGCCCACGTGTTGGAAAGTTATTCTCAAAGTGCATTCACATAGACGGTTAGGCGACCCTTGGATGTTTATTTTCAGTACTTTAATGGCAAGATGTTTCTGTATCTTGTTATGTCCCTCTGAGGTCCTGGTCCACTTCCAGATGTAGATGGGCAGGATTATCCGTAGGAGTACGAACCCGAACCTGACGCTTCATACCAGATTGAGGAGGTCTTAACTTCGGAGTACCACTGATTCTTCGCAGCTGATGGATATTTTAGTTGCTATTCTTTTATTGACATTTATCTTATATTGGAGTTTTGATCTCTTCTCTCATTTAATTTTTGGTATAGTCAAATGGCTTTGGATTTGTTTCCACCCGAATATCATTCTTTAATACTTAATAATTGAGACTCAGTTATTTATTTTGTATTTCTTTATTTGTGTTGTAGATGAAATATAGATTGCGTGTGACTTGTGTCGACAGTATACTACCACTTGTGGATTTGATATTTATATACAGCATACGTATGTGTTACGATCTTTTAATATATTGGAGTTATCGTATACATATGGCTGGCATATTACGTATTCCTAGTCCTACATATTCTGGGATTGGGGCATGTCAATATGTAATCGATCTCTATCTAACAAGCATGACAATATTTTTTCTCTTGTTTTTAAAACAAGCATGTAGTTCTACTCTTATTTTATCATACGATACAAGGACATGTTCAAGCATTTATTCTACTCTTCTTATAAGCACGGCAAGGGTTTGTTCAATAGCGGTATCCATGTAACTTAGCATGTAATATTTCTATCTTGAGTTTTGGGTTCGCAAGTATCGAGAATAGAAATTGGGCAAGTTCACCCTAGTCTTATTTTTTAAGTGCGCGTGGAGTCATAGAACACTCCGTGTATGAGTAGTGCTGCTCTGCGCTAGGCGTAGTAGAGTTTGATTCGGAGAAGGCAACCGTTAAGTTAAGTATGGTTCGATAGTATCGAATGATAGAGCCGTTCGATGGCTAATGACTAAGCCATGTGCACAGTAAGGATTGAGAAATGGTAGAACGACTTACGCTCAGGAAGTCTCTAGGATGAGACTGTTCTGAGTGGTGTATTATGTAACAACCTGCTCCGCTCAACGCGGATAGCCGATTCAAATAATGCAAGTGCAATGACCCGTCCTACCTAGCTCGGCTAGATGACTCGCTTGATACTAAGGCTTTCAAACTTGGCCTTCAGAGAAGTTCAGACTTAGACGTTTCAGAGGCACGCTCGGAATCTCGCTCGGCTAATGCAAATCATCACTAGGTGGGTGGCTCCGATGAACTTGTCTCTACTTAGCTGCACACTTAAAGAAAAGGAATGATACATGCTAGTTTCTAAGCGATAACCTTTAAATGCTAATAAAAGATATGAACACATATAGCTAAGGGAATAAACGTGCCTTATCATGTGTATAGAATATGGAAACTCTGTCCTGCTAGTGCGTAACTTAGAGTATTGATCCAAATAGAGTAGTTGCATACGTTATGCTATGAAGTAGATCTAGTTTACAATATTGATGTATTATATCGCACGGAATATAACACGGAGTTAGAGTAGAGTTATATTGCATACATAGACAAAGAAGACTATCAAGTAGTCGTTCTGAGTCAGGAAAAAAGAAGTACTCTAGATATTCAGATCACCAAGGCAGCCTCCAATCAGGGAGCTATGCAGAGAAGAAAGAACCGTGCTAAAATCCTCGGATAAGAGAAACTGAGCATTAAGTTTTCGGCTAGGTTTGGAAGTGGTGAAGTGGTTGCATGTTTATGGACAACGTGTTGCGCACAAGGAATAGAGTTATCGAATGATCTCCGAGGCATCAAAATTGTGTCAGCCCGGGAGGACAATACTAGTGTAGTCCTAGTATTTTTGCTAGCTGAAGTACTAGCAGGCGAGTGCAGGACATCCAGCAAAGCTTGCTACCGACCTGGAAAGACAGTCGACTCGTCGGGTGAGTTCGGGATGCCCAGTAAGGCTCGCTCCACCACAGATGTCCAAATGGCTAGCAGAGTCAGTGACCTTCATATAGATAAGTTAGGCATGCATAGAGAAAATCTGTGTTCAGAAGAGGAGTAACACAAAGGAGTTTGATGCACGATACCTCACACATATTAGAATGGATACATAGTTCACCTTATGTTTTGAGTAAAGCATGTCTGAGTCAGAGACACGCTCGAGACACTTGATTTTTCATAGATATTCATCATTCATAATGTATATACTTGATTCTAAATGCTACGCTTAAACAGGGAAGGCCGAATGATAAAATGGGGTAAGACGAACTCAGTTTTTTACTGCATGACACGTTCTGAGACACGACAATCCTTTATATTTCTATGCCATGAAACTGATCCTAAGACAAGATTAGAAAGATAACATAATTAGTCAGTGCACATAACTAATGAACACACTTATTTTCTGGCATAGGCGAGAGCCCTCCCCACCAATAAATTTAATGTACTGACACCCAACCAGATTGCATGTAGGGTACAGAGAGTAACTTGAACAGTTTCGAAGATCGCTTAACACATCGAGACACCGAATCACACTTGGCGTCTTGGAACGTGGCGCACGGACCTGAAGCTCACATATACGGGACATAATATATAGGAACATTATCATCCAGAGTGTTTGATTCAAGTTGTAAGCCTAAGGGCATATTCACTATAATGAGAGAGAGAGCTTGAGTGACTTGTAATCTCGGCCTAGCGTTGCTGGTAATATATATATCTTCATTATCAATAAAGAGCTTATTTCTTGTATACTTGTGCTTGTTCTTATTTTTGCTGTATTAGGGACTATATGTGCGATTCTGTGGCTTAGTAATTACAACCGTTTTAGGTGCTTGCCTTGCACGGGCGTAACTTAGTCTCGTGCGGCATCAAGCCCAAGCGAGGACATTCGGTCCTGCGGGACCGGGGCGTGACACCTCTGGTAGGTGAGATCTTCATAAATACACGATCTCTAGGCTTAAACTCCAGAGGTCGACTGTGCGTTTATGTCCAGTGCTTCTGCTTGTCCTGTGCTGCTCATAGGTGCCCTTGGATCTGCTTTAGCTTCTCCACCGTATGAACAACCAACTCTGGACCAAGAATCTGTCTGTCGCCCATATCACTTTAGCATACTAGAGAACAACACTTCCTACCATATAATGCTTCAAAGGGAGCCATCTGAATGCTCGCCTGATAGCTATTATTGTAGAAAAACTCGGCCAAATGCAAATGGCCCATGATCCACCAAAATTAAGCATACATGCCCTCAACATATCCTCTAATGTCTGAATGGTGCGCTCGGACTGGCCATCCATTTACGGGTGATAAGATGTGTTAAACTTCAAGCAGGTCCCAATACTTTCCTGTATACTCCTTCAAAAGTATGATATGAACCTCGAATCCCTGTCATACACTATGTTGATGGGCACTCCATGCAGTTGCACAATCTGTCTTATGTACATCTCAGCTAAGTCCTTTGTAGATTGTCCAACTCTAAAGGGTAAAAAATGAGTTGGTCCATGATCACCCATACTGCATCACGACCACTTGGGCTCCTCGAAAAACCTGTAACAAAGTCTATAGTGATGTGCTCCCACTCTCACTCAGGCATCAGGAGCAGCTGAAGTAATCCTACATTTCTTTGATGCTCATTCTTGACTTACTGACATACTAGGCACTTTGCTACAAAGAGTGCTACTTTCCTCTTTATTCCATGCCACCAGTAGTACTGCCTCAAGTCTCTATATATCTTCGTACCACCTGAATGGATAGAGTATGCTAAACTGTGTGCCTCCGCCATCAACTCCTAACGAATCTCTCCATTCGAAACATAGAGGCGATCTCCATACCTCCCATCCTCATATATGCTCAAATCGGTCTGCATCCTGGCCTATGTCCTCTGTCGAAGTCTCTAGAATATGGCATATGTCCGCAAAGCAGCCTTGATACACTCAACCAATGTCGATTGTAGCTGAAGGCTCGATAAATAGTCGTCTACTCCTGGCATAATGACCTATATGCCCAACTCCTGCAGATCCTCCAATAAGTGTTGCTGTGTAGTCAATAAGAATGTCATGGGCCTCCTGCTCAATGCGTTAGCTACCACATTGGCCTTCCTCGGGTGGTACTGTAGCTCAATCTCAAAGTTCGTCATCACCTCAAGCCAACGTCTTTGCCTCTGGTTCAGGTCCTTACGAGTATAGACATACTTCAGGCTCTTATGATTTATGAATATCTCTACCCACTCTCCGTATAGGTAGTGCCTCCAAAGCTTCAATGCAAATATCACTACGTCAAGCTCCAAGTCATGAGTATGGTAGTTCTTCTCATGGGTCTTCAAATGTCTAGAGGCATATTCTACAACCTTCCTATGATGCATCGAGATGCCTCCTACTCCCTTTCTGGACCCATATATGTATGAATCCTCCCGGTCCAGAAGGTATAGTCAATATAGGTATCGTGGTCAAACGCTTCTTCAGCTCATCAAACATCATCTGACACTCCTTTGACAAAATAAACTCATGTTCCTTGCGGGTCAAGCAGGTCATCGACTCTGCAATCCTTGCAAAGTTCTCTATAAACCTTCGGTAATATCTGACAAGTCCTAGGAAACTCCTCACCTCTGAGACGTTGGTAGGGGTCGGCCACATCTCTACTGCTGAGATTTTTGCTGGATTAACTGAAATACCATCTTCTGATATGACATTTCCAAGGAAAGAGAAATGATCCAAAAAGAAATCATACTTGCTCAACTTGGCATATGCTCAACTTGGCATAGAGACTCTCACTACTCAGTGTCTCCAACACTATCCTCAAGTGTTCCCCGTGCTCCTCATGGCTCTACGAATATACCAAAATATCGTCGATGAAGACTACCAAGAATTGGTCCAAATACTGGTGGAAGACTATATTCATCACGTTCATAAATACAGCAGGCACATTCGTCAGTCCAAAAGGAATCACCAAGAACTCGTAGTGGCCATAGCGAGTCCTGAATGCCATATTTGGAATATTCTCTCTACGCACATTCACCTGATGGTACCCTGATCTTAAGCCGCTCTTCGTGAACACCTTTGCTTTTATCAGCTGGTCGAACAAGTCATTAATCCATGATAGAGGGTACTTGTTCTTGATTTTCAAAGCATTTAGGGCTCTGTAGTCAATACACATACGGACGGTCCTATCCTTCTTCGGTACAAACAACACTAGGGCTCCCCTGGGTGATGCACTAAGACGGACAAACCTCTTGTCCTATAACTCCTCCAACTATAGCTTCAGCTCATCCAACTCTTTCTTCTCCAACTGGTACATATTGGATAATACCAATACTTCTCCTGATACTAGATCAATGGTAAACTCTACTTCTTTATCTGGTGGTAGACCCGGCAACTCCTCCGGGAAGACATCCTTGAACTCTGCAACTATCAGCAGGGGTATTGTCTCCATAGCTATATAGACTCCAATTGTTTGGCCTACTCCTTGCTCAATGGTCCCCGACATAAACTCGAACTATGGGCGATATGGTGGTCTGAAAGTAACACTACCCCTCCGGCAATCCAGTATGGCATGGTACTGGTTAAACCAGTCCATCCCTAGCACAACATCGAAGCTTGGCATTGGAAACACCAAAAATCGAGCTCTCATCTTCCGACCGCATATGACTACCGAGCATGTTCTAATAGTATTGGTAACTGGCAAGATGCCTACTCCAGTAAGAATCTTCTAACTCTTAGGTAAGGAGGAAGTGGCTACTCTATACATTGCTACGAAACTACTAGAGATGAAAGATAACGTAGCTCCAGAATCAAATAATGCAGTTGCAGGTAATAATGCAACTAATATGGTACCTATGATAGCTTCCCCTTCGGGCTCCTCCTCTGTAACTGTAAGTGTAAAAGCCTGCCCACGCCTCTGTCCTCCTCTCAGTTGTCTGGCCGATCAAACTGTGCCACATGTGGGGCCAAGGGTGGTCCCCTCTGAAATCCAATGGGTACAGGTGGACGATGAGCTCATGCTCCTTGGAATGGTGCCCTCTGTGCTGATGAAACTGGCCTTTGTCCCATCGGTGGTGCTATACTGCTACGCTGTGGGCAATCTCGGGCAAGGTGTTGGCTCGCCCCATAAATTATGCATGTCCTAAACCTCTTTCGACAATCCTAGTGAACATGCTCCCTCTTGCCATAATAGTGACAAGTCAGAAGCTCCTTATGCTGGTACGGTACAACCCACTGCGGCGGCTGCACTCTTGGACGACAGATTGGTCCTCCTACTCTGGGCTATACTCTAGCTGGTCCGGCTACACTGGGATGCCTCTGGGTCGTCAGATCTCTGTTAATAGCCTCATGCACTCGGGCCTCTGCTAATACTTCCGCATAGGAGATCCTCGCCTACAAGCTGGTAAATCTCTGGAGCTCGCGAGTCAGACCATGATAGAATCTTCGCCCTTCTCCTTCTCGTTTGTTATCAGAAGAGTACCAAACCTGCTGAGTCGGTTGACCTCCACATCATATGCATCCACCGTCATATTTTCTTACTCCAGGTAGAGGAACTGGTCGTAGAGTGTGTTCCGGACGGTAGCTGTAAAGTACTTTGCATTGAAGTACTCTAGAAACTGCTCCTATGTCTGGGTCTTGCCGATACTGTGCTCTATAGACTCCCACCAGTAATGGACATTGCCTTCCAACTGCGCCCTCACCACGGTCATCCATAATCCCGCAGGCAACTGGGAAGCCTCTAGTAGCATCTCCGTGCTAGCGAACTAATCAGTGACCTCCTCCGGGGTCTCACTACTAAAAAAAGTTTTCCTGTTCATCTGACAAAATCCTCTGACTGTACCCACCGGCCGAGCTGGTACTGGTGCCGGTGCTGGTGCCGGTGCTCTCTCTAGAGCCGCCATCAGACTCTGCCTCATTATCTTCGTATGATGCCATTACGCCTACATCATGGCCAGAACTGAAATATCTGAGGTTGACCTTCATGTTGGAGCATCTTAGGGGAAATGGACACGTATGGCATGTTCTGCGGGTATGACCCATACGGCATCTAGGGAGGAAAAGGTAGAAATAGAGGCAAAAGAGCATCTGGCTGTCTCGTCGGTGGCTGGGAGGTCTGTCCCTCTTGTTGAACTGGTGTAGGCTGTTGTATAGGTCCAACATAGATCGATGGGTTTGTCGAGAAAACTGGTACCTCCCTCATGGACTGGTCCCCTGCTGGAGCTGGAGTCTTGTTGTCGCTCGACATGGTGTCTGATGCCGGGACAGCTATGTAAGCTATGTGTCTGCTACGCAAGTTTACCTCTTTGCAAGAGATAGAACCAAATTAGAAGAGTACGAAAACAAACAAACAAATAAACAAGAAAACAAACATGATGCATATATTCAAAGATGTTCAAAGATGGTAATCATTGCGGATGAGACATAATAACTTCTATCATATTGCTGGCTCGCTAGGCATGATACCATACCACAAGAAATAAATAGAGAGAGATTAAGTCTCAGAGACCAGCATGGGCCACCACTAAAACCATATCACTCTTCAGCCCTAAATATAATGGGTCTGATACGTAACTAGGCCAGTTGATACAATCTAGAATATATTCCCAATTTGATAACCCTATCTAGGTGTACTACACTGTACAATGGACTAAGTCCATAATTAAACTAAAGCATACAACATGTAAACATCTAATCTCATCCACAGAACATAAGAAAGATAGAAATAATACTGGAAATAAACATAAGGAGTCTGAATGTCATAATACAATCCAAAATAAGTCTGGTGGGGACAAATCTACTGAATATAATATAGAATGAAAGTACAGAAAGACAGTAAGATAGACTGAAACATCGGCTAACTAGATAAGATTCTCAAGTCCGAGGCGGTAGGCCTACCAAGACTCAAGGAAACTCTGAAGGTATCACCTAAAGATCCTCCTCAGTCACAAACTGCGTCTCCTGCCCGGGCCTATACACAGTCGGGTAATTTGTCTCGTTGAGATCTGGAAGCAAACCAGGTCCTCAGAGGGACATAATAAGATACAAAAAGTACATACTGAATGTAAATATTGAGTAAAGTAAAGATGTGTACTATCCATCTAAGTGAATGCAATCTGAGGACAACCTTGGTACGCATGGGTAGGTGTAGGCATAAGTATAACAACCATAACTCTCCAAAATGTGGCGATTGAATATAATAACAACCATAACGCTCCAAAGAATGTGGTGCCTGAATATAATAACAGCCATAACGCTTTGAAGAACGTGACGCATGAATATATAGAGGTCATCAATTTTGTAGTTCCGCTGGACACTACGGGTACCAATATGTGTGTCTCATATGCCTACCAGTTGTCCTTCTCGCACAGGCAAATGTACAAGTCGAATATACGACATGAACACTTCGTATTATCATGCCAGGTCATAAGTAACTAAAACTATCATGACTACGCACTATACCATAATGCGTATCATACGTACCGATAGCTAGTCGGGTACACCAACTCGTATCCCAACATGAGTTGATAACGTGACGTGAGCAATATGTGATAGGGTCTTAGGAGATATTAAAATACCTCCTCAAAATTAGGTAAGTCTGCTAAAGACTAAGTCAATACACTATACTACTCATCGACGCATTCGTCAACTACACCTGAGTCATTCTCGGATGCGCACAATTATATAATAATCAAAGCAATAAACATGTAAAATATAATAACTAAATTTAAACATTACAATAAGGCAATGTATACCTGCATGGATTTCCAAGCTGTAAGTGCAAAGAACCTACTCCTGAACCCACGCTTGTGCGATCCAACAAGCCTACATATAAATGTATTAAATTAGCCATTACACTAATGCATACTAAATACGTACAATAGAACAACTACCACAATGTCATTCTAGGGTTCAATGGGTTAATAAGTTTCTTCCCAACACAAGGTTACTAGTATTATCCCTCTAGGTTCCATGCACAAATATATATTATTGTCCTCAAGTATTGTGCACAACAACATACTAGTATCATCTACATCTCATGTAACACTAAATATGTACACTTATAAATATGTTAGAGTTTCTCTTTTATATATACATGACACAGACCAACCCTCTAATATCATCACCCAAACTCTAACACATCAAGTGTACATAAGCAATACTCAGTCTAGATTAATTCTAACATGTCACACTAATATGATAAACTTAAAATTTCTTATTCCACACATGTGCAAAATATATACCAAACAAATGTTGATCCTAACATGGTAATAACTACTCTTTAACATGGCACTATTTATATAATAACTAGTCTAAAAATCTAAGTAACCAACATCACTACTAGTGTCACACTAAGCAAACTTTAATCATGCAATAATCTAACACTAAACAATATTCTAACACATTTATATTCTAAAATTTATGGGTAAATTGGAGTTATTAAGAGTTTAAACAAGTGATTGTATGAAGGATTATCTAGTCAACAAATAGATGGGATACACATGGCAAGGTATCATTTATCAATGATGTATATATACATATTTAAACATATAAAAAGATGTTGAAGAACAAGAAGTTGAGTTTATGCAATATACGGAAAATAAGGTTATAAATATGAAGAAGGAGGAGGAGGTGAAGATTACCTAGAGTTCACTTGAAAATGGGAGGGAACTTGGATGAAGATGTTGCTCTCAGATTGGGAGGGAAAGCTCACGGGTTGGAGGTGCTCGGGTGAAAAGGGGGTGCAAGGGTACTGAGGTACTTGGGTCTGAGGTAACCGGAGGTGGTTCCACAGGGAGTAGAGGAGGAAGAGGAAGGAGAATAACAACAGCAACAGTAAGTAGAGTAGCAACATCAATAACTTAAGTAGCAGTAGCAGCAGCCAATAAAGGGGAAGGAAATAAAGGATTAGAAGAGGAAGAAGATGGAGATAAGGTTGGAGTATAATATGTAGTTAGCCAAGAGCTATGGCGGAGAGATATAGCCGACCAAATAAGAGGGGGAGAATGGGGATAAGTGTGAACGTGCATTGAATGCTAGGTAAGGCGATGTGATGGTTTGTGTGTGGGATTAGTACTAGGCTAGTTAATGCATGAGGTGAAGGTAGAGTGTGAGGGGGGTTAACTGAAGGGGATGACTATTATTTAATGGCTCTACCCTAGCTAGGTTTCATCATTAATGGGTGCAAAGAGGGTGTGAGGTTATGGGTCAACCCAAATTAGAGGGTGGCTGAATTTATTATTCAATGGGTCTAAAAATGGATTTTTGATCATGAATATGGTGTTTGGTATTGTATAAAGAGGGAGAGTGATGTATGGTATTGTGTATGAGCTAAGTGAGAGTGTGTAAGGGTTTGAGTTGGATGTTTGGACTAGTTTTGGGCTAGGTTAAGTCGGTTGCTTAATATGACTAGAAATTATGTCATTGGTGTTTGTCAAGGAATTGGGAGGATGTAGGGTCTCATTTGGGTGGGACACAAGTATTATAGATGTATTAGACTCATAGTAGATCACCATCATATATTGGGTTGCTAGAAATGGGTCGAAGTTGTATCTCCAATTTCGATTGGAATGGACATAGATGCAAAGTTTAGGTTCGAATTATATATTATGTGACGAATGTTGTACGATTAAAATGAGGCACAAGAGAGTGTTTATGAGTGACACAAAGGTCAGAATTGAAGACTGGCTCGTCTAGGTCAAGGGTGTGAAGTTTGTTGAAAGATAAAAGCTAGTGTAGTGCTCTAGATATTTAAGCAACGGTAAGGTGCAACAAGTGAATAAAAAATGAATAGCCGAATTATAACTCCTATTATTAATCTAGAATAAATCTAAATTAAACCCTGAACATAGATTTGGGTCAGGGTTTTACAAAAATAAAAATGCATTGGCTTTTATACTCAAAATTTGGGCTGCCTTAAAGTAAAAAAATTGAGTGGCAAACTTGTAAATAAACAGAAAATATTTGGGCTGTCCTAAGCAATTTTTGAAGTGCCTATAGAATTTGCCTTTATAAAAAAAAGTACGATGTAGTGGGTAACAGATGTTATGTATGGTTTTTCGCAATTGAATGATTAGGGGACCAAAAACATAAGCATGTATTTTAGTTCAGTCTTTGTGTGTGAGCATTCGTCTGTTATAATTCAATCATGTTATTTTCTTACTTGTAAAAGTTATATAATTGAAATCGACTTACATGATCCATTAAATTAATTGTATATTAATTGTTTAAATGTGTACAAATATTAGTTAATTAAATTATAAAGATGAAAAAATAAAACCTATAGAATGCCAAATCAAGTTTGTGTGAAGATGCTAATTGTTCTAACAACTATTCCAAAACTCAATATATTTATTTATTTATTATATATTTATATTTATATAGATTAAAAATTATTATTATTATTATTATTATTATTATTATTATTATTATTATTATTATTATTATTATAGAGAGAGAGAGAGAGAGAGAAATCATTTTTGTTATCTATGTTTTCAAAACATAATGCCTATATTTTTTATATATTCCATGGAAATATTTCTTAATTTGGAGAAGGAAAACAAACAACTAAACTGCATATTTTACCTTTGTAAAGAATTAAAAGACGTAGAAAAAAATATGGTAAAAAATACAAATATTTACATCTAGGAGCAAACAATGTAAATATTGCTGCTTTATTCAGAAAAGGAATATATTCTCCAATTTTAGTCATGATTAGTGATGATATAGGATCATATCATCCTGTTGTTGAATTATCTCTTCAGACTTGCTCTTTATTATTTGGGAACTTATTTTTCTCTCTAAATGATCTACTATTTTTTTTTAGAAATAACTAATCTATTTTTAGAAATCTGTAACGATCTTCTGGTTGCTTCTACAATAGGTTGAGATCCTATTATAGAAATATAATCCAAGTATCGGGTTAGGATATATATGATAAAGATAATAAATTTGGTTGAATTATTCAACTTTATCATCGTTCAACAATTTTATTGATTAATGTTGGAACATACCATACTTATCAGATATTTTGAAAGTAGGTACGTCTGATAATACACATAGGGATTCTCAAACATAGCTAATGGATTGCTTCGACTTATATATTCTATAAAATTAATTGTATATTAATTGTTCAATGTGTGGAGATATTAGTTAACTAAATTATAAAGATGAAAAGAAATCCTATAGAATGCCAAATCTGTTAGAATAAACGT
Organism: Iris macrosiphon; assembly: GCA_036927795.1. Lineage (NCBI taxonomy): Eukaryota > Viridiplantae > Streptophyta > Magnoliopsida > Asparagales > Iridaceae > Iris > Iris macrosiphon. The sequence goes on from JAYESA010000020.1 coordinate 66,641,434, forward strand.
AGAAGAATGAAGAAGAAAATAGGAGAGAAGATCTCTTATTATTGTAATCACATAGTGGGAAGCAAAGGCTTTACTTATACAACCCAATAGAAGGTGTAATACTAATCTTTAACCAATGTGGGACTAAAAACAAAATGAAAATCCAACCCTTTAGTAACCCACGTTGTAACACTCCCCCTTTAGATGACCACTAAGCCTATTACTTCGTTAAAACTTTGCCAGAAAAATCCATTAGAAAAAAAACATGTGCGAAAGAAAAGAGTACAATCTTTAGGATGACTTAGATAGGTGTTGGACACGCTTAATGTTGCCTAATTAAAACCTTGTCAAAAAAATCCAATGGAAAAAAATGTATGACTAAGAAAAAAAGAGTATAACGCATTATAGTCCATAAAAAATATATCTCCCCCCTGAAAACAATCACTCTCCCTGATAATGTTGATCCTGAATAGTCAGCTGATGAAGATGTCACATTCTAATTCTATGAACTAGTTTCTAAAAAGTTGACTTTAGTAACGATTTGGTGAACAAGTGTTCAAGATTATCACTTGAGCGAACTTATTGGACGTCAATATCAAAGTTCTTCTGAAGCTCATGAGTATAAAAAAACTTTGTTGAGATATGCTTGGTCCTGTCTCCTTTAATAAATCTACCTTGAATTTATGCAATACATGTTGCATTATCCTTATGAATAACAGTTGGAGTATCTGTGGTAGAAAAAATATGACAGGAGCTAGGAATGTGTTGAATCAACTATCTCAGCCAAATACATTCTCTACTTGCTTCATGGTGAGCCAATATTTCTGAGTGATTTAAGGAGATAGCAACAATTGTTTGTTTTGTTGAACGTTAAAAAATAGCTGCATTGCTATTAAGAAACACATATCCAGTTTATGAACGACCTTAATAGGGATCAGATAAATAACCTAAATCTGCAAAGCCAACTAGATTCGCGATGTCAGATAAACCACAAGTATAAAATAATCCTATGTTGGTAGGTCCACGAAGATATCTCATCACATGTTTAATGTTATTACAATGTCTGCGAGTTGGCGTCGAGCTATATCTAGCAAATACATTGACAAAGAATGATATGTTTAGCCTTGTACATTATGATAGATATATTAATGCCCCAATGGCACTAAGGTACGGTACTTCGGGTCCTAGCATCATTTCATTGTCGTCCTTAGGATGATATGGATCTTTATTGATATCTAAAGATTGAACAACCATTGGAATGCTAAGAGGATGAGCTTTATCCATATTGAACTATTTTAATATATTTTTTGTGTATTTGGATTGATGCACTAAAATTTTATTAGTGCAATGCTCAATTTGTAATCCTAGATAATATTTCGTGTCTCTGAGATCTTTTATCTCGAACTCCTTTTTTAGATAGTTTGTAGTCTCATTGATTTTATGTCTTATCCCAATCAAGTTTATGTCATTGACATATACTGCAACTATAGCGAAACCCTCCTTAGATTTCTTTATGAAGACACATGGGCATATAGGATTATTCTCATATCCCTCTATTTTCATATATTCACTAAGACGGTTGTACCACATCCTTTCAGATTGTTTCAAACCGTACAATGAACGTCTTAGCTTTATGGAATGCATATTCTTAGATTTTGAGCTGGGTAGGTTAAATCCATCTGGGATTTTTATATTGATATCACTATCTAAATTACCATATAGATAGGCTGTTACAACGTCCATAAGTCTCATGTCCAGTTTTTTCTCAATTGTCAGACTTATCAAATAATGGAACGTTGTTGCATCTATTATAGGAGAATACGTCTCTTCGTAATCAATCCCGGGTCTATGAGATAACCCTTGTGCCACTAATCGTGCCTTAAATCGAACGATTTCATTCTTTTCATTTTGCTTTCTTACAAATACCCACTTGTAACCTACCGGTTTAACGTCTTTTGGTGTTTGTACTATAGGTTTAAACACTCCGCGTTTATTAAGGGAATCCAATTTCGCTTGAATAGCATCCTTCCATTTTGGCCAAGCTTTTCTCTGTCAACACTCATCGATGCTACATGGTTCAATGTCATCAATGCCCTTAGATATTTCAGTAGCTACTGAGAATGAGAATATCTCATCTATTGTTATATCTTTGCGATCTCATACCTCTCTTGTATATGTATAAAACATAGAGATCTCTTTGCTTTCAGGTACCTGAGCCTCCTCTTAGGCTTGTGTCTTTTCTAAGACAATAATCTTTTCTGGGTTTTTAGAGAGTATGGATCTATCATTCATAACCTCTTCTTAAGCGTTATGTGTAACCTCCTTAAGAGCGTTACTTGGGCATTTTCTCTTTCTAGGGACTAAGTCCTTCGAACCTATAGGTCTACCATGCTTCTAGCATGTAGTAGATTCATTAGCCACTCTGCTATTTTTTCCTACGGTGATATCAATTCGAGATGGCGCATTTGCAACAGACACATATGATTTAATCACTTTAGATGCATCAGTAAATGCATTTGGCATTTGATTTACAATCTCATGTAGATGCAATATCCTTCGTACCTCAGTTTTACATTAATTAGTACGAGAATCTAGATGAGACAGAGTGGGATTATCCTACGATAATTTATGACATTTATTTGTGGTGAATGGTTCTGTAAGAACATTCTTTTTTTTTTCTTATCTCCCCCTAACGGCGAAAATTTAGTCTCATCAAAATGGGAGTCTATAAATCTAGCAGTAAAAATATCACCAGTTAAAGGTTCCAAATATCTAATGATTGAGGACGAATCAAAACTAATATAAATTTTTAAACGACGTTGAGGTCCCATTTTAGAGCGTCGAGGAGGGAGAATAGGAACATAAACAACACAACCAAATTTACGTAAATGAGAGATATTAGGCTGATGGCCTGTCACAAGTTGTGATGGTAAGAATTTATGATATGCAGTTGGCCTAACAATGATCAATTTAGTAGCATGTAATATGGCATGTCCCCAAGCTGAAATGGGTAAGTTTGGTTGCATGAGTAAAGGCCTTGCTATGTGCTAAAAATGCTTAATCATGGACTCTGCTAAACCATTTTGGGTATGAACATGAGGGACATAATGTTCAACTTTTATTCCTACGGAAGCACAATAATCATCAAAAGTACGAAAAGTGAACTCGGTTGCATTATCAAGTCGAATCGTTCTAACATGTTGGTCAAGAAAATGAGTCTTAAGCTTAATCAATTGAGAAAGTAGCTTGGAGAAGGCAAATTTCTATATGAGAGTAAGAAAATATTTGACCATCGACTAGAAGCATCTATTAGAACCATAAAATACTTGAAAGGTCCACTAGCAGGATCAATTGGTCCGCAAATATTATCTTGTATTCTCTGAAGGAATGGTGGTGATTCAGAAGCTATTTTGAGAAGTGAAGGTCTTGTGGTCTTGTAATGAGTTTACCCTGTGAACAAGCTACACACAAATGTTCAGTAGGAAAGGAAAGACTTTTGTATGATAAATTATGCCCATTGGTATTTTTGATGACATTTCTCAACATAGTCGATCTTGGATAACCCAATCCGTCATGCCAAAGGATTAGATTTCTTGGATCCTTTAGCCTTTTGCTAGTGATGGGGTGAGATTCTACTTCCTTCAGAGTAGTTTGATAAAGCCCCGAGGAGATTAACTTACACTTTTCTAATGTGAGCTTATTGCTTCTAACATTAGAGGTGATACAAAGATACTCTTTGCTATCATCGTTCATGGTTTCAAAATAAAATCCGTCCATTCGAATATCTCTAAAGCCGAGTAGATTTCTATTAGATCTACTAGAGAATAATATATTTCGAATGACTAAGTGTGTTTCATTTGGTAACACAACATCGGCCTTACCATAACCTTCTATAATCTGCACGGGTCCAGCAATGGTGGTCACCTTGGCAGTGTTTGAGGCATATGTTATGAAAAACTTTATAGTTTTTAATAAAGTGTGAGTTATTGTACTATCTATCAAGCATATGCCATCATCATTGTCCATACCTTTTAAAAACAAAAATTAATAATATATTAATATGCTACTAAATGGTTAAACTTGGTATATTGCCAATTATTATAACTTGATCTAAATCTGAATGAAACTACTTCAAAAAAAGTAAAATATCTAGACTATTGATCATATAATGACCAATTTATTTAAAGTGAAAAGTAATTAAACTTAGATAAGCATACAATAACTATTCATTGACTTCGCCTATCATGGCGTTGAACTGGTCTTCCGAAATTATGTTTCCATCCTTATCTTGGAAGAAATTATTAAAATTTATGTGTGTTGTACCCTCCATGAGATTAGTCTCTACACCCTTTGAGGCTTCATATTCGTCCACTTTCTTTTGTGAGGTACGACAGTTTCGCATCTAATGACCAGCTCTTCCACAATGTTTGCAAATATCAGTTGGAGCAGCTGGATAGGAAATTTGGGCATTGTATCTTCGAGGATAAAATCCCTTATTTTTGAACTGTGTATCATTCTCTGGACCCGTATTATAGCAATTTCTTTGGCTTCCACTACGTCTATGCCCTCTACCTCTGTAATTTTCTCAACCCCTAGTATTGCTCACATTTTTTCGAGCACTAGTCACATTCACTTCAGCTGAAATTAGTGTGGACCCAGTTGGTCTACTAGTGTGGTTTTTGATTAATAACTCATTGTTTTTCTCGGCCACGAGTAAGACAACATTGAGTTCAAAATACTTATTAAAATTTCTCTCCATATACGTCTGTTGTAGGGTCATATTAGTTGCATGAAATATGGTGAATGTTTACTCTAGCATGGAATGCTCTATCACTTCTTTACCACATAACTTCAATTGTGAAGTAATCCTGAACATAGCTGAATTATAGGCTACAACTGTCTTATAATCTTGAAAACGTAGATTGAGTCATACATGGATTGCACCTAGTAGTATGACCATATTTTGGTGATCATATCTCTCAGGTAGAGAATTTCATAGCACCAAGGGGTCTTTGACTATTAAGTACTCAGCCTTGAGATCATCATGAATATGATGTCTTAGAAAAATTAAAGCCTTTGCTTTATCTTGTGCAGATATTGGCTTATCAGCCACAATTACGTCATCTAAGCTTTTGGCTTGAAGGTGTAATTCAGCATCCAATCTCTAGTTGAGAAAGTTCTAGCCTTCTAAGTTTAGAGGCTTGAAATCATGCTTTGTGAGGCTCAATCTGTATAAGATCAATAATAACAAGTTAACATAAGAACTTGGTAAATCACCAAACAATTCATGTTCATGGTGTATGCTTCAAACAATGATATTTCAGAAGTCTATTTATACCAAACAAATCTTGTTCATGAAATGCTTCGAACAATGATGTTCCAGAAGTCGTAGGTAAATACCAAACACTAGATGTTCATGGTATGCTTCGAATAATAATTATGTTCAAGAAGTCTTTCAAAAAATACCACATATGGTATACTTCGAACAATGATGTTCCAGAAGTCTTATATATATAGACCAAATAATTCATGTTCATGGTCATCAGATCTTTAATAGTTTTGATCTGAATGTAATAACATATATAAAAAAAAATAAAGAATAACTTCAGCGTTCTCTCCGAGAGATCTATATGCGATTAACATCGGAGTGCTATCAGAGTTAACTAAAAGAAGTAAGATGAATGGATAAAAAAATTTATTTTTGCCCTAGCGGTATGCCAAGAGATATATAAATACCAACAGTAGGCTGCACCTAGGGTATGCATATGTAGAAAAAAATAAACATAAATAACCATACCTATTACCGAAGTAGAGAATCCGCAAATAGCAGCTTCACTGAGATACTCTCGCTTATTTTCTCCCGTTAGAGCTTCGTGCTAATAACATATTAGAATAAACGTAGAAGAAGGAAGAAGAAAATAGCAGAGAAGATCTCTTATTAGTGTAATCACATAGTTGGAGGCAAATGCCTTATTTATACAACCCAATGGAAGGTGTAATACTAATCTCTAACCAATGTGGGACTAAAATAAAGTAGAAATCCAACCCTATATATATATATATATATATATATATATATATATATATATATATATATATATATATATATAAAGAGAGAGAGAGAGAGAGGTCGGGTTCCCTACTATTAAGCATCTCCGAAATAACAGTCATTGGATCTATTTTTTTTGAACCGTACAGAAATCTTGCGAGAAATTGGATAGTTAAGTTGTACTTATCTAGATTCATCCATTGTTGCGCTGAGATTGCGGGTACCAATTGGTCCAAACCTAGGTATAATCCACAGAGTATAATAAATAAATAAATATATATATATATATATATATATATATATATATATATATATATATATATATATATATGATATAATTAATATTCAACTAATTATTAATTGTATATATATATATCGTTCATGGTATCAGAGCCATGAACGGCTAAAGTAATTTTACTTCCTCAAGATTATATATATATATATATATATATATACCGTTCATGGTATCAGAGCCATGAACGGCTAAGGTAATTCTACTTCCTCAAAATTATGCTATAGTAATTATCCTGTAACTTTTTCTTATTTCATGGTTCTTTTATACTAGTGGTAATTATAATGGCTAAATTGTTGTCTTAATGGACTTAGGGTAGTCTTTCGTTTTCTCTCTGGGAGATGTGTCTATGTCTAGTTGTATTGGCCTAGGTTTTAGGACTCAAGTCGCGCAGGCGTGTTGTGCCGGGATAGCCGTGTTTGCCATAAATCGTTGACAGCCATGTGCTAGAATTTTACTATCAACCAGAGAAAAAATATTTTGCTCCTACTTATTTGGTCAGTCAGTTTTGACAATGGTTTCTATGTTAATTACTTTTAGTATCTTTGATATCTTGATAATATTAAGTTACTGATATACTATAGTCATAGTTTTTGAGTAAAGTAGAACTCTCAAATTTCTTATGAATTCATTAATTGGTTCCAATAAGAAAGCTCTTAATAAGAGCAAGGCTATTAAGAATGCTCAAAATGTTGAGTTTTTTTCTGAATTAAAGGCGTTGAGCAAATGGACTATTCCAAAAGTTCAACCAAAAAAAATATACCAGATTGGTACTTTTGACTTTAGATCTTCTATTGTAATTAAAATAATATAAATAACTGTTCAAATCAGTGATACTGAACAGTCACTAAAATTACTTAGTGAAGTTGACATAGGTCACTATCGTGAGAAATATAATTATATTCATATTAAACTAATTTAGGTTTCTTTTAAACCTCTTACTTTACAAGGTTTAAAAGCATCTATTATGACATCTCTCAGAGATGGAAGATGTCGAGACTGGAGTCAATCCCTTATTGGAGTTATGCAAACTAGCCTTTGCCATGGACCAGTCTATTTCAATGTTTATCCTAATTTAACTTTATCTTTAACTGATAGAAATCTTCTCGAATCAGTTAATTTATATCTCAAAACCAATGGTTATAATTTCTTACTAGGTTCTGAGACTATAGCAATAATCTATAGAATTCATTACAAGGTAATGACCTCTTGTGCTCCTAAAGCAAAGCATATCACTAAGCCTGAAAAAACTACTTTGATTGAAACTAATTTGTTGATATCAAAGATAGCTAATAATAGGATAATTAAGTGGGATGAAATAAACTTCCCTAATGAATGGATCTTGAATTTAGTTGTACCTCCAAGAGCAATCATGGATATAGAAATAGAATAGATTATTCAGACTCACGATGGTGAGGTGGAAGTAAGATTTACTCCATAAGACAAAACTAGACTTTCGATATCTAGTTCTAGAAGATCATCTTCCTTCATTGGAAGACCTTCTATACTATCATCTTCTATTGCTTCTTCTTCTACTAAAGGCAAAGAAGAAAATAAGGTTGAAAAAATAACTTTCAACAAAGATGCAATTGCACATCCAAAATATTATACGGACGATTCCAATCTTTCTGAGTCAGATTTTAAGGGTGACTTTGTTCTTGTCATTTCCGAGGATTTATCAAAAAATCCAGATATCAGAAATATACTAGATCAAATATATTATGATGATAGTGAATTTAGAAAATGGTATGAGAAAACCTATTCTAAAGATGAAATAAAGAAACACAAGGATGATTACTATAATCATCTTAGTACCACAGGTACGATTGAACCATTTAGAAATTGGTTTATAGAGTTTTTCGTTTTCTCTGAATTAACACAAATTAATGTGTTAGAAGAGAAAGTTTGGATCCTTAATACCGGATCTATTGGTATTAAGATTAAATTTGCGTATCCTCCAAATGAATCAATAAGACTCGTAGTAAAAAATATGGCTGAACAAATTGAAGCCACTTATTTTCTCAAAGTAGTTGAGAGTAAAGAAGAAATAATACTAGAATTCCAAAAGTTAGTAAAGCAAAATAACTTTACTAATATATTTATCCAAATCATGGCTAAACAATGGACTCAAATTGAATCAGTTTTGGAAACTTTATTACATAAGATTAGTGTAATAAAGAATTTAGATCTTTCTGATATGTCGTCGTTAAAAGAAACGACAAATATATCCTTAAAACCTCCTTCTAATGTTGAAGGATACAAAGTTAGAGCTCCTGAAGTCACTAAGAAAGATATTACTAAGATGATTGCTCAGTTTAGGATAACAAATTTGTATACTATTAATGCCGAAGAGCAGCAACTTAAAGAGCTTATAGCTTATGCTAGGAAGATATTTAGTCAAGAACCTATATTACAAGTTCTTGGAAAGCAAAGCTATAACTTTCACACTACCTCTGAAATAACAGAAGAAGATATTCGGTCAGAATCTTCATATCATCATATTGAAGATGGGAAAGAAGATATCAACCCAATATCGATTGAAAAGATAGAAATATCTTTTAGGAATTATGATGATGGTCATAAAAAGATCAAGGGTACCAACTATGGTAATAACCAGAGTATGATACAGCCCGTCAAGTATAATAAACCAAAATTGACAAAATACTATTATAAAAGACCGACTCCTGTCGATGTCTTATGTGAGGAAAATTATTCAATAATTCAGAATCATTATAGTGGTAGAGATATCTATGAATGGAACATAGATGGTGCCTCTGATAAGCAAATTCATGACCAATTACATCGTATGATGATGTATTCTAATATAGCTAAAGTTAATGACAATTCTGATAAAGATATTGTAGGTTTTATCACTTGTGGTTTCTCCGACACTCTTAGAGGCTGGTAGAATAACTGTTCAACAGTAACACAAAGAACGAAAATATTGAATTCTGTTAAAAATGAAAATAATGAACAGAAACAAGATGTTGTTTATAATCTCATTGTTACAATATTAGAATATTTTACAGGCGGAATAACCGACCATGGAGAAAGAGTTAGAACTCTTCTTCAGAACTTGAGATGTCCAACATTAACTCACTTTAGATGATATAAATATAATTATCTAAGTAGAGTAATACTATTGAGAGATGAAAATGATGCTCATTAGAAATCAAAATTTATTGATGGCCTTCCAAATCTCTTTGTAGAGAAAATTAGACAAGGATTAAGGAACCAAAACAATGGAATAATTTCTTATGCTCAATACACTTATGTAAATCTTATCAATAAGTGCATTGAAGAAGGTTTAGCTTTATGTAATGACCTAAACCTAAAAAATCAAATAAAATCTCAGAAATTAACTGAGAGAAAGCAATTGGGAGAATTTTGTGAATAGTTCGTAATTGATACTTCTAAGCAGCCTTCTCATTCGAAGGGTAAAAAAAGGAATATAAGGATTTCAAAGATATTAAGAAACCTTATAAGCGCAAGAATTATTCTTCCAAAAAATATGATAAGAGACATGAATCAACCATCCCCAGAAACAAAAATTATTCTAGGAAGCCATCTTCCTCAAAGAATAAATTAGTTAAATATTACAAATGTGGCAAATTAGGCCACTATGCTAGCAAATGCTACACAAAACAAAAGCTAAACGAGATCGAAGATGAAGGGTTAAGAAAGACTCTTTATAAATTAATGATCAATTCTGATTATGAGGAAAGCTCATCTGATGATAAAATTAGTTCCTCTGAAATTTGTGGCACAGATTGTCAATATAACGAATGTGTTACAAATAGTGATATCAACTACTATAAGTCTATAGTAGAAATGAATGGTTACTGATAACATTTATAATAAGGTCAAAGCTAAAATTATAGATCTTCTTGAAAAGGATGATTCTAATAATATCCAGAAGCATAATAAAAATGCTTATAATATATCTGAAGTAATATCAAGATATCAAAATAGATAGACAAGACCTGCTACTATACAGGATCTTCAATATGAGGTTAAAAATCTAAAAGTAGAAGTTAAACTCCTACATTCTCAAGATGTATTGATCCAAAGACGTCTAGAGATTCTTAAAAATGCTAATAAAGAAAGAAATGAATCAATTATATTTGAACAAGAAGAATCTTCTAATAAAGGAGAAAATGAGGATGATAAACTCTCAACTGTTCAAATGGAATAAAAAAGAAGAAGAGATAATCTCTTACAAAAAATAAATTTATTTATTACCCATAAATGGTATATCAAAATAGATCTACTCATTAATAATGACTACCATATTACCAATTTAATTGCACTAGTTGATAGTGGTGCAGATCTAAATTGTGTTAAAGAAGGTATTGTTCCTATCAAGTATTGTGAACGAACTTCTCAGACACTTATTGCTGCTAATAATAAAGCACTAACCACTTCTTACAAAATAACCGATATAAACATTTGTAAAAGCAATATTTGCATTCCTTTACATTTAATTATGGTAAAGGAAATATCCCAGCATGTTATCCTAGGAACTCCATTTCTTGAAAGACTCATGCATATTCAAGAAATAAATAGGGAAGGAATTAGAACCAGCTATAAGGAAAAAAGATTAACTTTTGAATCTATAGCTAACACTGTTGTAATAATATTAAATGAAGTTACTCTGAAAGAAAATCAGATTAATTTCTTGAAAGAAGAAATTACTCAGGTAAATATATCTCAGCAATTAAAGAAATTAAAAATCCAGCATAAGATTATATTGCTTGAAGAGAATTTCAAACTACAAACTTGTAGTAATATTGGAGAGGGGACAAAAACCAGAATACTGGAGAGGGGACAAAAGTAGGCCATATACGTATATTAGAGTATTATGTTACCCCCAAGATATGGTCACGGCTGTAAAGATAGGAAAGATTATAATACAAGCCAACAATCAATCACAGGTCAATCAATTCTATGTCTTAATCTCCATCAAATAAGTAAAGAGCAATATGATGATCATCAACAGCCAAAAAATTATTTTACATGCACGTTAATTTACTAGTAAAGTATAAAAGTTAGTTGAATATTAATCATTACATACACTTATTTGATCATTATATTGGTTAAGGCATTAAATAGTTAATTAATAAATTAATCAATATATATATATATGATACAATTAGTTGAATATTAATTGTATATATATATATATATATATATATATATATATATATATATGATTAGTTGAATATTAATTGTATATATATATATATATATATATATATATATATATATATATATATATATATATAATACAATCAATATTGAACGGTATATATATATACAATTAGTTGAATTATTGAATCATTTTCCTCAAAGAAGACATCGACATGAGTCGATCTTTTATAGTAGTATTTTGTCAAGTTTGGTTTATTATACTTGACGGGCTGTATCATACTCTGGTTATTATCATAGTTGGTACCCTTGATCTTTTTATGACCATCATCATGATTCCTAAAATATCTTACTATCTTTTCAATCAATATTGGATTGATATTTTCTTCCCCATCTTCAATATGATGATATGAAGATTCTGATTGAATATCTTCTTTTGCTATTTCAGAGGTAGTGTGAAAGTTATAGCTTTCTTTCCAAGAACCTGTAATTTAGGTTCTTCACTAAATATCTTTCTAGCATGAGCTATAAGCTCTTTAAGTTGCTGCTCTTCGGTATTAATAGTATGCAAATTTGTCTTCCTAAACTGAGCAATCATCTCAGTAATATTTTTCTTAGTGACTTCAGGAGCTCTAACTTTGTATCATTCAACATTAGAATGAGGTTTTAAGGATATATTTGTCGTTTCTTTTAACAACGTCATATCAGAAAGATCTAAATTCTTTATTACACTAATTTTATGTGTAATAAAGAAAAAGTTAGAACTCTTCTTTAGAACTTGAGATGTCCAACATTAACTCACTTTAGATGGTATAAAGATACTTATCCAAGTAGAGTAATGCTATTGGGAGATGCTAATGATGCTCATTAAAAATAAAAATTTAGTGATAGCCTTCCTAATCTTTTTGCAGAGAAAATTAGACAAGGATTAAGGAACCAAAACAATAGAATAATTTTTTATGCTCAATACACTTATGAAAATCTTATCAATAAGTGCATTGAAGAAGATTTAGCTTTATGTAATGACCTAAAGCTAAAAATCAAATAAAATCTCAGAAATTAACTGAGAGAAAGCAATTAGGAGAATTTTGTGAACAGTTCACAATTGATACTTCTAAGCAGCCTTCTAATTCGAAGGGTAAAGAAAAGGATTATAAGAATTTCAAATATAATAAGAAACCATATAAGCGCAAGAATTATTCTTCCAAAAAATATGATAAGAGATAGGAATCAACCATCCCCAGAAACAAAAATTATTCTAGGAAACCATCTTCCTCAAAGAATAAATTAGTTAAATATTACAAATATGACAAATTAGGCCACTATGCTAGCAAATGCTACACAAAACAAAAGCTAAACAAGATCGAAGATAAAGGGTTAAGAAAGACTCTTTATAAATTAATGATCAATTCCGATTATGAGGAAAGCTCATATGATGATGAAATTAGTTCCTCTGAAATTTATGGCACAGATTGTCAATGTAACGAATGTGTTACAAATAGTGATATCAACTACTATAAGTCTATAGTAGAAATGAATGGTTTATCTTTAAATGTGTTAACTCTAAAAGATAAACATGAGATAATAGAGTCTCTGATTATTGATAGCATTGATAATAAGATCAAAGCTAAAATTATAGATCTTCTTGAAAAGGATGATTCTAATAATATCCAGAAGCATAATGAAAATGCTTATAATATATCCAAAGTAATATCCAGATATCAAAATAGACAGACAAGACCTGCTACTATACAGGATCTTCAGTCGGAGGTTAAAAATCTAAAAGTAGAAGTTAAACTCCTACATTCTCAGATGTATTGATCCAAAGAAGTTTAGAGCTTCTCGAAAATGCTAATAAAGCAAGAAATGAAGCAATTATATTCGAACAAGGAGAATCTTCTAATAAAGGAGAAAATTAGGATGATAAACTCTCAACTGTTCAAATGGAACAAAAGGCAAGAAGAGATAATCTCTTACAAAAAATAGATTTATTTATTACCCATAAATGGTATATCAAAATAGATCTACTCATTAATAATGAGTACCATATTACCAATTTTATTGCACTAGTTGATAGTGGTGCATATCTAAATTGTGTTAAAGAAGGTATTGTTCTAATCAAGTATTGTGAACGAACTTCTCAAACACTTAGTGCTGCTAATAATAAAGCACTAACCAATCCTTACAAAATAACCGATGTAAACATTTGTAAAAGCAATATTTGCATTTCTTTACTTTTAATTGTGGTAAATAAAATATCCCAGCATGTTATCCTAGGAACTCCATTTCTTGAAAGACTCATGCCTATTCAAGAAATAAATAGGGAAGGAATTAGAAACAGCTATAAGGAAAAAAGAATAACTTTTAAATTTATAGCTAACCCGGTTGTGAAAATATTAAATGAAGTTACTCTGAAAGAAAATTAGATTAATTTCTTGAAAGAAGAAATTGCTCAGGTAAATATATCTCAGCAGTTAAGGAAATCATAAATCTAGCATAAGGTTAGATTGCTTGAAGATGATTTCAAACTACAAACTTGTAGTAATATTCCTAATGCCTTTTGGGATAGGAAACAACATATTATTGCACTTCCTAATGAAAATATCTTCAATGAGAAATATATCCTGACTAAGGCTAGACCTTGTCAGATGAATCAAGAATATCTTGAATTATGTAAAAAAGAAATCCAAGATCTTTTGGATAAACAGTTGATCAGAAGATCATACTCCCCATGGAGTTGCACAATATTTTATGTTAATAATAATGCTGAAAGGGAACGAGGTATTCCTAGATTAGTCATTAATTATAAACCTTTGAATAAAGTACTTAGATGGATTAGATATCCAATCCCTAATAAAATGAATCTTCTCAATAGAATTGTGAAAGCAAAAATTTACTCTAAATTTGACCTCAAATCGGGTTGTCTTGATACCAAACGGATGAGAGGAATCTTCAAAGATCTTAAAAGTTTTTATTGACTGATAATAAGTAGCACACGATACAAACTTAAAGAGAGTACAAATTAAACTGAAAAAATAAGCACACCTTACATAAGAGGGATGAGACCCTATTTATAATACAATGTTGACATCTCGTCATTATTCTCCTTTAGGTAGTGGATGAAGGCTTTACCTTTTCGAAAAGTAAAAGTAATTCACTTTTAAAAGTTTTTAATTATCTACCGTCCACGTAGTAGACAGAACTTTATTGGAGGTCTTCATCAATTATGTCTTTGTCTTCATTGTCTTCTATATCTTTCTGAAGGTTCCTGTAGAAGTCCGCCAGGTCCAGGTCATCATCATCTAGAGCGGATTCATTAATTCTGTTGTCCGACATTTTTGAACCACCAAAAATTATAAAACAATCATCAAGATCAAATATGGACTCGGATTGAGTACGCATATATTAAGGACATTTCTTCTTAAGGTTGTCCTTAGTCATTTGATGATTTCTTCTTCTTAGGGAGTCCTTTAATTTCTTAAGTGAACTTTCTTCAATAATTTTTCTCTTAATCTGAGAGTCAAGAAGGATCTCATTATCTTTAACAGATTTTTTGATTGATGTTAGTTTGTCATTCTCATCAATCTTATTCCACTACTTAATTAGGAATTTCCTAACCAAGACTAGAAAATTATTTGAATTATATTCGCCTTTAATTATCCATTTGAAAATGTATAAAATTTTATACTGGATAAAGAAGTACATGGTACTTTCTCCTTCAAAAAGAGTGTCGAACTTTTGACAGTAAGGGAAAGATTGAATCCAATCTGAGAAAATCTTCTGAATAGATGAGGGAAGGATTTCAAGTGTGGTACCCATTTGTATCCACCATTTATTGAACCGAGCAGGAATCTCCTATCTCAAGATATCAGGGCATATTCGGATGAACCAAGAATGTTTCTGCCGAATATTATTGAAATAGAAAACCTTATAGAAGGCATCAATATAGTCCCAATAATTATATGATATGGATACATTTTTGTCTTTGTTTACCAGAACTTTAGGTCGGTTATGATGTAATTCCCCCAAGATTGGTGAGTCATAATATTGCGAATGATCAATTTGTTGTATGATACTTCACTCTTGAGATCATTGGCTCTCTGGTAGAAGTGCTGAATTTCTATAGATTTAGTGGATATGAGGATGGCCTCAAAAATAGTTTAATATTTATCTTTGGTAGAAAACATAGAAGTTTCCAAATATTTATCCTTAAGTTTCCATGGATCATTCATCAATGAAATATCATATTTTTTCAATTAGATAATAACTTCAGAATATTTTTTCTGAGTAAAGATTTCTTCAATTTCAATCGTTAGTTTGTATGAAACTGTATCATCGATGATATTATCATGTTTTCCTCCTGTCACGCCCCAGTCCCAAAATACATAGGACTAGGACACGTAAGCATGTCAGCCGCATGGATATGGCAACTCCAATATATGAAACCATAACCCATACGTACGCTGTAATATGAATATCAAATCCACAAGTGGTATAAAATATATCACAAGTCATAGGGTACAATCTAAATCTCATCCACAGAAAATTAATATAAATAAATAACCAGTATCTATGAAACTAGATCTTAATATAAGTATCTAAGGATGATAGTTAGATGGAAACAAATCCACTACCAACTCGAATGGAAAGTACAACACAATAAACACAATATAAGAATACCAGCTAACGACCACAAGGCTCGAAGAGAAGACATCCTCGAAACATATGTAACCATCCAAATCTGCGCTCCTGCGAATACTCAAGAACAGATACACCTGGAAAGGGACCAGGTCCTCAGAGGGACGTAACAAGATACATAGAAGCAAGCAAATTTGAATACAGTAAACATACATAATATTTGAAAATAAATAAGTACGCTGTACAAGACAATCTATATGAATGCAAATAAGGACAACTTTTCAACGTATGGGCAAGGGTAGGCTACTCGATCTAAGCCTCACAACTCACACACCTGTTTAGAACATCAGAAATCGACATACCTCGGGGGTAGCGACCAACGCGACTCTACAGAAATCGACATACCTCGGGGGTAGCGACCAGCACGACACACACCCGTAGTGCGAACTATATACTACGGTTTACCAGTGTGGTTAAAAGTCCATACGCCTAATGATTGTCCTATCATGATACTAAGTACCATGTGTGTGTCAACATATCTAATACATAGTAATGACTGAAAGAAAACTACACATGCAAGAATAAACAGAATGAAATAAATATACAGGAATATACTAAGTATGCAAAATACTGTAAGCAATTTGGCAAGGTATCTTGCCTGGCAAGAAAGCTACAAAGTGTAACGTCCAGATGTCACGCGCACATGAGTAGAAGCTGCAGCCTCGAAATAAATATCTTCGGATGCTGAAATAGATATCATCAACGTACCCATAATAAATGAAATAGCTAGAAAGCACTTCCCTTTCGTCCAATTTGGACACAGGGGCAAAACGGTAATTTTGGGTCAAAGTGGGGTCCACATGAGACCCATTTTGCACCAAAAAGCGTGCCAAGGGTAAAGGTCTCTAATGGAACAAATTAAGGTCAAACAAACTCTAAATGTTGGCATGAACTCAACGGTATGTCCAAATGTGAATTCCGGTGAGCCGAACACAATTTCGCCCAAAAAGTCAACCGTGGGGCCCGCCAATTGGCGACTTGGTCAACTATCTCAGAATTGCGTGAAAATTGGGTCACAGGACCAGCGCGATACCATGAGTCTAGTGGTGTAAGTTTCGTCTTAATCTGACGAGCGTGCACAAAATACACACGGCTTTCGCAAAAGTTGCGATACGGGAATTGTCCGCGGATACGGACTGATTCCGATGCGCATACGCGTCCAAATCAATTTATGTGAACTCTTACACGTTCGGGTATGCTGTGCGCACCTTTTGGTACACTTGATACACGACGGAGCGGTCCCGTTTGGCGGGGCGCACTCCGTTTTACAATTTTTGGAAATCTAAAAAAAGTGGGTTTTTGGAATTTTCCAACGAATTTAATTCTACATACAACAGTTAATAATTTAATGTTATTTAACAAAAATTAAACTAAGTCAAGTAGTCTCCGCATACCAAAAAGAAAAATCAAATTTGGATCTCTGTGGTGGGAGATACGAATCTGGGAACATAGGTGGTCACCGCAGTTTTCTGCGATACCCAAAAAGTGGTCTTTTTCCGTCAACTTGGACGTTATTTTTGCCTAGGATTTCGCGCTGATCGCGGTCTACTAACATACAAATATTGAAGAGGGTTAAGTGATGAACGTACCGGTGAAGACGGGTCAAGTTTGGTTCAGGGAGATAGCGGGAAACGACGCTGGAACACAGGTAAGTTGCTGATTGAAACTGCAATGCGCGGGGTCACGGTCATCGGGATCGGTTTTCGGCGGCTGGAGGCAGCTGAGGGCGATGGTCTCCAGTCGAGGGCAGCGTTTAGATGGTAAGGGAGGGATGAGAGTTTAGGTTTAGGGTTTTGATGAACTAATCTAATATATAGAGAGAGAGGAAGAGAGCGGGCGGGTAGCGCGCGGTTTGGGCCGGTTCTCAGCGGGGGGAGGGGGAAGTTGAAGCTGGTGCTGTTTTTGCTTATTATTCTACTAATGGGTCGGGCGGGTAGGTTAGTTAGGGTAGGGTTTGGGTAGTTTAAGTGGATCCATTAAGAGATTTGTTTTTCTTTTTCTTTTTCTTTTTCTTATTCTTATTCTTATTCTTATTCTTATTCCATTTCTTTCTCTTTCTATTTCTTTTATATATATATATATATATATATATATATATATATATATATATATATATATATATACATAGAAAAATCTAGAATTTGTATTAATGCATACCATTAAGCTAGCAACTGACCAAAGGGTCTCCTACATGAAATAAATTAGAAAAAATTTAGACTGGCTCCATAAATCCCCTAAATGCACAAACAACTAAAATAAAAATTAAATAAATTCTATTTCTCCTAATTAGCTCATAATTACTATAATTAAATTATTAATTAATTAAAAAGGTAAATACGGTCTTTAGGATTAGAGATTTTATATTCTATCCAACTTATAAAAATTTTGTCCTCGAAATTAAAACTAAGCCGTGGTAGAAAGTCAAGGATGGTATAAGATTTGCATTATTTAAAATACAAGGCTAGGTTTAAAGGAGGGGGCGATGTTGCGCGACCAAAATGTAGCACAAGGGAGCTTAATTGTAAGTTGCACAAAGGTCAGAATGGAAGATGGGCACGTCTAGGATAAGGGTGTGGAATTTGTAGCACTACTAGAATAAGCGGGATTAGTGACGTTTTTTAGCGACTCCATTTAAAAACATCGCTAATTTAGCGACTCCATGTAAAAATGTCGCTAGACGTCGCTAATTGGCAACATTTAGCGACGTTTAGCGACTTTTATAAAGTTTTTAAAAGATTAGTCGCTATAAGTTCAATTTAGGTCGCTAAACGTCACTAATATGTTTTATTTAGCGATGTTTAGCGACGTTTTTAGCGACGTATATATTTTGGACATTTAGCGACGTCATTAGCGACGTCTTAAACGTCGCTAATTTAGCGACGTCATTATTGGCGTCGCTAAAAATGTCGCTAAATTCTAAATTAGGGACGTAAATTAGCGACGTCATTATTGGCGTCGCTAAATCGTCGCTAAATTCTAAATTAGCGACGTCATTATTGGCGTCGCTAAAACGTCGCTAAATTTTTTACTTAGGGCTAATTCCCCCCATTTTCTTCGATCTCTCCCTCTCCCTCTCCCAAAATTCAAATCCGCTCTCGATCTCTCCCGCTCCGGCTCCTCCTTCCTCCCTCCGGTGATCCCCCTCGGCCGCGTCCTTCCCCTCCGGCTCCCCTCCTCCCTCCGGCGCCCCCTCCTCCCTCCCGGCGACCCCCCTCTAGCCGCGTACTCCCTCCTCCGGCCGCGTCCTCCCCCCTCCTCCTCCTCCTCCTCCTCCTCCTCCTCTAGGTAAACCCTAACCCTCTCTCTCTCTCTCTCTCTCTCTCTCTCTCTCTCTCTCTCACAGGACACACATGTGATACTGACACTGACACGACACACACACACACACACTGACACAGACACTGATGAGGACCTAGGATTAGGGTTAGGGTTAGAGTTAGGTTTTTTGACCTGGGGTTAGGGTTAGGGTTAGGGTTTTTGATCAGGATTAAGGCTCCATTCTTCTTTCATGGGTCTGATTTGAGTTTTAGTTCATTTGAGGAGCCAGGTGTCCATTTTGTAGAGCGTGTCTTTTTCATACTATTGCTGTTATTTTTTGCTTATTTTGATAAACAAGCATCATAGCTTTTCACTCAATTGCGTTTGAGAATGCAAGTATAAAGTGTTTAATAAAACTTATTCTTTTAAGCTAATTAAAGACTCAGTAGAAGTATTTATTTATTTGTAGTGTTTGTAGTTGTATTATTTCCTCAAAAAAAAAAATTTGACACATGGTGTCGGTTCATGCATCGGTTTTCCGATGCGGTTTACATAGAAGCGTTCAATTTAAATTTGCGCTCTTATCAATTCACTCAAGGAAAAAATAGGAATATATTTTTTTATAAAATGGAGGATAATTAGAGCATCTTCAACCCTATTGTCTTATTTTTTACTGTGATTCCTACGTGGCATTAGGCACAAGACAATATCTTTCCTATGTGGTAAAATTATATTTACACAAGACAATGAGATAGAAAAGTGTTCTCTAATACAAAGGTAATGAGATGATAATAAAATAAAAAAAATTAACTTCCAAGACTATTTTTTTATTTTTTTTGGTGTTAGTGGTTGCTCCCAACTTTACGGAACTTAATCCTATATTTTTGCTGTCTACCTAAAGAACTAATCATGTTTCTAGGATCGAAACTAAGAGTGAGAATATAAGAGACATTTAGTGCTCAAATAGTTATTGATGTTAATAAAATTAGTCATCCTATATTTTGCCAACCAATTTTTAGAAACAGCATCAGTACCTTTCGTGCAATACATATATAGAACTGATAAGTGAATGAAAATATTGTACTTTTACCATGTTACTTTAGACTGCATTTTGAACTCAGACCCATCACTCTCTCTCACCCTAGCTTGCATTACACTTATCAGTAATTACAGATATGGACACAACACATGAAGAAAAAAATAGCATGTTATTAAAAAACTACAATTTATGTATCTAATGACCTTCCAAACAATTCTTCAGCTATAATTTATGTCTCTTGCTCAACTCAAAATTCAATCTATGTTTGAAAATTCTTCAGCTACAAAATCTAACCTTGATTGCAGCAAACAAGAGTCAAATAAAAGCGATAGAAGGGAATCTCTATCATTCAAAAACCATATCTTTGGGGATTGGAAAATTCCTTAGCACCCATAAAAAAGTAAATAAAAAAACCTCAAGAAGATGCCAGGTCTCATATCAAGTGTACCAAACTACATTTGGCATATTTTTTCAAAGTCATATAGAATTTTATGATCAAACTCGGTGTGAATGTCTTATTTAATGGGTGATTTATGAAAGTAAAAGCTCGTCGGGAGTACAGTATAAATATAGTATATAAACTGGTGCCAGCTATTAAAATTATATAATATTTTTATCCAAATTGCACTCAGAAGTTGTAGCAGCAAGGACATGAAAACTTGTTTATAAACTTTGTTTTGAGATCAATGACATCCCAAAGGCCAGAGTCTCCTATGAACCCCATATCTCTTGTTCCATGGCAAAGAGGCTTTGCACCTAGTGAGTGATAAAAACTGTGATCTCTCCTACTAATTTGTGATCAATATTAGTGTAGTTTATAAACAAGTTTTATACAGATAGTTGTAAGAAGCAACTTGTGACTGATAAACCAAATCATATGTATGAGATTTGTGTTTGAATAGTTTTATGATTAGTATCATTATTATACTCTCATGTTTTATGATTCGTATCATTATTATACTGCAACAAACAATTTATAGGCAGGGCTGCTGAGGGTATGTCTTAATTAATATTTGTTATCAATTATATTCTTTGTGAGTCATCTAATTCTTCCATTCTGTATTATTAAGGGTATGTCTTAAGTAATATCTGTTATCAATTATATTCTTTGTTTTTATCTATCTTACCAGATGGCACCCAAGAGAGAGACACCTCCTACTGTTAAGGAGGAAGTGATGCCTCATACTGTTAAGGAGGAAGAGATACCATCTGCTGTATCTCAAACGGGGAGTTCCAGTCACCCAGCACCTATAGCGGCTGTATCTCAGACGGGGAGTTCCAGTCACCCAGCACCCATAGCGAAGATTGATCACATAGACGCTGTTTATGCACAGTATCTGAGGGATTGGTATGTGCCCCAGCGTATTGGATATCCTCGAGATTGATACTGTGATGTTTCATATACTTTTATTATAGTTATTGTGTGATACAAACAACTTATATATTATATCTATTGTGTGACTGTGATACTTATATATTATGCATTTTGTGTGACTGTGATACTTCTATTTTGTGTGTATTGTGTGACTGTGATATTTTATATATTTTTTGTGTTATTTCGTACCCAAAAAATTTAATGGAGGGTTGCTCCAGGTCTGTCTATAATATTTTTGTGTATTGTATGATTGTGATACTTTTTATTCATATTAAATGATATTAATTTATCGGTGTTGAGTGTTCCACCGAAGGGGTCGGCGAACCCAGAGAATTCAACGGAGGGTTGCTCCGGGTTTATTTTTAATTAAAAATTCATAAATTGCAGGAATAATAGTTTGGAAACAATTTAGTATTTTTTTATTTTTTCTGTAAAATTAGCGACGTTTTTAGCGACGTTTAGCGACGTTTATAAACGTCGCTAACTACGTCGCTAATTAGCGACGTTAATAAACGTCGCTAAATACGTCGCTAAAAACGTCGCTAAAAACGTCGATGTACGTCGAAAATTGTTGACATGGCAGTACTGCCAGGTCATTAAAGACGTCGCTGCCACATCGCTATATAAGTCGCTAATTAGCGACGTTTAGCGACGTTTGTTTACGTCGCTAATTAGTGACGCTGCGTCGCTAAACGTCGCTAATTTAGCGACACATTTAAGTAGCTAAAAAACGTCGGTATAGCGACGTTTAGCGACATTTTTCCTTTCAGCGATATGCCGATTTCCGACTTCTGTAAAACGTCGCTAATTACGTCGCTAAACATGATTAGCGACATTTTTTTGTCATTTAGCGACGTTTTTTGACGTCGCTAATTTGACTTTTTCTAGTAGTGTAGGAAGGCAGTGGCTAGTGTAGTGCTCAAATTATCGGAGCACGATAAGGTGCGCTAAGTGATATAATTATTGCAAAAATTAAATAAAAATATACCGTGTTCTATTTCTAACTGGATTCAATCTAGCCTTAGTCTCACTATTTAAGCCAAGTAGGTCCAATTTTGGGTGAGGGTTTTACAATCTACCCAACTTAAAATTTATCCATCTATCACCTAAGGCTATATATCTAGGAAAACTATTCCTCAATTATTTAACCATATTATGCAATCCTCAAAGTTTTAACACCAAACATATCATCTATGATATGCCCTTAATCAATTATAAAAGAGAATCACTAAGTCATGTGATTAGCCTTATAGGGTCTATCTAGTACTATCAGTGTGTCAACTTATACCAGCACGAGGTTTCGTCTTTCCGAAATAAGGGAAGACGAAGAGCAATAATAAAGAATTCAAGGTGAAAGTGATAGAATACAAGTACGAGGTTCAAAAAGATTAAAGAATTCGAAAAGGGAGTTGTCAGGGCAGTTGTGGATTGAAATCCTATTTTTGGTAATTTCCTATTTACATGCTTGTATCAGTACAGTTATGTAACCGATATGATATGTCAGACATGTCTAGGGGCAAGTATATTTGTCTACTATCCTATATCTCAATCCATGTAAAGTAGTCATGCGAAGAGCGAACCAAGCGAACTAAGGTTAGCTAGACCTTAATACACCGATTCTGATTAGGCAATTGTATCATTGTGTGCACCCAATAATACATATATCATGAGCAAGCTCGATAAAAGAATAACCTTGCAAAAACTAGTCTATAATAGCAGCATAAGTCAATGTAGTATAGAAAATATAAGTACGCTAGATTATGATGAGAGAAGTTACAAAATAATCCAAGTTCACAAAAAGATAAGGCTCTACAATCTCTACAGTTGTCCTATTAACTCCTTGTCTAAGTCGATATTCGACCAAATAGGGGTATGGCCTTCTAAGTTCTACAGTCTGATAAAATATTATCTTCTTATGCTAGCACACAATTAATGTCATTCAGCTACACTTCAATAATAGGTCAAAAGACTATGTGATACTATGTTGTGAGGTATACTACCCAACTTATAACAATTGAACTAATATCGTACTGTCTTAAGGATACCGTAGAACTCCTGTTAAGGTCTACGAGAAAGGGGTCTTGGTACTTATTAGGGTATCCTCTTACATTACATAGGTCATGGTCGTCTTAAGTCTTAGTCATAGCGCTTATAGAGCAAGTGTCAATAGTAAGAATGGAAAGTTACTGGCCTTCAAGGGAAAAGGGGATATAACTCATATCGAGGTAGGGGTACATGTTACGCGATTTAAAAACTAAGGGATAATCATCAGGTCGCAATCTACAAGAATGACTTAAAACTATCAAGTTCTTACTACCAATCATAGAAATTCAAATTTTTAAAATTACAACTATAATCCTAGCAGGCTTTATATCATAATCATAGAATAAAATTACTCGGTCTACAATCCGAAGTTTCAGATGGCACGAGTTGAAAGATGAAGGAAAGAAATTTAGTCGTCTCACTAATGGCGAGCGCTAAGGGTTCAGAGGAACAAGTCATAAAACTAAATATAAAGACTCTAGATAATGGCATGGTTTACTAAGGGATGATGCTATGCTAATCTCTGTGTTTGAGGTATGATCAAGAAAATATTCTATGCATTGCTCTTGGCTTTCTATGGTATTGTCTGCTACTATTAAGACAAAAGCTAAATTTATAGTTCTCTAGCACTATCTCCCCACGAAAAGCTAGATCAGTTCTAATACTGAACCTTGGATTTCTATTGGTTCCTCAATACTAGGGTCAAACATTATGGTAAAATCTCTAACTAACTCTAGTAGTGTTTATACTACTCTCAAGTTCTCATAATACATCAAGGGGTAATGGTAAACCAATCTATAGATAAGGAATTCTAGGGTTCACTAGATATTCTAAACTTAATGGTGTGTCAACACTCTAGTTGTACTCTTAATAGGAAGGTTACCCTACTTATCATCTAACAATAGGGACTTCTATATTCTAGGAGGGGGCTATACTCAAGGAATTAGGGAAGCACATGAATCAAGTAGGATGCAACTATTCAAATAGACCAGATTAGAAGAACGCGAGTCATATTCAATAGTGGATGAGATCCTATATTCTAATCCTATTTGCAGGCATGCTCGGTACAGTAACGTAACCGAGACAATATACTCTCGACCTGCATGGGCCACCACAAAAACATGTCACGCCCCAGTCCCAAAATGCATAGGACTATGACACGTAAGCATGCCAGCCGCATGGATATGGCAACTCCAATATATGGAAACCATAACCCATACGTACGCTGTAATATGAATATCAAATCCACAAGTGGTATAAAATGTATCACAAGTCATAGGATACAATCTAAATCTCATTCACAGAAAATTAATATAAATAAATAACCAGTATCTATGAAACTAGATCTCAATATAAGTATCTAAGGATGATAGTTAGATGGAAATAAATCTACTACCAACTCGAATGGAAAAGTACAACACAATAAACACAATATAAGAATACCAGCTAACGACCACGGGGCTCGAAGAGAAGACCTCCTCGAAACATATGTAACCATCCAAATCTGCGCTCCTACGAATACTCAAGAACAGATACACCTGGAAAGGGACCAGGTCCTCAGAGGGACATAACAAGATACATAGAAGCAAGCTAATTTGAATACAGTAAACATGTATAATATTTGAAAATAAATAAGTATACTGTACAAGACAATCTATATGAATGCAAATGAGGACAACTTTTTGACGTATGGGCAAGGGTAGGCTACTCGATCTAAGCCTCACAACTCACACACCCGTCTAGAACATCGGAAATCGACATACCTCGGGGGTAGCGACCAGTGCGACTCTATAGAAATTGACATACCTCGGGGGTAGTGACCAGCGCGACACATGTCCGTAGTGCAAACTATATACTACGGTTTACCAGAGTGGTTAAAAGCCCATACGCCTAATGATTGTCCTCTCATGATACTAAGTACCATGTGTGTGTCAACATATCTAATACATAGTAATGACTGAAAGAAAACTACACATGCAAGAATAAACAGAATGTAATAAATATACAAAAATATACTAAGCATGCAAAATACTGTAAGTAATTTGGCAAGGTATCTTGCCTGGCAAGAAAGCTGCAAAGTGTAACGTCAAGATGTCACACACACAGGAGTAGAAGCTGCAGCCTCAGAATAAATGTCTCTGGATGCTGAAATAGACATCACCAACATTCCCAGAATAAGAGAAATAGCTAGAAAGCACTTCCCTTTCGTCCAATTTGGACACAGGGGCAAAACGGTAATTTTGGGTCAAAGTGGGGTCCACTTGTGGCCCACTTTGCACCAAAAAGCGTACCAAGGGTAAAGGTCTCTAATAGGACAAATTATAGGTCAAACAAACTCTAAATGTCGGCACGAACTCAACGGTATGTCCAAATATGAATTCCGTGAGCCGAACACAATTTCGTCCAAAAAGTCAACCGTAGGGCCCGCCAATTGGTGACTTGGTCAACTGTCTCAAAATTGAGTAAAAATTGGGTCACAGGACCAGTGCGATACCACGAGTCCAGTGGCGTAAGTTTCGTCTTAATCTGACGAGCGTGCACAAAATGCGCATGGCTTTCGCAAAAGTTACGACACGGGAATTGTTCGCGGATACGGGCTGATTTCGACGTGCACACGAGTCCAAATCAGTTTCAGCGAACTCTCACATGTCCGGGTACGCTGCACACCTTTTGGTATACTTGATACACGATGGGGCGGTCCTGTTTGGCGGGGCGCGCTCTGTTTCGCAATTTTTAGAAATTTAGAAAAAAGTGGATTTTTAGGGTTTTCAACGAATTTAATTCTACATACAACAGTTAATAAATTAATATTATTTAACAGAAATTAAACTAGGTCAAGTGGTCTCCGCATACCAAAAAGAAAATTCGAATTCGGATCTCTGTGGTGGGAGATACGAATCCGGGAACATAGGTGGTCACCGTAGTTTTCTGCGATACCCAAAAAGTGGTCTTTTTTCGTCAACTTGGACGTTATTTTCGCCTAGGGTTTTACACTGTTCGCGGTCTACTAACATACAAATATTGAAGAGGGTTAAGTGATGAACGTACCGGTGAAGACGGGGTCGAGTTTGGTTCAGCGAGGTGGCGGGAAACGACGCTGGAACACAGGTAAGTTGCTGATTGAAACTGCAATGCGTGGGGTTGCGCAGGGTCGCGGTCGTCGGGATCGGTTTTCGACGGCTGGAGGCGGCTGAGGGAGGTGGTCTCCAGTCGAGGGCGGCGTTTATATGGTAAGGGAGGGATGAGAGTTTAGGTTTAGGGTTTTGATGAACTAATCTAATATATATATAGAGAGAGAGGAAGAGAGCGGGCGGGTAGCGCGCGGTCTGGGCCGGTTCTCAGCGGGGGGAGGGGGAAGTTGAAGCTGCTGCTGTTTTTGCTTATTATTCTCCTAATGGGTCGGGCGGGTAGGTTAGTTAGGGTAGGGTTTGGGTAGTTTAAGTGGATCCATTAAGAGATTTCTTTTTCTTTTTCTTTTTCTTTTTCTTTCTATTTCTATTTCTATTTCTATTTCTATTTCTTTATATATATATATATATATATATATATATATATATATATATATATATATATATATATATATACACATAGAAAAATCTAGAATTTGTATTAATGCATACCATTAAGCTAGCAACTGACCAAAGGGTCTCCTACATGAAATAAATTAGGAAAAATTTATACTGGCTCCATAAATCTCCTAAATGCACAAACACCTAAAATAAAAATTAAATAAATTCTATTTCTCCTAATTAGCTCATAATTACTATAATTAAATTATTAATTAATTAAAAAGGTAAATACGGTCTTTAGGATTAGGGGTTTTACACCTCCCTTATTAGAGGAATCTGATATGCTACCAAGAACAATATTTTTCTTGGGATGGGGAGTATTTTTGCGAAGATTGACGGGTGCCGAAACACATGGTTGTTTTTTTTTCTTTTTATTCATTATTCTGCAAAAATTTACGAGTAAGAAAGTCAGGAAGAGAATTATCTTTACCTTTAATAAATTCTATATCAAAATCAAATATAGCTTACTCTGTTTGCCATCGAGCAAATATTTGTTTAGATGCTAAATTTTAACATCGTTATCTAAAAAATATTTTAGCAGAGCTACAATCTATTCGTAGCAAGAACTTTTGATTCAAAAGATCATCTTGAAATTTATGGACACATTGAATAATAGAAAGAATTTCTTTTTTAATTGTTGAATAGTTAAGCTGAGCATTATTTTATTTTCCAGAATAAAATCTGACAAGAGTTTCATTTTTATTATCAGAATTTTTCTGCTTCAATATGTCACCATTACAGATATTATTGGCATATGTTTATACTATTTTAAACCACTCAATATTGGCTAAGTGTAAGCAAGGTAGTTTTTTTAACTCTTTGCTTAATAATTTGAACTGCTTTTGTGTGAGCATCACTCCAAGGAGCAAGATCCTTTCTCAATCTTTGATACAAGATTTGTGTGTCCTTAGATATATTTTGATAAAAATCGGATACATAATTTAATGCACCTAAGAATCTTTGTAATTGTTTATTATCAGTTATCATATCAGGGAATTTAGAAGAAAATTTTATACTTCTATGAATTGGGATAATTATGTTATTCATAATTTCGTGTCCTAGAAATCTTATTTCCTGTTAAAATAGTATCATTTTAGGAGCAAAAATAACCAAACAATTTTTGATTTCCGAGTGTTTGAATATTTTCAAATGCTTGACGTGTTCTTCAATTGTGTTAGAGAAGATTAATATCATCAATATATGATAATATGAAACTAGAATGCTGAATAAATATTTCATTCATGATGTTCTGAAATTCAGAAGGAGCATTCTTTAAACCAAATGGTAGGATATTTCATTCATAATGTCCAAAATGAACGGTAAAAACAGTCTTATACCTATCATTCTCATCAATCTGTATCTGCCAATAACCCGATTTGAGGTCAAATTTAGAGTAAATTTTTTGCTTTCACAATTCTATTGAGAAGATCCATTTTATTAGGGATTGGATATATAATCCATCTAAGTACTTTATTCAAAGTTTTATAATTAATGACTAATCTAGGAATACCTTGTTCCCTTTCAGCATTATTATTAACATAAAATATTGTGCAACTCCATGGAGAGTATGGTCTTCTGATCAACTGTTTATCCAAAAGATCTTGGATTTTTTTTTTACATAATTCAAGATATTCTTGATTTATCTGACAAGGTCTAGCCTTAGTCGGGATATCTTTCTCATTGAAGATATTTTCATAAGGAAGTGCAATAATATGTTGTTTCCTATCCCAAAAGGCATTGGGAATATTACTACAAGTTTGTAGTTTGAAATCATCTTCAAGCAATCTAACCTTATGCTGGATTTCTAATTTTCTTAATTGTTGAGATATATTTACCTGAGCAATTTCTTCTTTCAAGAAATTAATCTGATTTTCTTTCAGAGTAACTTCATTTAATATTTTCACAACAGGGTTAGCTATAAATTTAAAAGTTATTCTTTTTCCCTTATAACTGGTTCTAATTCCTTCCCTATTTATTTCTTGAATAGGCATGAGTCTTTTAAGAAATGGAGTTCCTAGGATAACATGCTGGGATATTTCCTTTACCACAATTAAAAGTAAAGGAATACAAATATTGCTTTTATAAATGTTTACATCAGTTATTTTGTAAGGATTGGTTAGTGCTTTATTATTAGCAGCACTAAGTGTCTGAGAAGTTCGTTCACAATACTTGATTGGAACAATACTTTCTTTAACACAATTTAGATCTGCACCACTATCAACTAGTGCAATAAAATTGGTAATATGGTACTCATTATTAATGAGTAGATCTATTTTGATATACCATTTATGGGTAATAAATAAATCTATTTTTTGCAAGAGATTATCTCTTCTTGCCTTTTGTTCCATTTGATCGGTTGAGAGTTTATCATCCTCATTTTCTCCTTTATTAGAAGATTCTCCTTGTTCGAATATAATTGCTTCATTTCTTGCTTTATTAGCATTTTTGAGAAGCTCTAGACGTCTTTGGATCAATACATCCTGAGAATGTAGGAGTTTAACTTCTACTTTTAGATTTTTAACCTCAGACTGAAGATCCTGTATAGTAGCAGGTCTTGTCTGTCTATTTTGATATCTGGATATTACTTTGGATATATTATATACATTTTTATTATGCTTCTGGATATTATTAGAATTATCCTTTTCAAGAAGATCTATAATTTTAGCTTTGATCTTATTATCAATGCTATCAGTAATCAAAGACTATTATCTCATGTTTATCATTTAGAGTTAACACATTTAAAGATAAACCATTCATTTCTACTATAGACTTATAGTAGTTGATATCACTATTTGTAACACATTCATTACATTGACAATCTGTGCCACAAATTTCAGAGGAACTAATTTCATCATCAGATGAGCTTTCATCATAATCGGAATTGATCATTAATTTATAAAGAGTCTTTCTTGACCCTTCATCTTCGATCTCGTTTAGCTTTTGTTTTGTGTAGTATTTGCTAGCATAGTGGCCTAATTTGCCACATTTGTAACATTTAACTAATTTATTCTTTGAGGAAGATGGCTTCCTAGAATAATTTTTGTTTCTGGGGATGGTTGATTCCTGTCTCTTATCATATTTTCTGGAAGAATAATTCTTGCGCTTATAAGGTTTTTTATTATATTTGAAATCCTTATAATCCTTTTCTTTACCCTTCGAATTAGAAGGCTGCTTAGAAGTATCAATTGTGAACTGTTCCTAAAATTCTCCTAATTGCTTTCTCTCAGTTAATTTCTAAGATTTCATTTAATTTTTTAGCTTTAGGTCATTACATAAAGCTAAATCTTCTTCAATGCACTTATTGATAAAATTTTCATAAGTGTATTGAGCATAAGGAATTGTTCCATTATTTTGGTTCCTTAATCCTTGTCTAATTTCTCTACAAAAAGATTGGGAAGGCCATCAATAAATTTTGATTTTCAATGAGCATCATTAGCATCTCCCAATAGCATTACTCTACTTAGATAAGTATCTTTATATCATCTAAAGTGAGTTAATGTTGGACATCTCAAGTTCTGAAGAAGAGTTCTAACTTTTTCTTTATTACATATAAGATTAGTGTAATAAAGAATTTAGATCTTTCTGATATGCCGTCGTTAAAAGAAACGACAATATATCCTTAAAATCGCATTCTAATGTGGAATGATACAAAGTTAGAGCTCCTGAAGTCACTAAGGAAGATATTACTGAGATGATTGCTCAGTTTAGGAAGACAAATTTGCATACTATTAATGCCGAAGAGCAGCAACTTAAAGAGCTTATAGCTCATGCTAGAAAGATATTTAGTGAATAACCTAAATTACAGGTTCTTGAAAAGCAAAGCTATAACTTTCACACTACCTCTGAAATAGTAGAAGAAGATATTCAATCAGAATCTTCATATCATCATATTGAAGATGGGGAAGAAAATATCAATCCAATATTGATTGAAAAGATAGAAAGATATTTTAGGAATCATGATGATGGTCATGAAAAGATCAATGGTACCAACTATGGTAATAACCATAGTAGGATACAGCCCGTCAAGTATAATAAACCAAACTTAACAAAATACTACTATAAAGATCGACTCCTGTCGATGTCTTCTTTGAGAAAAATGATTCAATAATTTAACTAATTGTATATATATATATACCGTTCAATATATATATATATATATATATATATATATATATATATATATATATATATATATATATATATATATATATATATATATATATATTCAACTAACTTTTATACTTTACTAGTAAATTAACGTGCACGTAAAATAATTTTTTGGCTGATGATGATCGTCATATTGCTCTTTACTTATTTGATGGCGATTAAGACATAGAATTGCTTGACCTGTGATTGATTGTTTGCTTGTATTATAATATTTCCTATCTTTATAGCCGTGACCATATCTTGGGGGTAACAGAATACTATAATATACGTATAATTGTCCCCTCTCCAGTATTCTGGTTTTGGGCATGACAAAATTTTAGTAATGACCTATGCATGTCCAATTTTATCAGACATGTGGGAGTTATTAGTGTTTAGAAGTCTTAATCCCTAACATAATCTCTTTGATATCCTTTAGCATTATTCTGTATTTTCTTCCCTTGGGTTGCTATTTGTTTTCATCTTTGCTCTATATAGTCCTCCGAATTGATCAAGTATCCTTTTCTTTCAGAGGCACTGTTCCCGATCCTTTTGATAAGTTAGCTTCGGCTCCGCCGATAGTAGGGCATCATTGCACTGGTCAGCAGATTCCGGAGGTTCAACCTTAATATTTTGGGACAAAGTCTAGGATAGCTCGAGAGGCAAATCATCAAGTTTAGCCAGATCAGCTAGCAGTGTCAATACCGCTAGTATAGCCAATGTAGACTACATGGGGGGTATTATTCGAGGTCTGTTGGTGACCCATGAGGTCTCACCTAGTAAGTGCAGGCGTCCTTGGAGCGAGGTGGCTATCAGGGGCATAATTATGCGAGCAACTTCAGGCACCTTCATCTCTCATACTTCTATAGTACAAATGATGCGAATGCGTCCGATGCTTGGCTCCAGGACACTGAGGTCATCCTTTAGGCAGCAGAATTTTTGGCTCGGGAGAGAGTAGCAGTAGTCATGTTGCAGTTGTTGGACTTGGCCTGAGATTGGTTAGGAGCACAGAAGAGCCGTGGCCAGATTTCAGTAAGAGCTTCCAAACACGATACTTTGATACGGTATCGTGATTTGATCTTCAACAGAGGTTTAACAAGGAGAGAGACATAACCATAGTTGATTGGCACAATCACATTAGTTGTTATAACTAACTATAACATATTTAAATAAGACAATCAATATAAGTTTTTTTTTTAAAACAAAACAAAATTAACGTCCCTAGGATTGGTTAATAAATTGTTAACGTGGTTATAACCTACTATAAAATTTGTCTAAAAGTGACAAATAAATAAATAAATAAATAATAGAAAAGAATAAATCAAGAACACAATAACAACATCAATAATTATGATCAAATTTGGTTACGTCTAAACATAATACTGTTCATCAATTATTATTATTATTATTATTATTGTTATTGTTATTGTTATTATTATTATTATTTTATATGTTCTTTCCACCGGATTAGGAACTAAGTTTCTAAGGGGGGATTCGAACCGTGTCCGTTCTCACGGGAGCTCCCATAGTAATCAACATGCTACGATCCCACTTATTCATCAATTATTTCAATCTTAGTTATTTTATTTTATTTTGTGTGTGGGTCTAGAGTTATGAAAAAGGAAATATTTCTCAAGGATGTATATGCAACTATAAAATTTCCAATGGTAGAGGCCGAAAATTGCGAGTGTAAGGTTTTCCTTGAAGAAGAATCCAGACGATGCTCTACTAAACCGCAGTTTCCATCTGCTTCCACAAAAATCCGATCTCTCTCTCTTAAAATTTTCCAGGTTAGCCTCATTTCTTAATTTTGCTCATTTTTCATTATATTTTTCAGAGAACTTATTTCATTCTAGAATTCCGCATCATGTCTATTCTGCCAAAATCTATGTCTCACGGACACAAGTACGATGCTGGATGATCCGGATACGCACACGGACACGGCGAAGAATTTGTGTATGTTATAGTGTATTTTGGCCGCGGCAACGATTTTCTAGCCCAATCAACATTAATTCTTTTGTTGATCAGGTCTGTTGGAACTTGGAATCTCAACTCTTTAATTCAAAAAACAATAATAATATTGAATCTCTTTTGGAACCTAGTTAGAATGAGGAATTCTACTTACTTATGGTTTCGTCATGTTAATTCAAGACGATAGCATCATAATAGCTTATATTATTGTCATGAGGCTCATTTAATTATAATAAGTATATTTCCGTTTAGTCGTTTGTTTTTTTTAATTTTGTTCAATTATCAGCTACATTTGCAAGGACATGAATGTGACAAGAAAAAGGATGGTTGTTGAGAATAATTTAG
Organism: Iris macrosiphon; assembly: GCA_036927795.1. Taxonomy (NCBI): domain Eukaryota; kingdom Viridiplantae; phylum Streptophyta; class Magnoliopsida; order Asparagales; family Iridaceae; genus Iris; species Iris macrosiphon. The sequence goes on from JAYESA010000020.1 coordinate 66,675,343, forward strand.
ACTTCTCTTCAGTTCTCTTAGAACAATGAAATTAATGAGTTGGCATTCTCTCTATCTGTTGGTTTTTCCATGTTGTCTCTTAGGGAGTATAAACTTGAAAGTTGTTTAATCTTATTGGTTCCTGAACAATTTTCTTCTCTTACAAAGCATCAATTATTTGTATTCTCCTCTTGTTTTTTCTTTCTACAAAGTGGTATAAGAGCAAGGTTCTTCCCTTGTCAAGTTTCAACTCCATGGCTTCGAACAACAACTTGCTGCAACCTTAACTTCCAAAGTTCAATGGGAAGAATTATAACCATTGGAGCATTCAAATGAAGGTTCTATATGCTGCTCAAGATCTATGGGACGTGGTCGAGAATGGCTTTACGGAACCGGATAATCAAGCAGACCTCTCTCAGCAACACCTCACGAAGTTGAAAGAAAATTGCAAGAAAGATAAGAGGGCATTGTTCTTTATTTTTCAAGCGGTGGATGAAGTCATCTTTGAAAGAATTTCAAGCTAGAACATCAAAGCAAGCATGGGACATTCTCTATGCAACATACAAAGGCGAAGACAAAGTGAAGATAGCCAGATTACAAACTCTAAGAGGTTAGTTTGTGTCACGATCCGCACCTGGTGTGAGGGCAAAAGTACGTGGGTACGTCTAGCCTATGCCGCAACATCGACGGTAGAACGCTGTCTAGGTCATCACTAACTAACTAGCATCTCACACAATATATAATCTGTTAATGATATCTCAACTCCAAGAAGGGGGACAATATAATAATAATGGTATGGTAAATACTCAATCACAAATCTAAGGCACGATAAGATATCAAAAAAGTCTAACATAACTACAAAGTCTAAACAACAACAACAACAATAAATAGAAACAATATCCAAGTCTCAAATATAAGCCGAAAACAAATCCGGTACCAATATGCTAATAAAACTAACTAGGCTAACTAGTACAATCACTCCTGAGCTACGGGGTACATGGCTGTACCATTAACATCCTGAGGTCCGTGATAGGTCGGACACCAATCTTCTGGGTCATCTGAAAAATGATATCCAGTCAGGATTGGAGCGAAGTACAACCCAATAGCAGTTCCAATTAATTGACAAAGACTATAAAACAATTATAGAAAGTAATACATGATGAGTAAGGAAAGTAAATGAATCAGAGAATAAAATACAGTCACAATTAATTTAAGAAGCAAGACAAGATATGCATGGTGAATCAAGAAAGTAAGGTAAATAAAAACTATAAATAAATGGAAACTGAACTAGATAGATATGATGTGTGTCCAACAAGTATCATGTGAATCCAGCAAGAATGTAACTTAACTAGCGTGTTTTGAAATACCGCTTTCGACATGTAAACGGCTAGGGGGTAATACGGCGCATCGCACGTGAGGTATGCGACTGCTATCTTTCCAGATTAGACCAGTAGGAGATGATTCCAGATTTTGGAAAAGTTTACATGTCTACTAAGATATTTTTTCGTCCGACCAGTATAAATGAATCAAAGTCCCGATACACAAATCAAGTACGAGGCCAGCCAAATAAAAGTAAGTGATGCCAGTAAGTGAGTCCTGATGTGATGCCAATAAGAGTCATGAAGTAGAGGCCAGACAAGTATGATGCACGTGTCGCAAGAGAGTGAATCCATATAATACTAATCCGTGTATCCATAGTGTCGAGAAATCAAGTAAAACAATGTTATAAACCAGAATCATAATAGATATCAAATAATGAAAACTATCAGAAAATGTACTTGTCTGAAATCTGGTGCTGAATCTCAAAGGGTGTCCGAAATGGTGCCTCAAGGACCTAAATATGAATCACAAGTAAAAAATAATGTTTTGGAATTATAAACATGCTAAACTAGCTTGAAACTAGGTCTCTAGGTCAAAGCTAGGTTATTTGAGTCTAACTAGGTCATACTAGGTTAATGCCTATTTTTTTGGATTCCAATTGGTCTACTAAAGTGGCCTATAGATGCTATATTAGTTATACTAAGTCAATACTAGGTTTTTCTAGGTCAATGTCCAAGAGTTATGATATGCTAGATATATAATGACCTAACTCATATATGCTAGTATTATATAGTATCTTGGCCTATACTCACCACCTTGACTCATTACCCTAGTCCACAACTTGGTATCTTGACACCTACCCCACTATCTCCACAATACCTTAATATAACCATACCAAATACCTTAGTATCAATACTCTAGTACCTATACTTAATTCAAATATATTGATATTAAGATACCCATCCTAGGATACCTACTATATTGGATATTCAAAGATACCCCTATTATCCTGACACTTACTCTGGTATGCACACAATACCCTAATCCATATGCTAATCCATCACTAATACTCATACTCAAGGTACCCTCATTCATGTCATGTGGTACTGATACACCAAATTCATTAACATTGGTGCAACACAAAGTACCAATACTTGCCCTCTCTCACCCACATGAATACACTGGTACACGATTCTGATACAACTCGTTGTGCACTAACACAAGCTCATTACCTACTAATACTCTCCCTCACACACACTGAGCACCCATTGGTACCTACACTGGTGCATCCATACCAACACCAAAACCACCATGTCAACAGCATTATCTCCAACCCATTGCACCCAAGGTTACACAACAACATTGTTGCTGTTACCTCACTGCATCAAGCAGTGAACTACTGCTGCGTTCACTTCTCAGCAACAACCCAACTCACCTGAGCGCCTCCAAGTCACACTACCTGCAGTGGCCAACCTGAGCAACAACTCTTCCTACTCCATCCATTCCCAGTTACTCTCAGGTACACCCGGATCCTCTCTCATCAGTCTGAACCTCACTGAATCCTCCACATCAGGCCTGCACCAACTGATTAGACTCCCCACTGATCAATACCTTAAGCCCCACACTCTAACATCACCGATACTCACACTAACTCTTGCCTTCATCGCACCACAGTCTCTACTTCACTTTGATACCCGAACACCCTGCAGGCACAACCCAAAACTCTGATACCTTGCTGCAAACCGAGTCCTCAATCACCCTTCACAGCAAACACCACTCAAGAGCAGACCCGACCAACACATCTGATACACATTGATACCCCTCACTGCACTGACCCGACACCCCAAGGATAACGACAACTGACATCAGTCAACCCAACACATCCTCTAAAGCACAAGTTCACCCCTAACACTAATATACTCCTCAACTAAAATCTGCAACCAACACCTACTAACTCTCGAATCTGGTATTGATACTTCCCCTCTCATCCACTGTACACCTGACACAAGTGCACAAAACCACAGCACATGTACTGAACCCTTGGACCCATGCACACCAATGCAGTACCCCCTCTCCCATCACTGACTGCTCGAGCCCCCCCTCTTTAACTCCAGCAACTGCTACACTCGACTGAGAACATCCTTACCTCACAGACACAAGCACACACACATATACCCTCATATTAACAAACACTTAATATGCACTTATGAGTATCCCACTACGATACTCCCAACCACTTGTGATACTCACATGAAACACCTTCAAAACACTACAAAACAACTCATAACCCATATATACAACTCAAGTAATAACTAAATTAAACAATATAAAGAATGTAATAGCTATTGCTCTCCAAAACCCAGTTCTATCGACACGCACCATGATGTATCATGATACGGTTTTCCCTATAATTGAACCTGATAACAGTCTTTTGAGTTGCGACTCTTTATCGTTCTGGGCAGTCACACCACAGCCTACTTGTTGAGATTTGGAATCACTCAACTAAAATCGATGGTTCCATTAGATGGAGTGACTACATATTTATAGGAGAAGTTAAGACTTAAGAAGACCCCACTTTTGTGGCTATTCAATGCGAGACTAAACAAGAGACTAACAGAACCAAATACAAAAAAGAGGAGAATATACATAGAAGGAACTGGAGCTATATCTCTTTTCAATTTCCAATCAAGATTTCCTATGTGTTTCCTAGCCCTTTTCTTGGGACATCAAGAATGAAATGGACAAATTCTGGGAGTTAGATTAATTCCTGTTTACTTACTTTTATCCTTGTGGGGAGGAAAAAAGTGTTTGTACTTGGCTACAAAGTTTATTTTGTACACCGCAGGGGGTTCATTATGGTTCCAATAAGCCGACATTGGATTTTGAAAGATTAGCCAATCAATCATATCCTGTGCCAGTGGAAACTTTGCACTTTTGAACTCAGGGACCCCCCACGTATTCAATCAGCTTGTTCAGTTTCACAGTGAGCATTTTAGCTTGTTCAGTCGCTTATCGGTAACAAGTTAAGGGAAAGCCTACCCCTTCCAACCTTTTCTTAGCCTCCTTAATGGGTGGTTGTCATACTCCAAAATGTTGAGTACTAGACAATATTTGAACCACAGAATAAAAATGTCCATTAATTTCCTTCTGCAAAGTCTTGCTCTTATAATTGAGCATTAAACAATGCATGGATCATTGACAAAGTGGACACTAGAATGCAGAACTGACCTTAACAAGATGGACACTTGATAATGTCTGATAAAGACACTCATAAAATAACGGTAGAGTTGTCGGATCCATGCTATTGCAAATTGAGGAGAGGCATCCTACAGCCCCAAAGACCTTTATTTGTATATAGGTGAAAGGAGAAGTAGAAATAGACATCATCATTAGTGGCCATTTAAGCCTATGTATAATAGAGACAGTGGTTTCAAAATCACAATATAAGCTTTTAAAAAGTTGCAGTATGCTATTGGAAGTACAACTTGACTAAACCCTTTCCACAATATATTAAACCACTTATAATTATCATCGTGGACACCAGTTTGTCAAAAGGATGTGTCAGATGAGTTTTTTTGCTCACAAGAACTTGAACTTGAGTTCTAACGAAAGTACTTTGTACTGGACCTTAGAAGCCAGAAACTCCTAGGAGGTCAACGAATCTCAGTAAGAACCTTCGATTCGGCGTTTCTTACTTGGGAGCTCGTTTGGAGCTCGTTTCCCCGATGACGGAAGCTTCGTTTCTCCGGGGATGGAAGCTCGTTTCCCCGACGACATGTTCGCTTCCCATAATATGACCATAATTTTAGAAGACATAAATTTTGTGAGAGAAATTGGAATATTTTCAATACACATTTATCAAAGTACCAAGAAACTAAAGATTTCTTACTTTGACGTCATAAAAAATTAACATGCGAAAGATCTCTCTGTAACTTTGAACTGAACTTTATAAATTCTAATAAATTTTAAGATATTTATAAGTTTTGATAACAATAATTAATAAACATTAAAAATTTATTAGCACACCCTCCCAAATTTAGAATCTTCTAAGTAGTCGCGTTTCTCCGTCCCCGCTCCCGCCCCCGCTTCCGCTTCTGGCTTCTAAGTACTGGACAACTGGATATATTGTGGCATTCTTAGCAAAGAAATGGTGTGTTATGGAAAATGTATCCTTATGGTAGTTGTATTATGGTTTCTTTATATCAGTTGTTGTTTCAGTATGTACTAGGGTTATGGACATCTTGGTGAACAGATGTCGGGGTGCTCGTACCAAATGATAGCTCGTTTTTCTTGGAATGTTATACTAAAAAGTTGGTTAGTGTGATAAATAATATGTATCGGTATTATAAAAGTTAAGATGTTGAAAATAAATCATGTGGGGAATTAAAGCAAGGACTAAATCAGCTCAATTTCTTAATGGACAGCAAATGCCTTTATAACTAGTGAGGTTTTTTTATTGGGTTTCTTTCTCTTATTATGTGTTGTGTTTCATTTATAAACTGTTTTGTTGGATTGCTTAGTGAGTTATTGCGTTTCAACAATGTTATAAAAAGCGCTAGACGGCTGTTATGCGGAAAGGAGACACCTGCGTACAGGTGGCTAGGCGGCCGCCTAGACGGATTTATACGGAATAAAACTTTAGCATTAAAAAAAAGCTTATAATTTTATAGTTCATTGAAAGTACTACAAAATTCTATTTATATGTATATATAAAACAAATATTACGCTATAAGAACTTTAGCAAACACTAAAATGGACCAAAGACTATCGTACCAAGTATTGAACAAATAGAATTATAATTTATAATTCACCAAAAATAATATAATATGGAAATAAAAGGTCAATATAAATATTTTTGGGTCAAGCCAAAAATTGACCAAGAAAATAAATGAGATCATGGCAGAAAACAATGTTTGGAAAAAAAAAAAAAACTAGACCAAAATCTAGGACGACACTTTTGTTCTTTGACAACAAAATGTTGTTTTTTCCGTATAATGTGGCTTTTTTCCGCTAATGTCGTCTGCCGCCTAGAACGTAAAATATATTAAAATTTTTGGCGGTGTGTAGCCGCATAGTGTCTAGGTGCCGCTTTTTAATGCATTTTAGAACACTGGGTTTCAAAATGGGTCATGAAACAACAAACCGGTAGTTTACTAGCTTCAATTTGGGGATTAGAAATTTAGAATTACTAATTGCTTATTGTGTCAAGTAGTGCATATTATCATCTTTTATAGGAATCCTTGTCCCCGCAAATGATTTTTGTTGTTGTTGTCACTTGTTCCAGAATAGTTGGAGATGGGATTAATCCGGAGCAGTTTCTCTTTTCTAGTGGGAACAGGCTGTGGCGTTTACATTGCTCAGAATTACAATGTCCCTAATATAAAGAAGCTTGTTGACACATGGATCTTTGTTGCAAAGACCATAGAAGAGAACTATAGGAAGCCAAAGAAGAAAGATGAAGATTGATCCACACGCAAAGACCATAGAAGAGAAGTATAGGAAGCCAAAGAAGAAAGATGAAGATTGATCCATACACATTCTTCATCATTCTCGCAGATGCATAACTTACTAGAGGTATAAGATATTACATTTGTTACATCTTTGTCAAGTAATTTTGCGGAAACTATTCTAGTTGGGGGTATCATTTTTTGGCATTTGGCTCTTTCGTATTCTTATATATGTCTGCCTCAGCTTGTTCATTCATATGATAATAATCATGTTTCAGTGTCAAAGACAACTCTGAGGCTCCCATTATGCCCTTTGTCCATATATTGTTCTTCATTCCCTATCCAAAATTTCATGGTGGCAAGTTGCTTTTAAATGGTCGACACGCTTTGACTCACTCACTCATTACATTGTGGACGTAAGCTAATTTACACTGTGGAAGATGTAGTTGTCAATACAAAGATACTGCTTGTTATGGCAGATGTATAGTATCTTTTTGCAATAGTTATCAGGCATATTTCTGTTATCTAGATCTATATCCACCATAATGGAGAGAGTGATTTCAGAATTGGCAATAAGACTACTATAATTGTTTGGATGAAATGTAAAAGTGGTTATTGTTGTTTAGGGGCTGTTTGGTAAATCGGATTTGGAGCCAGATTTCAGGATTTCATGGATTTGAAGCCAAATCCAAGAAATCCTATGTTTGGTTGGAACTTGGATTTGAAAATAGAAAGTGGGTAATAATTACTTTCCAAATCCATGAAATCCTACAAGGAATCATATGTTTGGAAAGTAGGTAATAATTTATAATTTTATTAAATAATATTTTATTATAATTTATTAATCACAATTATAATCTTATTTAATAATGTAATAATTTTATAAATTAATGTTTTCTTATAATCTTAATTAATAATTTATTAATTTATTATTCATAATTTTAATAATTAATTAATAGTTAATTAATTTATAATTTATTAATTAATATTTTAGTATAATCTTAATTAATAATTTATTAATCATAATTATAATAATTAATTAGTACTATTTGCATTAATATTTTATTTTATTCTTAATTAATAATTTATTAATCATTATTATAATCTTAATTAATAATTTATTAAATCATAATTATTAATTTATTAGTTAATATTTTATTATAATCATAATTAATAATTTATTAATCATAATTATAATCAAAATTTAAATCTTAACTAATAATTATTAATTTATAATTTTATTAATTAATATTTTCTTATATTCTCTTATAATCTTAGTTTATAGTTTATCAATTTATTAATCACAATTATAATCTTAATTAATAATGTATTAATTTATAATTTTATCAATTAATATATTATTATACTCTTAATTATTAATTTTGTAATCATAATCATAATTATAATGATTAATTAATGTTGAATTAATTTATAATTTTATTAATTAATATTTTATTATAATTATAATTAATAATTTATTAATCATAATCATATTCGTAGTCTTAATTAATAATTTGTAATTTATAATATTATTAATTAATATTTTATTATAATTTTATTTAATAATTAGTAATTTATTAATCACAGTTATAATCATAATTTATAATTTTATTAATTAATATTTTATTATAATCCAATGGTAAAATTTATTCCATGGATTTGGATTTTAACCAAATCCAATGACAAAATTCTAGTTAACAAACAATGGATTTGAATTTAAAAATTCATGATTGTACCAAAATTTAAAATTTGGATTAACAAATCCAAAATCCAAATCCTAGTTACCAAACAGGCCCTTAAGGTAAGAAGTGCACAGTAGATAAGTAATAAGCTAGTTACTTGGACTTTGTTATGTGTAGCTGGTTGATGGAGAATGAAGAGAGTCTAGATGTTATGAGATGATTTTTCAGAATGAGGGTGTTAATTTACAAGTATACTGAAAACATGGCTTTTTAATTGATTGTTGGTAGCAATTATTTTTTTCAACACAGGGCAAGGTTATAGAAAGTAGATATATAAAATGATCCGGTCAAAGCATGTTCTGCATAGACTAACAATATTCTCAAGGAGAGACGAATAGAACATATGTAAGGTTTCATGAGAGAATGATGAGGACCTCTTCCCAAAAGACCATGAACTGTGGTCGAATTGTTGATATTAGCCATTACAGAAGAATTGAGATCAGAATTAGAAGAAATAGAGACAGAATTGGGGATCTGGAAATCTAGGGTTTATTGAGGAAAAGAGGGAAGACGAATTACAAGTGGGAACTGTGATTACAAAACTGCCTGCTACTTCTCATCTCCTCTCTTATTTATAGTTGGAGACTTCTCCAATACAATTCTCAAAGCAATTACACAATTACTCTGGCTATAACAGCTTCGGCTGATGTGGCATTTGTGAGGCATTCATACTTGAATGGCTTGGCTCAGGATGGAAAGCACAGTATTAAGACTGATATCAAAGTGTAATACTCTGTTCCTTTCAAACTCAGGCCATCATTCATCATTGCCAGCTATTCCCTCACTGCCACAACATGCAATGCTTCTAGCCAGGTTCTTATCAATACCCCTCCCTTATTTTGACCTTGTCTCAAGGTCAAAGTAAGGAAATTTCTTGACAAAGCTTTCATAAGGCTCCCAAGTTGCAGTGTCTTCACTACCTTCCTTCCACTGAATCAAAAGATCAACAGCTGCTTTACCCTTCCTTTGCACCAACCTCCTCTGCAACACCCATTCAGGTTCATACAATGTTCCCATGTTTTGCTGAGGGTTCCCTTCCTGAACTGCAATTTTGTTACTAAGATGTTTCTTTAATTGAGAAACATGAAACACTGGATGAAGTTGAGCTTCCTCAGGCAATTCCAACCTGTAAGCTACTGTTCCTATCCTTTCAATGATTTTGTAAGGACCATAATATCTGGGTGAAAGTTTTTGTTTTCTCCTCTGGGCCAAGGTGATCTGTCTGTAAGGTTGTACTCTCAAGTAGACCCAATCCCCCAGTTCAAATTCCCTTTTAGTCCTGTGTTGGTCAGCATATTTCTTCATTCTTTCTCTAGCCAACTTCAGATTGTCCTTCAAGAGATGTAAAGAATTATCTCTTGAGGCTATGACTTCTGCTACTGAATTATCCTGAGCAACATCTGGTAGGTAAGTAAGTAGATCTGGAGGTTTCCTTCCATACACAGCTTCAAATGGGGTTAACTTGGTGGAAGAGTGCCAATTGGTGTTGAACCAATATTCTGCCCAGGCTAAGTGCCTGCTCCACTGTTTTGGTTTATGACTGCAAAAACATCTGAGATAGGCTTCTATGCACCTATTGGTGACCTCAGTTTGGCCATCAGATTCAGGGTGGTAAGCTGTACTATAATGTAGCTTAGTCCCCTGTAATTTGAAGAGCTCTTTCCAGAAATTGCTGGAAAAAATAGGGTCCCTGTCTGAAACAATGGTTTTGGGTAAACCATGTAGTTTACAAACACCCTCCATAAAAACTTGGGCTACCACTTCTGCAGTATAAGGATGGCTTAATGCAAACAAGTGGATATATTTGGTTAGTCTATCTACCACTACCAATATAGTGGTTTTGTGGAAGCTAAGGGGTAGACCTTCAATGAAATCCATTGATAAGTCCTCCCAAATTCTTTCAGGTAGGGGTAGGGGTTGGGGTTGTAGAAGACCAGCTGGGGATGAAGATTCAGTCTTGTTTTTCTGACAGACTTCACAATTTCTCACATATTCCTTGACTGTCCTCTTCATACCTTCCCAATAACATGCCCTTTTCAGCCTATGAAGTGTTTTGCTATACCCAGAATGGCCTCCATTGGGAGAGTCATGGTGTTCCTCTAACATAGTAGTAATGTAGGGAGATTGTGGGTCCAAGAATAATTTCCCTTTGTAATATAATACCCCATCCTTGACAGTATACTGGTTGCCATCTAGCTTCCCTTGATTCCATTCTTCTAGCTTCTTTTGATAGGAAATTGATTCCCTCATTTGTGTTTTAAAGTCTAAGATCCAACTGGGAGTAACAGTGGTAATTGCGGTTAATTCACCCTCCCCTCTTCTGGACAAACTGTCAGCAGCCTGATTATCCTTTCCCTTCTTATACTCCACCTTGAAATGGTATCCATGCAACTTGAGCACCCATTTATACTGAGCATCAGTATAGATCCTTTGATCTAACATATATTTCAAGGATCTATGATCTGTTTTGATAATAAACTCTCTGCCCCAGAGGTATTGTTTCCATTTTTTTATAGCTAATAGTATAGCAAGCATTTCTTTTTCATATGTTGATAACAGTTTGGAGCTTCCCTTCAGACCCTGACTTAGATAGGCTATGGGTTTCCCCTCCTGCATTAAGACTGCTCCTATTCCTTCCCCAGAAGCATCACATTCAAGGATGAACTCTTTTTGGAAATCTGGCATTCTCAGAACTGGAGGCTCTGTTAGTGCAGTTCTTAATTCTTCAAAGGCTTGATGAGCTTTTTCATTCCAATCAAAGGCATTTTTCTTTAATAGTTCAGTTAAGGGTTTGGCTATGGATCCATAACCCTTAACAAATCTTCTGTAGTACCCAGTAAGTCCAAGGAATCCTCTCAACTCCTTCACAGATTTAGGAGGAGGCCATTGTTTGACAGCTTGGATTTTCCTTTGGTCCACCTCCACCCCTCTATCAGATATTACATGTCCCAAATAATCCACCTGATGTTGGAAGAAATAGCATTTACTTCTTTTTATTCTTAATTGGTGCTCTGCAAGTTTTAGGAATACCTGCTCCACATGATTGAAATGATCCTCTAGCTTGGTGCTATATATCAGTATATCATCAAAGAAGACTAAGACAAATCTTCTCAGATATGCCTTAAAAATATCATTCATCATAGCTTGGAAGGTAGAGGGGGCATTTGTAAGCCCAAATGGCATTACTAGAAACTCATAATGTCCTTCATGAGTTTTAAATGCTGTTTTGGAGATGTCTTCCTCAGCCATTCTGACTTGATGATACCCAGACCTCAAGTCTAGTTTAGTGAAGTATTTTGAACCATTAAGTTCATCAAACAACTCATCTATAAAAGGAATAGAAAACTTATCCTTGACAGTAGATTGATTGAGCATTCTATAGTCAATGCACATTCTCCAGCTACCATCAGACTTTTTCACCAATATAACAGGTGAAGAATAAGGGCTAGTGCTAGGTCTGATCACTCCAGTACTCAACAACTCCATCACCTGTTTCTCTATCTCATTTTTGTGCACATATGGATGCCTATAGGGTCTACTACAGACTGGTAAAGCCCCAGGTAGGAGTGGAATCCTGTGATCATATCTCCTTTGTGGTGGAAGTCCCCTGGGTTCTTCAAAGAGGTGATCAAATTTCTCTAACAACTGCCTAACTGCTGGTGTTAAGGCTTCAGTCTTCTCTTTACTTTCAGTGAAAGAATACAGCTGAACAAGGAACATTTGAGATTTTTGCCTCCACTCCTTACTTCCAGGCTCTGTCAGGTTTTCACTTGGCATTTGGATACCTCTAAGTTGATGAGTTATACCCTTAAGCTCATATGTCATAGTGAGATTTTTGAAATTCCAAATGATATCTCCCAATGTACTCAACCAGTTTGCACCCAAGACTAACTGACAGCCAGCTATAGGAAGATGCAGTAAATCTGCTACTAACTTCTTGCCTTGACAGTCAATGACTACCTCTTGGCTTAAACCCTGACTTTTCAGTTTTTCCCCATTTGCCACCATTACCTCAAAAGCATTTTTACTACACACTGGTAGGCCAATTCTAGTACTGAATGTAGAGTCTATAAAACTATGAGTTGACCCAGAGTCTACCAATATGAGCACTGGTTTGTTACTTAATGTTCCTCTCAGTTTCATGGTGGAATGGTTAAGATTCCCTGACAATGCTTGTAAAGAAATGGCAAAGGATCCAGGAATATTGTTCTTATTTGTTGCCTCTTCTCCTTCCTCTTCAAGAATGTTGTTCTCTGAATCAATTTCATCTTCATTCATTATCATGTACAACCTTCTTTCCTTGCACTTGTGACCTCTGAACCATTTTTCCTCACATGAGAAACAAAGTCCTAGGTTCTTTCTCCTGGCTAATTCCCCTTCAGTGATCTTAGTTGCAGATTGGTTAACTGAGTTCTGAGAGCCTTTAGCAAAATGAGATGTCTGATTAGAGGCACTTGATTTCTTTGTGTCTTCAGAATTCTGTGAGCTTCCTTGCACACCAGTTGAGGACAAGGTTTTAGAGTTTGAAAAACTGAATTTAGTGGTCTTTCTCATGGCCAACAACTTAGCTTCATACATCCTAGCCAATTGCATAGCTTCAGACAGTGTACTTGGATGAGCTATCTGCACTTCAAACCTGATTTCCTCTTTAAGGCCTCCCATATACTGACTAATCAAGCAGATTTCATCAATTCCCCTTATTCTTTTGGCTAATTTTTGAAATTGAGAGTTGTATTCCTGAACACTGCCCTCCTGTTTAAGAATTTTGAGCTCAATTACATAATCTGTAAACTGAGATTGACCAAATTCAAGCTTGATGCCTTGAAGGAAATTATCCCAACTCACATACCCTTCTTTAGAACTGATAAACCAATCATACCAGTAAGCAGCCCTCTCCTTCATCTGTACTGAACAAATCTTTACTCTATCCCTCACTGGAATATTGTAGTAATCAAAATAGTGATCTACTCGTAAGAGCCATTCTTCAACTTCAGTGGAGCCATCATATTCAGGAATTTTCAACCTAGGCACAACAGGTTGCCAATTCCTGCCTTGATAATCATTTCTAGCTACAGAATGCTGATCATGTTGATTTGGTTGCAGGTTAAACCTAGTGCCTGTGTGATTAATTCCCGTATTGTACTGAGAATTAGGGTTTTGATTCACCTTTTGGTAAGGGATGTGAACTGCTTCATTGTTGTTATTCACACTCACTGGCTGGTTGAAATTTGAAGCTTGTGTGGGTATTTCACGAGAATCCGTGGAATTAGCATTCACAACTCTTCTAATTTGAAACAATTCATCCATTACTCTTTCAAATTTAGAGATGAGTTGATCGAATCTACCTTCCAAAGCTTGAACCCTAGCTTCTCCGAGCAATGAAGCTCTCGGTGGAGATCCATGGAGAGATCCATGGCAACTCATGCTGGGATCTTCATCTGCTTCCATGTGTGGATCGATGAAGTGCTCTGATACCAATTGATGAGGACCTCTTCCCAAAAGACCATGAACTGTGGTCGAATTGTTGATATTAGCCATTACAGAAGAATTGAGATCAGAATTAGAAGAAATAGAGACAGAATTGGGGATCTGGAAATCTAGGGTTTATTGAGGAAAAGAGGGAAGACGAATTACAAGTGGGAACTGTGATTACAAAACTGCCTGCTACTTCTCATCTCCTCTCTTATTTATAGTTGGAGACTTCTCCAATACAATTCTCAAAGCAATTACACAATTACTCTGGCTATAACAGCTTCGGCTGATGTGGCATTTGTGAGGCATTCATACTTGAATGGCTTGGCTCAGGATGGAAAGCACAGTATTAAGACTGATATCAAAGTGTAATACTCTGTTCCTTTCAAACTCAGGCCATCATTCATCATTGCCAGCTATTCCCTCACTGCCACAACATGCAATGCTTCTAGCCAGGTTCTTATCAGAGAAGTAGGCCACGGGTTGGTGGAAGTGGTATGCATTGAAGAGTTAAAATTCTGATAGAAATTAGATATGGAACTCTACAAAAAATAAAATAAAATTATTTTTTCTCTAGTTTCTTTTTATATGTCCGACGATACGCACGGAACTTTATGCATGTTGTGTTGCATGTCATTTGAGTCCACTGTTCGTATACTTCTTTCACAATTTGATCCCGAGACCTCCGAAATAGTTTTCTCTAGTTAAGATGGGCTAACATTTGATATAGTTTTAGTTATAATTAGCTTCGTGTTTGTACATCTCACGCTTACATTGGTGGTAGTTAGGATTTGTTTCACTTTTGGTCTTACGTGCGTGTAGACCATAAAAGTGAATTTTCAGTATATTACATGTTCTATGGACTCTTTGTGTGGTCCGTATTTGTGCCCATTTGTGGGTGTGTTGTAGGATTCCAACAAATTTTGGGTTGTATTGGGAAAGTTTATTTTGGCAGTGTGGCTGTTGTAAGATTATATAACACTAGTAAATATGTACGTGGCACGTATTTTAATCATTTATTAATTAACTTTTTCAGTACTTGGGATGAACAAAAGTCGTCAGAAGAGCAAACTATATTTTCCTAAAATCATTTTATATAAGTAATTACTTAGCTGTTCTTATTAAATTTAATGAATAATTTTAATTAACAAAGTTAGATAAGGACATATATGGAAAAAAAAAATCATGGCAAAGTCCACTTTTCTTATATTATATTCATACTGTCAATCCTTGCTTGCAGGGTTGACGCCATATTGGCAGACGATTTTACAATTTCATCCGAGTCTTTAATAAGGTTTAGGTCTTATTATACACACAATGTCTTAATGAAGTTATACCTAGCATGTTGTTGTCATTTTCTTTCTGCATTAGTAGCATATCATCATGCTAATTTGCTTGCCTTGGTAATGCTCTAAGAATCCAATGTCCAAGTTGAAGACTGCATCAAGTTCTCTAGGACTTCCAATAGCTTTGTGATCAAAATTTGCTCAACTTTGAGTAAATTTAAGATCTTTGTGTCCTGTTTGAACCTATGATTAAACTAAATTTGTAATCAGACTCACTTTTCAGACCTACTATTTGATTGAATTTCCTAGTTGAGACCTATATTGTTCTTCTAATCATATGTATTTTTAACCCTTATCATACATAAAGAGAGAGATCCCTAAGCTCATGGAGTTCAACTTTTGTTTCCAGTCAAATACTAAACTAGTCACACTTTTGGTCAAGGGATTAGTGGGTGTTTAGTATCGTTTTCCTTACCTGTAATCAACATGAACATCCAAGTTTGTTCTTTGTTATTCCCAAGGCTTAATCAAAGATGGTAGAACAAGAAGTTGAAGTCGAGATCAGGAGTTCACACAAAAGTTTCCTTTCTGATATACCTCGATTCAACGAAGAACTATATAATATAGAATATAGTTGCTGATTACGACTCCTTCTTCATCACATAATTCAAGAACCAAAAATACGTTTTTTCTTGCAAACGCAGTTGCAATTGGGACAAAACGTTTACAACTAGAAGAAGATGAGAGAAATATAGAATAAAAATTATTTTTGCTGGGGTGGTGAAGATCACCGTTGCTCAAAGCAAGATTCGTCCTTTATCGACGATCTGCTCTCAGGAGCCAGCAAGTTCACAAGAGAACTTCTGAAACGCTCGTAGTCACCTCTTTGTGTGACTCAAACAGACTCCTTTGGAATCATCTTTTTCAATATTTGGTGTGTCACAAAGGAAGCTAGAGGGCTCTTTATATAGGGAAGGATGGAAGTCCATCATGCTCTTCTTTCCGATGTGGGACTAAAAAGTCAATATACAAAATTGATATCCTATAATCGCAGTCCAATGCATAGCCCGCTCAGCGCACGTTCCGCACCCGCTCAGCGTCCGTCCAGCCCCCGTTCAGCACCCGCTTATGCAACACGCGCATGCAACACAAGCGCCTTGCGACGATGCTGACGTGCTAAGTGCAAAGTGCGCCAACAAGGTGCCACTTTGCGCCCTTGAGACCGAGTCCAAGTTCGAGTCTGAGTCCGAGTCGCTAAGCCCCTTTAGGGTTAGCTCCTATGGAATAATATCCAAGAGCATGACAAAAAGCTTAAAAGATTTCATTGAGGAGTTAATCATTTTTCCTCCTAATAAAATATTTCCACATGGCACCCATGTGCATACCTCAACACATACAAATTATTATATTGAGATACCCACTCGGTGGTGTAGCCAATGTGGGACTATCTTTACTAGTCCAAAGCAAAAACACCAACAATCTTCCACATATCTCAATATATGGGTTGAGCGTTCCCCATAGTGACTGTCCATCATGTATTATGATAGATGTCGCTTTGACTTGAATCTTTCCGCATGGGTCGAATAACAATATGATACAAGAATGGACTAAGTCTTGAATTCTGCACCATAGCTACAATTTTTTTCACTCACACAATGACATCAGTTGTGCTTCCGGTTGCACATTAAAGGCCATGTGCATGCCTGGTTTCGGTGTATACATTTTGGGCATCTACAAGTTTACCCTCAAGAGACATCCTATATCTCTTTCCATACATTCTAGGTGAGTTCTTTTAAAGAGTCCTTGGTATGAAGCCTTGCGCTTCCTTGCGGTGCTACTCCGCTATGACATGACCCAAAGCCGAGGTCTCACCTCATTGTGGTGTCATCCACTGTAGCATGAGGTCCCAGCCTCTTTGTAGTGCCAAACTACCCAGCATGAAGCCTTATGCTTCCTTGCGGTGTTACACCGCTGTGACATGGCTCGTATAGTCGATGCTTTACCCTCTCTAGGTACCTCTTGGTGGTGTCACACCACTGTAACATGAGGACACCGGCCTCTTTGTAGTGCTGCCTACCACTCTTTATTTTACAGCATTTGGCCACCTGCCTATATACAGAGCTACGCCATTGTGACATGGCTCGCGAAGCCGAGACATTACCCTATCGAGGAACCTCATGGTGGTGTCACCCACTGTAGCATGGAGTTCTCTGCTCCTTTATAGTGTTGTGCTACCGTGCTTCCTGTAAAGCACGTCGGACATTCCAAATGTCCTAGAACTCATTAAGGCGTCTAAGCCATCCTCCCACAGGATCTTGTTCTACTCAAAGAACAAATAGTAGACAACAGTGATTCTGGGTCCGTAACCCCTCAATGTCTCAAAGGACTACCCACTGTTCCTGATATTCTTCCAGTCAATGATCATTCTTTGAACCAAAAGTTAGATGTCTAGTAGATTTTTTTTTGAACTAATAGCATAAAACTTTATGGTAGAATTACAAAGACAGAATATCAAAAGTCCTCCAAGCCCACGTATGCTGTGTCCTTGACTATATGCGGTGTTATGTTGCTATGACATGACCTGAAGCCGAGGCTTTATCCTGTCAAGGTACCTCATGTTGTGTCGCCACTGTAACATAGAGTACTACGCTCCTTTATAGTTCTTATGATCAGCTGGCGCGTGAGGTCTTATATGAACGGATCCGCCAGCCAGACCCTCCTGACTTCGATCATCAACCACTGTAATGATGCCATATTTAATGCGCTCATGTAGTGTCTTGAACGGATCCGCTAGAATCACCTAGCTTCGAACATTAACCGCTACCATGACGCTATCCTTGATGCGCTCTTACAACACCATGTGCCTTAGCTGCACAGATCTCTTCTAACCATTGAAGAGAAAAATTGATGCCACCGCTGCAGTCGCCTGGTTGTCACAGTGAATCGGTACCGCCGAATATGTGCACAAACCACTGAAAGATCATAAATGAGCTTCTGAAGCCACTCTCCTTCATTCGCTGCAGCCGTCAGTGCATAGAACTCAGATTTTCTTGAGGAATGAGTTATAGTAGCTCCACCCTTTGAGAAGACATATCCTCCTGTGGACCTTTCGCTCTCTACTTCTGAACACCAGCTTGCACCACTGAAGCCTTCAACTACTGTCGGATACCCGCTGTAGTGCAGTGCATAATTCTGAATCCTTTTGAGATATCTCATTACTCTCTTCACAGCTTTCCAGTGCTCAACACCTGGATTGCTCGTAAACCGACTCAGCATCCCCACGGGGAAAGCTATGTCAGGCCTTGTGGCAGTTGTTGCATAAATCAAACTTCCGATGACGCTTGGATACTACAGCTGCCTGAAACTTTTTTTCGGATTTGGCTTCAGCTTCTTGTCACACCTGTACGGAGTATCGATCCCTAGAAGAACCTGATATCCAAAGCGTGTGAGCATCTTCTCAATATAATGAGACTGTGACAACGCTACTCCAGTGCCCGTCCGGATGACCTTGATCCCCAGGATCACATCAGCTTCCCAAGTCCTTCATACTGAACTTGGATGAGAGGAACTTCTTTGTCTCAGTGAAACGTGCTCGATCCGTACCCAGGATCAGCATGTCGTCAACGTATAGACAAACGATGATTCCTCTCCCGTCAGCGAACTTTGTGTAAACACACTTGTCCGTCTCACTGACCCTGTAGCCATTTGATCTTATAATTTTATTAAAATTTTTATGCCACATCTTGGGAGCTTGCTTCAGACCATATAACGATTTCACCAACTTGCAGACTTTATCTTCAAGGCCCTTGACGATGAATCCTTCTGGCTGTTGCATGTAAATATCTTCGATCAATTCATCATTCAGGAATGCTGTTTTCACAGTCATATGATGTATAACCATCTTATGGATTGCACTTATAGCAATCAACATTCTGATGGTCGTCATTCGCGCTACTGGAGCATATGTGTCGAAGTAGTCGATCTCCTGCTTCTGAGAAATTTTTTTAGCTACCAGTCTTGCCTTGAACTTGTCAACAGTTCCATCGACCTTCATCATCTTCTTGAAGATCCATTTGCATCTGATTGGTTTAACTCCTTCAGGCAGATCGACTAACACCTAAGTGTTGTTGGAGGTTATTAAGTCATATTCATCATTTATAGCCTTCCTCCAGAAGATAGCGTCTCTGGTCTTTATCGCCTCATCATAGGTAAGCGGATCTTCTTTCGCATGATAGGTGACAAAATCATCTCCGAAGATCTTCTGTCTCCTCACCCGCTTAGACACTGGTTGCGAGCTCTGGTTCGAACTTTGTCTCTAGAATGACAACCTTTTCTTGAACTACATCTTCATTGGAAGCGTTAGCCTCCTGTGCACTCACACTATTCTCCGGATTGTCCGCAAAAATAATGTTCTTGTGCCTTGCAAAATTATCTTTCAAAGAATTCTGCGTTGCAAGATTTCGCTGATATAAATTGACTCAATATCAAGGAGCCTCCGAGCATTACTCTTCTCAGCATGTACCAAGAAGATTGTCTTCATAGTCCTCGTTCCTAGCTTCTAATCTTCAAGTCTGGAAGATTCACAAGCGCCAGACACCTCCACACTCGAATGCCATTCAAGTTGGGTCTGACTTTGAACCAGAGTTCATGAGGAGTGACATAGGAAATTGCGTATAACACTCTGTTCAGAATGAACGTAGCCGTTAGCGCAGCTTCTCCCCAGAAGCAGTTTGGAAGATCCACCGTTAACAGTATTGACTTCATCATCTCTGTCAATGTTCTGTTCTTTCGTTCAGCTACTCCATTTGATTGAGGATAATTCGGAGCAGTCGTCTCATTGACAATTTCATGTTCTTTGCAGAACGATGCAAATTCAGTGGACCTATACTCTCCGTCTCGATTACTTCTGGGTCTCTTGAGTTGTCCTTTTCGACGTTCAGCCTCAGTCCTGAACTCCTTGAACTTCTCAAATGCTTCGTCTTTTGTCTTGAGCAGATAGACGAGTGCGTACTTCGAGTATTCGTTGATGGAGGTAATGATATACTTCATCATGGTCTTTATGGAGAACTGTTTGAAGTCACAGATATCTGAGTGTACCAACTCCAGAAAATCTGTACTTCGATTTACCCATTTGAACGATTTTCTTGTAATCTTTGTCTGCGTACAGATTTCACACTTTTCCACCTCCTTACCCCCATATTTGGAGATAAGACATAGACTAGACATATTGCGATACAAAGTACATGTCCTAGTCTTGGTGTTCCACAACTCTTGTAATGAAACTCTACTCACAAGCAGAAAGCTCGAACATCCATCTGATACTGAAGCCTTGTTTCAAAGTATGTCTTCTGCCAAGATATCACCATCTGGCAACCATGGATGTTCACCCTCAAGTCTGCAACAGACTTCCTGAGATTAGTTCCTTGGTAATCACTGGTACTTTGTGTAGAATTAGAATAATGGAATAGTTTTCATTGTAGTGTCCTGCTTCGCGTTGACACTATGTACAAGAGATATCGGTTTGCTGTCTCAAAAAGGAAATATTCTTGGAGAGCTCCTTGTTGAACCAGAAGATGACTGATCTAGGTGAGTGGGCAAAACTCCATTATCTGATTCTTGCACGCCTTAATAATGAATCTGAGTTTTTGAAATGCTTGTTTGCTTAATAAGATAACGATCGCATTGAGAATGGTAGAGTGAGAACCTGCTTGCCTAAAAGAGATAGAACCATTGCCATGCTAAGTATAGAAATGAATGTTGCATGCTAGTTACACTGACACCGCTATCGATCGAACCTTGCCATGCTAAGGAAAGTGTAGAACTGCATGCTAATTTGAAGAGATAAATAGACCCGTGCCATGCTTGCTTAAATTAAAGATCGTTCATATGTTTGCTTGTCGTCGTGTATATAATTACTTGTCTTTGATGCAAAAGCTAGATTGAATGTATGCTTGTTTTGTTATAAAGAGTTAAATGACTTGTCTTGTTAGAGAAGAGACTAGTAGCCCGCCCTGATGTTCCGGTCCTACGGGATCTAGGGGGTGTGGCTATTAGATAAGAGATAGATGGATTGAAAGCTTATATTGTCACGTGTTATTATATGCTTGTTATCGAGGAGCCTGCGGGGGATGAAGACTAAACAACAAGTTTGGAGACTAATAGTGCATCCTGATTTTCCGGTCCTATGAGATCTAGGGGGGGCGGCGCTATTAGAATGATGGATGGAGACTGATGGGGTGAGACTAATAGTGCGTCCTGATGTTCCGGTCCTATAGGATCTAGGGGGCGTGGCTATTGGATGGGAGGCGGTGCTTCTGTTGGAAAGAGTTTGAGTTTGAGTTTGTATTAGAGAAGTTAGCTGCATTTCAGGTAGTTAGGACGCATGCTAGGCTAGCATTCTTGCATACCTAACTGTTTGATGCAGAGACGGACATGAAAGAGAACCTTATATATATATATATATATGCAAATTGTTGCTAACTTGTATGTCTGCTGCAGGAATAACCGTTCGACAAGGGATAAGAATCACTAAATATGTGATATATCGTTTTGTTTATTGTTTTGCACTGCTCAGAGATGGTAGAGTATATATATAGCCTACTTGTTCATGATCATGTGCATCATAGAGTTTATCTGATAGTGTTTTATGCATTTCGCATCGGTCGGACAATGACTATTAGTGCAGAGCTGAACATTGGTCACGGCTGTTATTTTGAGCGTATTTTAGTAAAAAGTAACCATGAGTCACAGCTGCTAACTCACATATGCTAATACTATCAAATAAATGAGTCATTAGTTAGCTGGATTGCCACCTACTGATCCTGAGTTTCTCGGAGACCGACATCTTATAGATAGTTCATCTTATTGGCTTGATAGAAGGATAGTTCCTAGATGCTGCATTGTCCCTAGAGTCTTTTGAGTATAGCTCACGAGATACGCTACGCACATCTTGATTGGTACATTGTGCTTGAACTGTTTGACTTGTTTGCTTGGTTGTATTGAACTGAACTCTGTTTTTAAAGATGTTTCCAAAAAGAAGTAATATGACCCCGTTCCTGTACTGCATGTAACGAACCTAGGTAAAACTAGAAAGATTGCTAGTAATGTAATATTTTATAACATAATTACTTAGTGTTGGTTTTAGTGAATGTTGCTTCTGTTCGTTGATTTTATACTCAGCAGTACTTTCTCCAAAGTGCTGACCCACCAACAGTTTGCTTGTTCGCAGGTGCTGGATCGTCCGAGGAAGCGATAGCCGTGCCTCATCTCCAGGACCCAGAAATCTGTTGCCGATGCCTTGAGTCGTATTGAGATATTTTGAGCTACTTTTGTATAAAGGGACATAATATATGGAACGATGCCATTGTCTTGTGCCTTGAGCTTTGTCTCGTATACTTGGATGAATTATTGTTTGCAACATTGTCCCTCCCTGCGTACTCGATCGGTTCGATGATAGCCCACAAACTTTAAAGATGTTGCCATGTGCGAGCGCAACTCCCAGGCTCGCACGACATCACGCATTGATGGCAAATGACATACGTCCCGCGGGAGCTCCGTGGTGATTCGCGCCCGACGGGGGCGTTGTCGGGACCTTCGGGATCGGGGCGTGACATTCATAGATGAGAAATACTACATATATATAGGAGAGGCTGACCCCTCTCTCTATTATTCTATGTGGGACTAAAGCCCACTACTTAATATAACGCTTAACACCCTCCCTTAAGCTGGAGCATATAGATCAATCATGCCCAGTTTGTTACACAAAAATTGTACCCGAGTACCCAAAAGAGATTTCGTGAAGATATTGGCTATCTGATCACCGGTCCTCACGTGATGAAACTTTATCATTATCTTTTTATACTCATCACGGATGAAATGAGCATCAATTTCAATGTGCCTCGTCCTTTCATGAAATACATGATTGGTGGTAATATGCATAGTAGATTGGTTATCATACCACATATGTGCTACTTTAGATCATGCTTCTTCTCCCAGCTCTTGTAGAAGATGCTGCAGATATAACACTTCTGCTGTGCCATGGGCAATGGTTCGATATTCTGCTTCGGAACTTGATCGTGCGATCATACTCTGCTTCTTACTCTTCCACGATACCAAGTTTTCGCCAATAAATACTGAGTAACCAGACGTAGATCGTCTGTCTGTCAGGCTGACACCCCAGTCAGCATCAGTAGAACACTCAACATTTGTATGTCCCTGATTCTCCATGCGAATTTTTTTTCCAGGATTTTGGACTAAATAGCGCAGAATTTTGAGAACTGCCTGCCAATGTGGAACTCGTGGAGAAGACATAAATCTACTCGCAACACTGACGACAAAGGAAATATCTGGACGAGTCATAACTGCTAGGTAGTTGAGTTTTTCAACCACTCGACGATATTGATTCGGATTCGTCATCAGTACCCCCTCGTCGGGGAGTAACTTTTCTCCTGGGTCCATTGGCGACTTTGCACCTTTGGCTTGCATCATTCCTGCATCATTCAGTATGTCTAGCACATACTTCCTCTGTGGAATGACAATGTGCTTCTTTTCTCGTACAACTTCAACACCCAAGAAGTAGTTTAATGATCACATATCCTTGGTCTGAAACTGTTCTCTTAGAAACTTCTTCAACCCCGCAATGCCCTGACTGTCGTCTCATGTGATCACAATGTCATCAACATAAACACTAAGTAGAATCCTTTCCGCCGATGTCTGTCGATAAAATACTGAGTGATTCTTCTTCGATTGACTCATGCCAAACTGAGTGACCACATCTGTAAACTGACCAAGCCATGTACGAGGTGATTGTTTGAGACCATACAAGACCTTCCTCAGATGACACACTTTAACCCCTTTTGCAACAAACCCGAGAGGTTACACCACATATACCTCTTCATTTAGGTCCTTGTGGAGGAAGGCATTTTTGATATCCAACTGGAGTAACGGCCAGTCATAGTGAACAGTTAAGGCCAAGAGTACGCGTACAAAGGTCATCCTGGCAACTGGGAAGAATGTCTCAAAATAATCCTCACAATAAGTCTGGGAATATCCTTTAGCCACCAGACGAGCCTTTAGTCGATCAATGGTGCCATCTGGTTTCACTTTGATCGTGAACACCCATTTGCAACTGACAGTTTGTTTACCAAACGACAAATTTACCAAATCCCAAGTATGGTTATTCCAAAGCACAATTATCTCTTCTTCCATAGCCGCACGCCAACCAGGATGTTTGAGGTTATTTTCGGTAGAATTGGGAATTCGAATCCCATCAATAGTAGCTATTAAGGACCGAGTGTGGCTCGTAAGCTCTTTGTAGTTTTTAATATACAAGGGATGATCACGACAGGCACGACGAGGTCGAGCTGGTGGAATATGCAGAGCCGAAGGTGGAGACGAATCAGGCGAGCCGGAGGAGGAGGATGACTTTGTAACCGTAGGCATTATCTGCGACGATCGATCGGGCGACGGCGATGCTGAGTCTGTTACCATGGGCAGTATTTGCGACATGCGATCGGGCGACGGCGGTGCTGACTGAATCGGTGTCTGCGGACCGTCGGACTGGAGCACTGGTTCGGTAGAGGAGGGCAGCCTAACATTGGGCTGTTGTGCTTCAACTGGGAGCAACAAGAAGTCATCTTCTGGGTAAACTTGGGGCACTGGACCTGTAGTTTGTCGAAGTGGAGGAAACTCGGTTTCAACAAAGGTAGCATTCCGAGAGAAAAAAATCTCTCTTCAAGATAGGAAAAATACCGATACCCTTTCTGATCCTTAGGATACCCAAGAAAAATATATTGGATAACCTTGGGATCTAATTTAGAAAGAGTTGGTCTGGTATCCCTAACATAACACAAATAACCAAAGATTCGGAGAGTTAGAGGAAACGATTCTCGTTTGGGATATAACCGAGAGAAGGGGGTATCACCATTGAGGACAGATGACATGCGATTAATGAGATAGCAAGCCGTAAGAACGGCATCCGACCAAATTTTTTTTTTGGAGTACGTGCTTGGAACATAAGAGCATGTGTTATTTCTAAGAGATGTCGATTTTTGCGTTCAGCCACACCATTCTGTTGTGGTGTGTAAGGACATAAAGTTTGGTGGATGATACCATTCTGAGACAAATGGGACACAAACTCACTAGACATATACTCACGACCATTGTCACTTCGAATACATTTAATCGGAACACCAAATTGTGTTCTGATTTTCGCATGAAAATTGCACCAAATGTTAAATAATTCGGAGTGATTTTTCATGAGATAAACAAAAATGACACGTGAGTAATCAACAAAGGTAAAAAAGTACTTGAATCTCATCATAGATTCAACGGGACAAGGTCCCCATAAATCGGAATGTATTAACTCAAAGGGAGCAGAAGCAATTTTATGCTGAATAACCGGATAGGAAATCCGATGATGCTTTGCCAAGCTACATGTCTCACAATGAAAAAAAACATCCAAAGATGGGTACATTTTCGGGAGTGCTTGGACAGATGGATGTCCTAACCGACAGTGTAACTCAAAAGGATCAAGTTTCACACCAGCACAGGCAACAGAGGAAGGTTCGTCAAACAGGTACAAGTCTCCAGCCACATGTCCCCTACCGATAGTCTGTCCAGTCGGTAGGTCCTGAAAAGCACAACCATCAGGAAATAATGTTACCGAGCAGTGCATATCACGAGTAATCCGACTAATTGAGAGTAAGCTGAATAGGTTTCCAGGGGTATGTAGTACTGAATGTAGTGACAATCCCGAAGAAAGACGGACAAATCATTTTCCATGGACTGTCAGCGAACCACCATTGGCACATGTAATATTAGACATACGGCCAACCGGTACATAGTTTCGTATCATACCTGCGTCGCCTGTCAAGTGAGCAGACGCACCAGAATCAATGATCCACTGTTTTGACTGTATCACACATGCCGCTGAGTACCCTGTGGTGGACCCAAAAGTAGAAGCTTCACCTTGACGTTGAGCTTGAAACTCAACAAAGTCTGTATAAGCTTCATCAGTCATTTGGACTGATCGGCCGCCAATATCAGGAGTATCTGAAGTAACGTTGGCGGCATGAGCTTTAGTACATTGCCACTGCAAATGACCCTGTCGGCTACAGTTGAAGCATGTGTGCAGTCGACCTCCATCACGACCGCCAATGCCTCGTCCACTATCACGGCCACCATTTTAGCCACCACGTCGTCCACCACGACCACCACAAAATCAAGTACTAGCGACACCAAGAGAAGATCGATCAACAGGAGCATTGCTAGGAGAGGTCTCGACGACCTTTGCAGCCCGTAGGACACGAAAATGAGCTTCCATTAGAGATGGAACCTCACCTCCAGCAATGATTTGAGAGCAAGCTGAGTCTGCATCAGAACGGAGAGAGGCAAGATATGCCATCACATGAAGCTGCTCACGTTGAGCCCTCGCTTCATTGACATCCGTTGTCAGAGGTAATATACGGTCAACTTCATCGACCATAGCCTTAAAAGTCCGAAAGTGGTCCTTATGATACTTGTCGTCCTATTCTGCCCGGTAGACGCCGACAACCGAGTTGTAGATACGAGATAAGTCGCGTTTTCCATCAAACGCCGTCGCTAGGACCTCCCATAGCTCCTTTACTATGTCTGTGTTTTGAACCATGTCCACTACCGATGGTTCCATGGAGTTCATCAACTGGGTAAACAATCGACTATCATCCGTCTCCAACTGCTCAAACGTGGGATCAGTTGTCTCCGGAGGGTTGTCAGTCAGATGCTTGGACAACCGCATATCTCGAAGTGTCTTCTCAACCTTCTTCCGCCATGTTGAGTATCTGTCTGGTCCGTCCAACCGCCGATCGACGAGTCGAATCGAAGAGATCGTCGTACCAGTTTTCGTTGGTCCCGCCAATGTGTTTCCGACACCGGTATTACTGCTAGCCGCCTCAGAGGTTGTCATAATGCTCTTGATTCGACCGTCGCTGATTTTTTTCAACCCCAATAATCACATCAACATTTTCAGTGCACTATCAACGTAACCAGAACCGGCACGCGCATGGAAAGATCGTATGGGAATCACACATGCCAGGACACAGAAGTAACCTAAGTAACTCTCTGTGTAGATCCTGATACGGATATCGGGGTAGGAAGGAAACAAAGATCTACGCAAACAATCAACTTGTCTACTCTTTGTTAACTCCTGAAGTCGTAATCTAGGAACAGAGGTTGTGCAAACAAATCATTGTCTATCCTCTAGCTTCGATATACGCTCATGAAGTCGTAATCTAGGAACAGAGGTTGTGCAAACAAATTAATGTCTATCCTTTGTCTTCGATACACGATTTTTTTTTTTTGAATTAGGGTTTACACATGAAGTAGGGGAGGCTGCCGCAGAGGTGTGTTAGGGTTAGGGTTTTGGGTTGCATAGCGGGCCGGGGGGCGGGGCCGCAGGGGTGGCGGGGTCGGGGGGGGGATGCGGCGGTGGCGGGCTGGGGGTGCTGGCCTGGCGGAGTGGGGGGGGCTGGAGGGGGGGGGGGAGTCAGCGGGGCGACGGCGGGCATGAGGGGGGGGGGGGGGGTTATGGCCCTATTAACATGTAGAATTAGAATAATAGAATAATTTTCATAGATGAGAAAGACTACATATATATATGAGAGGCTGACCCATCTCTTTATTATTCTACCCGATATGGGACTAAAGCCTACTACATAATATAACGCTTAACACTTTGCTACACGTTCTTCTTTGACTGTAACTTTTCGAAGTCCAGAACCATTGTCCCAATTCCCAGATCCTCTGTTTGATCATTGTTCGCTATCGAGACCTTCGGCCTTCTTTAGTGATAGGATTGACCTCGGTGAACTGCTCTTTTTAGAGCTCCCGTGGCTAGATGCACTAGTGTCCATTCACCAGTCAGCAACCACGTCCGATGACTTAACCTGTGCAATCATAGCAACCAAGTTAAGTAATCAAAGTAACCAAGTTGGGTTTTTACCTTGCTATTTTGGTTTAAAATTGGATTTACAATTCTCATACTCATGATCCTTCATGTTTGAAGAGACATACGCCAAGGTGCTCATAGCTCAATGCGCATAACCGGGTCGCGCATAGTCTTTGCTTAGAACTAGCCACATAGACGCTTCTATGCTCAAAGTCCTGCCATGCACAGAAAGAACGCCATGCGCAGTGGCTACACTGCACCGAGCCCGCCATGCGCAGTGAGTGCCCTGCGCCGAGACTGCTTATGTACTGAGTTCTTCTATGTTCAAATTGTTGCCATGCGTAGATGCATAGAGCCATTCTCTCTTCGGCAACCGAAGTAGACTTCTCCATGCGGGTACTAGCTTCAGACATCTCCATGCGCCAACTTGCATCAGATGTCGACTTCCTTTTTCTTGGAATGTGCGTCTTCAGTGACGCCAGATCAAGATCACTTACATCCTCAGGAATGGTAGATCCTGGATCTTTCTACCCACGTCCAACATTTGACAGATGACTCATTCCTCATTCAAATGATTGAAGTGTAGCCCGTCAATATTCTCAAGTTTAGTTTTTAAAAAACTTGTGTTGAAAAGACTTGCACGGTTGTTCTCCATCTTACTCGGATCTTGCTTTGAGATTGTTATTCTCGAGGCTTAATCAAATATGGTAGAACAAGAAGTTGAAGTCGAGATCAGGAGTTCACACAAAAATTTTCTATCTGATATACCTCAATCCAACGAAGAACTATATAATATAGAATATAGTTGCTGATTACAACTCCTTCTTCATCACAGAATTCAAGAACCAAAAAACACATTCATCCTTGCAGAAGCAGTTGCAATTGGGACAAAACGTTTACAACTAGAAGAAAAGGAAAGAAATATAGAATAAAAATTATTTTTGCTGGGGTGGTGAAGACCACCGTTGCTCAAATCAAGATTCATCCTCTATCGACGATCTGCTCCCAAGAGCCAGCAAGTTCACAAGAGAACTTCTGGAACGCTCGTAGTCACCTCTTTGTGTGACTCGAACAGACTCATTTGGACTCATCTTTCTCAATATTTGGTACGTCTCAAAAGGAGGTTAGAGGGCTCTTTACATAGGGAAGGATGGAAGCCCCATCCTCCTCTTCTTTTCGATGTGGTACTAAAAAGTCAATATACAAAATTGATATTCTACAATCACAGTCCAATGCATAGTCCGTTCAGCGTCCGTCCAGCACCCGCTCATGCAACACGCGCATGCAATCCGAGTATAAAACGAACGCAACAACAAAGCGCCACTTTGCGTACGAGTCCGAGTCGCAGACTTAGCTCCTATGGAATAATATCCAAGAGCATGACAAAAAGCTTAAAAGCTTTCATCGAGGAGTTAATCTTTTTTTCTCATAATAAAACACTCCCACATGGCACCCAAGTGCCCCACCACACCCCATGTGCACACTTCAACGCATACAAAATATTATACCCACTTGATGGTGTAGTCAATGTGGGACTATCTTTACTAGTCTAAAGACAAAAACATCCGCATTCTTTTCCCTCACGCATGTGTTACTCCTTACTGGCAAACTAAAATAACCTCCTAACATGTTTTTTTTAGGTTCCATAGCTTGTCTCGAGTTATGCACTTGAACTTAACCCTCATATGATTCTTCCTTCCACTGGGAACCCCCCAGTTGTAGGTGGGCACTAAGAGTAAGTAGCAACTATGTTGGACTAGCTATTGAAAAGGGATTCCTCCTCTTCTCATCATTATGTAGCTTATCATTACATGGCTTATGTTAGTATAGTGCATGAGGCTAGTTGAAGCCTCATATACCGTACGCGGCATATAGGACGGTTGCCTAGCGGAGGCTTAATGATGATGGTCTACGCAGGTCACCGAAGAAATCACTTATAACCGTAATTTGGACACATGGTTATTGGAATTAAATTGTATCATCAAATTACATTTATGGTAATTAGTTATATATGGTGATTGGCTGGCTATATATGGTGATTGAGATATTGGAATTAAATTATATTTATGGTGATTGGCCATGTGACTTAGGTTCCAAGTTGAAATGTAGATGTATATATATGTAATATTATGATAAATAAAATACCGAAAATATTATCTCCTATCTCCAATAACAAAAGCCAACATGGAATCGCCTAATCCTCTTTCTCCCTTATTCTAGGGTGGCCTGAGCCTCCATATATAGCTCCCTTCAAGACCACACAGCCTGTGTAAAGCTTAAGATTCCACAGTACTGTGTGATATTGCTGTCTTCCCCCATTCATCACTCAAGACTTGTAATAAGCAGTCTTATTGTTGGGTGCTTCTTGTTCTGAGAGAAGAAACAGTTAACAGCAACTTTTCGAGGCTCATGTACCAGAAGCCAAGCCTGAAGGGAGGTCCTGTCCTTTGTATCATGACACAACATATAGATATCGGCAGCACTAGTTGGCCCGCGGCTCTGGAACCGCCAACCATACCTCGGACCACGTGACAGCTTTCCATTGGTCCAATTTTCGGTGGTGGGTACAAGCAAATTTGGGAGAGGGAGGAGGGGGGAGGGGAGGGTGGGCCAATGGGGATCTGCCACGTGGTTCGCAGTCTGATTGGCGGTTGCAGAATCCGCGGGCCAACTAGTATTCCTATAGATATATGGGACTGGTAGTGGAAGTGAAGAGCTTTCTTTAACCCAAAGTGGGAAAAGCATGGAAATGGCTCTTTTGTTGGGTGAGATTCTTGTTTGAATTTGTTTAGACTCACATTAGTTGGTTCATTTTTTATTTCTTCTTCCAACCTTCTTTTTCATTTTTACTGCTTAGATTGTTTGTGTATGGGTGCGCTGTACTCTGTTAGCTGTGTGGCTTGTGGATCTGCTGCTTGGTTTGCTGCAACTGTGAGAAATGGCTGCTTCAGCATTTTTCTGTTGATTCTATGTCTAACGTTGCTGTTACCAAACCAATCTTGGAAATGTTT
The DNA here is from genome assembly GCA_036927795.1 of Iris macrosiphon. Lineage (NCBI taxonomy): Eukaryota > Viridiplantae > Streptophyta > Magnoliopsida > Asparagales > Iridaceae > Iris > Iris macrosiphon. Next base: position 66,706,525 of record JAYESA010000020.1, read on the forward strand.
TAGTGTGTGGTATTTGTTGATGATTATTGATAGGGTCTTTTAGACTTTGGATCTCGAATAAGTTATAAAATTTGTATTTGGATCTCTATAATCGATCTTACTAATATTTGGATCTTGGACCAACGGTTGACTCTTTATTCATGTACACGATGATGAACGAGTCACTCTAGTAGCTTCAATTAACTAATTAAGTTTTATAGCATGGAATCCAACTCTTTGTTTGGAGCTTGAATTGTGAACGCAACTGAAAAGAGTTCATTGAAATTTTTAGATCATTCATGACACGGTGCAAGCTAGAATGAGTTATTTGAGGAATAGAACATATGGTTTTAATTAGTTTTCTCTTTGAAAACTTTGGCTTCTAAAATGATGTGACGCTATGGAATTTTAGGAAGGAGGTCGTTGGAACCTTGAAGCACAATGTACTGGACAAAACTGAAGCGTGTTCTCATGTTGAGTCCATTTCCTGATGCAACTTGTGGCGAGAAAAAGACTGTTCCGTGTGGCTTTCCACGAGAAATTTCATTCACTTTAGCATAGTAGAAAACACTACAGAGATGGTCTTTACTGAAATGTCTCGGCGCACTTCCCATTTGTCGGTCGTTACAAATAGGGTTCTTTTTCCACCACCAGTCGCTGTTCCCATGGACAGAGAATAGACAGGCACCATATAAGTGTCTAGAGGCACTTCACACTCTTTACCAAATACTTACATATTAAAGATAATAATTTCTCTGATATTATTAAAAAATTAAATAGAAAATTTAAATAATTTAAATATAATTTAATTAGAATTTGTTATAACCATGTCTTTGTGGTTTAAATATAATTTAAATATTAATTTGAATTAGATTTTTTTTTAGATATGTTTATAGACTTTGGATATATGTTTAGATAGATAGATTTTGGCCTTTTTTTTTTTTTTCCTCAAGTGAGGATATACTTACGACACTTAAGACGAATTTATATATTTTTTTTCTTTTAAATACGTGAGAATATACATATGATTTAAATGGCTCATTTTGAAACTTTTTAAAGATTTTTTTATAATAGTAGAGATATGTTGTCGATACCAAGACATAAAGAGTAATATATTGGTATTTGTCAATACACCAAGTGATACCAAATATCTATGAGTGATTGGAACAGTGTCAGATTTTAAATTTTGAAACCTAAGACGAACTCTAAAAGTGGTACCTCAAAGCTTAATGTTCATATATATATATATATATATATATATATATATATATATATATATATATATATATATATATTGATCATGATACAATATTATTATCAACATAAAATTCAAAAAATAAAACAATAAACAAAATATAATATCCAAAATTATATGTCATAAGAAAATACTAATAAAATTGAATATATTTCAACCCAAAAAATAAAACTGTTGTTCCAGACAAATAAATAAAAAGAAAGCTAACAATATTTGGAATAGTTCATAAGATTATAAGTACAATTGTACGTTAGTGCATTTACGAAAGAAACAGAACAAACAAAAACCTATAGAAAGAATTTTTTTTTTATTTAAGTATTGAATTTTAATTTGGTATATAATTATATATGCATTAGTCTTCTGAAGTTCTAGGTATCTAAATTTAAGAATAAAATTATAACTTGTTCTTTTTTTTCAATATTATCTTAGAGAGAGAGAGAGAGAGAGAGAGAGAGAGAGGCGAAAGGGTAGAGGAGGTTGAGAGCGAGGAAAGGGAAGAGAATTTGATAGCGACTTTACCAAAAAAATTATTTAGTTTTAACTAACTTGTCTCTTGATATTCTAGTATATATATGACGTGTATTTATCCTATAACAAAGAATTTTTTTTACATGAACTAAAAGAATTAGAATGAACCTACTGTACTTTTGTTCATAATTAGATTTACATATTTTAAATAGCATAAAAATAATTGGGTGCCTTCTAAAAATTTGAGTCTGAAATAGCCGTCTCATGGTCCTCAAATCAAGTCTAAATCAAGTCTGAATCTGGACTGGAACAAGTTACGTAGCAATGGTTTGGCATGAAAGCTTAATGACATGCTTTAGTAGGTCTAATATTCTAGTACGAATAATCATTATCGTATCCAATCATTTAAATATTCCCTTTCTTTTGGCTAAAGGTTCTTTCAAGCCTTTTAACACCCAAAGGAAAGGAAATTCTCAAGGAACCCTAATCCCCACCACATTGCCTGCCTTGCTTCTTATAGAACAATAAAGCGGGGGAGGGGCATATTAGTCCTTTGCGTTAGTATCTTAATCTTTGATTGGGTGAATCCTTGATGAACTGAAAACTAAGAAGTGTCGTTATTACTTGACCATTGTGGTGTGCTTTTATTAAGTGCGCTAGATTTCACTTTTACAAGTGTTGGAGGTCGGCATTGCCCAACTGATCTCGTTTACTATAATAAATATTCAATATAATAAGTTCAAAATATAAAAATAGTTAGTATAGATAATTCTAACAATAATAATAGTGCTGGTTCTCCCACTTCATCCTCTTCCCTCTATATTTCTTTTGTTAACTTATGATGAGTTAGTAGGTATCTGGTCATGAGAACAATCTATATTTATATATATGTACTCAAGACACTACAAAAGTTATTCGAGACTGTCCAAATTTTTTTAATTAAAAATTTACCATTCAAATTTTTTTTACTAAGGGACCGGCCACTACATAATGGATATAGAACTGTCAAAATTTTTTGACAGACAGTCCTACCAATATATTGAACTGTCAAATAGTTTGACAATCCTACCAATATAATGGACTGTCAAATTATTTGACAATCTAACATAAATCTTGGATCCAGCCAAGACTGTAGAAATTTTCTACAGTTCTGTAAGTTGTTAGGACTGTAGAATTTTTCTACAGTCCTGTATCCATTATGTAGTCGGACATTTTGGAGAGGATTTTCGACCGTCGTGACGACGCCGAAGTGGAATCGGTAGTCGGGGATCTCTGAGGGACGATGGGGTCGCAAGCAGAGACTTGTCTGAGAGTGCGGACTTCGACGACGGTGGAGTAGAGGTGGGCGTAGAAGATAGTGGTGGGAGAGGAGGGGAAGAGGATTGGGGGTGGGGGGTAGGGTGGCGGAGGACGAGGGAGGGGTAGGCGAAGTCGGAGCCGACTTTGGAGATTAAGTGGAGGGAGATGGGGAGGAAGAAGGGGTCGAGGACGTTGGAATATGAAGATCCCACACGGAACCTCTTGCCGGCGTCAGAGTTAGGGTTTTGATTAGGAAGTCGGAGGAGGGAGGAGGGCATGTCCTTAGTAAATTTTGTTTAGTGGCAAATTTATAAATAGAAAAGAAAGTTGAACAATCAGGAATAACTTCTGTAGTGCCTTGAATAATATTTTTTTATATATATATAAAAGAAATAATATTATTATTTTGGTTCCGTAATTCCTGTCTTATTCTTTCAGCAAATAGATTATGAAGTCCATCAATGAACTTAGATTTTCAGTGAGCATCATTTGCATCCCCAAGTAACATACTTCGGCTCAAGAAAATATCTTTATACCATCTGAAGTGAGTTAAAGTTGGATACTTTAAATTTTGAAGAAGAGTTCTCACTCTTTTTCCATGATCGGACTTTTTCCATGATCGAAGGTTCCTCCAGTAAAGTGTTCCAATATTGTAATAATTAAAGTGTAAACATCATCCCGTTTAATAAGCCGAATATTGCTATCTGGATTGGTCTCTGTTTTGACGGCATTCAATATTTCTTGCCGTTGAGTTTCACTCGTACAATTAGACCACCAGTCCCGAAGAATGCCGGTAAAACCGCAAGAAATAAATTGAGCAGTATCTTTATCATTGCTGCCAATGGATTTAACAACAGTAGAATACATCATTATTCGATGTAACTGGTCATGAATTTGTTTATCAGTTACACACGAGAAAATAAGACTGTATATTTTGATTCTCATTTGACGAAACATAGGCTTCCCTAGCGACTAAAGTATCAAGAGAGAAAGCTCACGGAGAAGACACCATCTAAGCTGGCCCAGATGTCCTCGTCGTAACAGCACTCGACTTCCTCCTCCGTAGTGGCGAGCACTGCCTGCACTTGCTTCAACCAGTCTTCTCCCGAGCTCTCGAAATTGTTGCGGTTGCGACCGCCGTTGTTGTTGTTGTTGTCGTCGTCGTCGTCGTTGTTGTCGTCGCAAGTATCGCGGCCGTAACACTCGAAACTGGTCTCGGACGTCGACTCCGTTTCGAGCTCGGCCTCTCTCTCCCCGTTCCTGGCGAACCGTCCCCTAACTCGAGTGCGGCTGTCGGCCAGTGTCTTTCTACAAGCATACTGCGCAGAAGATGAACAGAAGTGTGTCAATAATCAAAATACAGTAAATTTAGAGGATTTGGAATAATGAAAGGCATCTTCTTCTTCTTCTTCTTCTTCTTCTTCCTCTATCATCACCTAGATATGGAATATTCCCTCTTCTTTCTCTTTTGAGTTAAAAGGCTAAAACACTCCTAATTGACCAAGTTAACCTGCCATGAAAGGTTCTACTAAAGTAACAAGGTCGAACCTTCTTTTTCAATTTAATAGTTAGGTGCCACTAGTCTCACACTGTTCACATATGAATGATTTATTTATTAGTTCACATCGTTTCGCTAAATCGGGATTTTTTTTTTTATATGCACAACATTGTCGTCATAAGAATATAAAAAAGAATATAAAGCTTTTTGTAGGAGGATAACAAATTTGTATTAAAGAGGACGAATTAAAAAAAAAAAAAAAATCAAATAAAGGAATGATCTACCACTGCTAAAAAGTACGTACAATGATCTTCTTATGGAAGTTCCGGTGGTTGCGCTTGCTCCGGTATCTCTGGATCCTCTCCTTCCGCTCCTCCGTGCTGTAACGGCGGACATGTCTGGCAAAGCTCGCCGCGGCGGCTGTACTGTCCTGGGTGTAGCTTTCCGAGAAGGCCTGTAGATTGTTCATTCCCTGGATCATTTTAAGCTGACTATTTTCATGTGTCCAACTCGAGGAATGAAATATATATATATATATATATATATATATATATATATATATATATATATATTATCTTTTATTTCCTAAGCCTAACTTCACTATATTTTTTTTTATTACTATTTCATGTATTCATAGTTTGTTAATGGTAATTATATTTTTCCTCCAAATTTTTTGTTTAGTTAGGAGGTAACATTAATAAAAAAAAAAAAATTGGAGAAAGGGTGGGGGATGGGGAGGGGTAATACAAATAAGCTATCAGCAATTAGGGGTAAAAAAAAAAAATTCCTATATATACTAGTTACTTGAATGTCGTCGATGCTGTAGACCCTACGGGCGGACTTGGACGGGTCGCAGGCAGGGGAAGCAGGGTCGGGGTTAAAGCGGGTGTGGTGGTGTGCGGCGGGAGAGTGGGTGATGCTGTTCCGGTGCATGAGGTAGTTCTCGTTCGGCGAGGGAAGAGACGATGAAGCTCCGTAGACGGTAGAGAGGAGGTTGAGGCTGGGATCGCCATTGGCGCGGTAGGGGTAGTGGAACATGGTGGTGGTGGTGGTGAGCTTTGAATTGGAATTGGAATGAGGAGGATTGAGGGGCTGGGGTGTTGGTTTTATGGAGAGGAGAGTTGAGTGTAATGGTGGGCGCCGGAGAAATTTCTTTCTTTTAGTTGGAATTGACCGTTATGTGGGAACCAGGGTATGGGGGTGGTGGGACCAGAGGGATCTTGGTTAGATTGTAGGTTGGGGTTGGGGTTACACTTGCACTTGCATGGGTCAGGTCAATTTGTAAGCCCTCGACTCAAAGGACCCTTAGTTGGGGTCTTTAGTCTCGATTACAAAATTACGCTTGTTCGGATTGCAACTCTTCACTTGGAGAGTCGAGGTAGCGACTATAGATCACCCAATTATGTCAGAAACTTCTGCAATGTGTAGAAGAGAAAAGAAAAAATAATTAATTTTTTGCTTTTTATTTTTTAAATTGCTATTCCTATCCAACTCTTCACTTGGATTGGGTGTTTTTTTCTATCCCTACGTTAGTGTCGGACTGCGGTTCTACTTCACTTCACTTTAGGTCTATTTTGTCCGGGAAAAGAAAAGAAAAAAAATTAATTTCTTGCTTTTTATTTTTTAAATTGCTATTCTTTTTTATTTTTTAAATTGTTTTACAAGAAAAACGTCGTTTTCAACTTAGCAGAAGATTGGCGTCATCAGTGCTCTTGGTCTTTCACTTTTATAATGTATTTTACATTTTGTTTATAGGATCAAACGTACATCGGGTTCGCAGTTGGCACTAGGAAGCTCAAATCCATATTAAACCAGAACCTAGTCCACATAAAACAGCTTGAACCAAACCAAACTTGTTCCAATATTCTGGAAATAGACCAACAGAGTTCGGACCGAACTCGGACTGAACTCGAGCCGAACTCGGTCAGGGTCAAATTAGAAAACCGAGTCAACCTCCTCTTCCGGATGACCAAGCTCTAACGTTCGAATTTCTGAACGTTGGGCATCCAAACTCTGTCCGAATTCGGTTCAGAAAAATCCTATAAATAGAGTGAAATTTCATACCATTTTTATTAAGTCATTCACTATAAACATTTCACTTTCCTATTCGATTATGAGCTATAAACCTTCCCTATTTCCAAGATCAACTCCCAGCCTCCTAGTACCAAGTGCGGTTCCGATTTCGAAGTCAGATCGAGTTGTATAGCTTGATTTACAAGTTTGTCTTCCATACAAGTTTGAAGTCGGCGTGCCCTTCGGATCAAACGCACGTGTGGAGTCTTTCGAGACTTCGGATCAAAGCTCGATGTTGTAAGAAGTCTGCAAGCCTTCTGATCAAAGCTTGTGATTCACTATTGGTGATTATAGTGGATATAATTTCGAACAAGAGTTCTCGGGCCTGGACTAGTCCCATCAGAGGAAAACCAAAATAAAATTCTCGGTGTTTGCGTTTTCTCTTCTTTACTGTACATATTCTTAATTGTCGTATATGTTGGTACATTTACTGCCTTACTTAGAATTTTTAATTGGTGATTATTTTTTGCTGCACACGCACTTACTCTATTTATCTCCCTCTAGAGTTGCTACACGATCCTACAATTGGTATCAGAGCGGATTCTCTGTATATAAGTTTTTGCTGCTGTCATGTCTCGATTCCGTGGAATCGATAGTCGTCCCCCGGGCGTGACGTCGTGCGGGCCTAGGTTGCGCATCACACAAGGTTAAGTTATTTTGCATAACGAGCACATATTCAGAGTTACGCAGATAAATTGAAACACAAGTTGAAACATGAAAAAGTTCTCTTTATTGATAATGAACATCTATTACAAACTCTTGAACGAGTCAGAAGGTTGCCGCACGATCTTACAAAAGTTGCCAGAAAATGAGATAGTTGTCCTGTACATTACATCATTTACTAAAATTTTAAAATAAGGGACCTCCAGGCGGGACGATGGCTTTCCCTATGAGCTGCATTGAGTTTAGGTTGCTAGCTCCTGGCTTCAAAATGCTTCCAAAATAAGACACGATCAGGACGCGCCGACAGCTAGACTGGATTGGACAGAGACTTCAGCTCCTCGCAGGATCTCCTTGGTGCGGGAAATCTGTTTCAACGAGGGTCAGTACATCAAAACGTACTGGTGAAGGCGAGCTAACCCAACTATACCAATCAATATGTTGTTTATATAAAATATGCATATTATTTGTGGTCTTTCTATCTTGCCTTAGTTCATTTTACAAGCAAGCAGTATATATAGAAATTTCTGAAATGAACTTGCCACAGTCCGGTGGCTTTTACCTGCTCGTCTGAACCACCTGCACAATACTTACTATGTCCTTCCCTGCCACGAAGACACAAATTAGCTTGCATAGGTTTAAATATACGAGGGATCACTAGCATAATGCCACAAAGGACGAGTTATAGTATCAAGACGAAAGGGTGTGCAACGCAGGTAGTGAGCCCCCGCTACACACCATTTTCGTCGATACAGACGACTATACAGATCGTTTCGTCCAGATCGGATCGGTCCTAGTGCCCTGGCGACCGTCCGTAGGAACCAGAAATCTTGTGCACAAGTTGTCCGTGATCAAATGACATATATTAAGTTTTCAATCAATTCATGTAGTTTGAGGCAATACGAGCACAATACAACTCCCATAGCATAAACGGTTTCGCATAGTATTACTGATCAATATATCGCATAGCAAATTGTGTTCTCTATATGCATAGTACAATTTATAGAAGAAGTATACAGTCTAACTAAAATTGAAGCATATGAACGAACATTCTAAATGAGCTAGCATGCAAATAGGTAACCGTTAATAAGTTGATTGACAAGCATCAAGTAGTCCAAGTCTATTCTTTTTTAACTTTACATCTTTTAGTTATTATGGTATCGTTTGATCGGGGTAAGCAAGAATACAAGATTTTAGATGTGGACACTTGGAAGAAGGGTCAACTGAATCGAATATAAGCCACTCACTAGTTGGTTAGAGAAGGAAAGGAAAGAGGTGCTTTAAAACTCCGCTCGCGCGTCGCCTACTGCTCGTTCACCTACATTGCCACGAACAACTGATTAATACATATTCCACTCTTTCCAATCTCGGAATTGAAGTGCAGTTCAACGAACGAAAATAATGAAATCAATCGAAACTGTTCAAGAAAATGCAAACAAATATGAAAACCAACTCAAGGCACGAAAGCAACAAAAGCGATATCGAAAACTAGGCAAAAAAACTTGCAGCGGAGAGGTCCCTCTTGACTCTGCCGCTAAGCCCATCCTCGGGACACGGTCCACTGAATATGAGAATCGATTTTGAAGAAGCAAATCCATAATGATAATAAGATCTTGCTTCAATCTATCTCGATCGAACGATACCGACTTGTATTTCCTAGCCGCGCTCCCCAAATGGGGGAACGGGGCACCACATCCTAACTAACTAATTGAAAGTTTTGTCCACGAAACTTAAGAATAGAACCTACCACTAGAAAATAATGAAGGGAACCTTTCCCTCATCTCAGATTCAAGCTCCCATGTAGATTTTTTGACCGAATAATTTTGCCAAAGCACGCGCACAAGAGGAACCAAACGACTTCGAAGCAGCTTTTTGTTACGATCCAAAATTTGTACAGGTTGTTCGACATATGTCAAGTCTGCCTTAAGATCCAGTTGATCAAGATCTACCACATGACTCGGGTCGTACACGTACTTTCTAAGCTGTAAAACATGGAAGACATCATGCACTTTGGATAGTGACTGTGGTAGGGCAATCTGATATGCAACTGAGGCGACTCGCTTTAGTATCTCGAACGGACCGACGAACCTTGGACTTAGCTTTCCCTTTGCTCCGAATCTGGTAACTCCTCGCATGGGCGAGACTTTGAGAAATACCCTATCACCTTCTAAGAACTCAAGGGGTCGTCGATGCGTGTCTGAGTAGCTCTTTTGGCGACTCTGAGCTACCTTTAGCCGTTCCCGGATTAAACGAACCTTCTGGACGGTTTGCTGCACAAGTTCAGGGCCAAGAATTTGTCGTTCGCCAACTTCATCCCAACAGATCGGGGATCTGCACTTTCGCCCATACAATGCCTCATACGGCGCCATCTGAATGCTGGATTAAAAGCTATTGTTGTATGCAAATTCGGCTAACGATAGATGCATGTCCCAACTCATCTTCAAGTCCAAGGCGCAGAGTCGTAGCATATCTTCGAGGATTTGATTGACACGTTCTGTTTGACCGTCTGTCTGTGGATGGTAGGCGGAGCTGAACTTCAACTTCGTCCTCATTGCTGATTGCAGGCTTTCTCAAAAACACGATATGAATCGATATCTCTATCGGAGATAATAGATACGGGCACGCCGTGGACCCGAATTTCATTGAGGTAGATCCGACACTCCAAGTACTTTTGATAGGCAGAAAGTGAGTTGACTTGGTGAGTCGATCGACGATAACCCAGACGGCATCATTCTCCCGTTGCGTCTTCAGTAAACCAACAATGAAATCCATTGTTATATGCTTCCATTTCCACTCCGGTATAGCGAGGTTCTGCATCTCTCTGTCCGGCTTCTGGTGCTCGGCTTTTACCCTCTGACAAGCCATGCATTGCGACACAAACAACGCCACCTCTCATTTCATGCCGTGCCACCAAAACGTCGTACGGAGATCTCGATACATCTTTGTGCTACCCGGATGAGAAGTATAACTAGCATAATGGGCTTTCGTGAGTATCTCTTTTCTAAGGGCTGCATCGTCTGGGACTCACAATCTTCCCTTCACTCAGATCATTTCGTCCGTGCCTAACGCAAAATCGGTTGCCTTTCATGCTGAGATAAGACCTTGCATCTTTTACCGGAATATGTCATCCTTCTGAGTGGACTTGACCTTTTCTAATAAGTCAGGTTCGAGGCACAGTTGAGCCATTTGCGCCCCCTTTTTGTATCTGATTATAAGTGTAATGCCCAAACCTTCGATATCCCGTCGCAGCTTGTCATCAATATCCAGGCTTCCAACGAATACTCGACTTAGTGCATCAGCTACAACGTTTTTCTTGTCCGGGGTGTATCTAATTATCAAGTCAAAATCGCTAAGAAGTTTTAGCCAACGCCGTTGTCGAAGATTGAAATCCTTTTGTGTATAGAGATATTTTAGGCTCTCATGGTCCGTATAGATCTCGCATGGCACACCATAAAGGTAGTGGCACCACAACTTCAGTGCGAACACCACTGCCGCTAGCTCCAAATCATGTGTTGGATAATTCTTCTCGTGAGGCTTTAATTGCCTCAATACAAAGGCTATTACTTTATCCCTTTGTATCAGGACACATCCCAATCCTTTACCTAAGGCGTCACTATATATCTTAAAATCATCGGGTCCGTCTGCAAGGGTAAAAATTGGTGCAGAGACGAGACGCTGCTTTAACTCCGTAAATGAAGCTTCACAATCATCCGTCCAGGCGAACGTTACTCCCTTACGAGTGAGCTAAGTCAGAGGCGAGGCGATTCTAGCAAAATCCTTAATAAATCTACGGTAGTAGCCCGCTAGACCAAGGAAACTCCGAATATCGCTAGCTGATTCAAGCCGTTTCCACTTCACGATGGCTTATATTTTCTTCGGGTCAACTGAGATGTCCGTTGCAGAAATAATATGCTCGAAAAAGGCTATGCTGTCCAACCAGAACTCACATTTATTAAGCTTCGATTATAACTTGTTGTCTCGAAGGGTTTGAAGCACCATCCGCAGGTATCCTGCGTGTTCATTCCTATTCTTCGAGTACACCAAGATGTAGTCTATAAAAACGACCATAAATTTATCGAGGAATGGTTGGAACACTCGATTCATCAAATCCATAAAAGCAGCAGGGGCGTTCATCAGTCCAAACGGCATAACAGAAAACTCGTATTGTCCATAGCGGGTTCGGAATGCAGACTTGGGCATGTCCTCGGGCTTAATCTTCAGCTGGTGGTAGCCCGAGCGAAGATCAATTTTTGAGAATACTATTGCCCCTTGCAGCTGATCAAAGAGGTCATCTATCCTGGGCAGAGGATATTTGTTTCTGATGGTGACCTTATTCAGCTTCCGATAATCGATGCAGAGGTGTAACGTTTCGTCTTTCTTCTTTACGAAGAGCATAGGCGCGCCCCAAGTAGACACGCTTGGACGGATGAACCCACGATCTAGCAGCTCTTGAAGTTGGCACTTTAAATCCTTCAGTTCAGCAGGGGCCATTCTGTACGGAGGCTTAAAAATCGGCTGAGTATTTGGAAATGTGTCGATGGTGAACTCGATCTCTCAGTCAGATGGCATGCCGAATAGTTCGCTCGAAAATACATTAGGGAACTCTGCCTCAACGGAAGAAAACTCAACGTTTGCGTAATCCAGCTATGTATCCCGAACTGACGAGAGGTATCCCTCGTAGCTAGAGTGTAGCATCCGTCGAGCAGATATCGCCAAAATTACCATGCAAGCCCTGAACGCATCAGTTGCTAGACTACTCGTGTAGCAGAATTCGGTTTCTCCAGGCAGGCAGAAGAGCATAGGTGCGCCCCAAGGAGACACGCTTGGACGGATGAACCCACGATCTAGCAGCTCTTGAAGTTGGCACTTTAAATCCTTTAGTTCAGCAGGGGCCATTCTGTACGGAGGCTTAAAAATCGGCTGAGTATTTGGGAATGTGTCGATGGTGAACTCGATCTCTCGGTCAGATGGCATGCCGAATAGTTCCCTCGAAAACACATTAGGGAACTCTGCCTCAACGAAAGAAGACTCAACGTTTGCGTAATCCAGCTGTGTATCCCGAACTGACGAGAGGTATCCCTCGTAGCTAGAGTGTAGCATCCGTCGAGCAGATATCGCCGAAATCACCATGCAAGCCTTGAACGCATCAGTTGCTGGACTACTCGTGTAGCAGAATTCGGCTTCTCCAGGTAGGCGGAAGACGATTCGTTTCTCTACACATTCGATTGTTGTCGAGCAGGCGCCGAGCCAATCCATCCCAAAAATGAAATCATAATCCTGAACATATAGGACTAGGACATCTAACGATAGCTTCCTTCCTCCAATACAGACGTAACCACCTTGTCATACTGAACGGACATGTATTTTCGTGCCTAACGGGGTGCTAACACTAAGGTCTAGATACAACGGTGTCATTTCTATATTATTTTTATGGCAAAATTTGTGGATATAAAACTATACGTTGCACCAGAATCAAATTACACACGTGCAGGTATGTTATTAAAAAGTAATTTACCTGATACAACGGTGTCCGAGGCCAGGGCTTCTTTTCGTGTCATAATGTAGACCCGACCTTGAGCTTGGCGACGCTCTTGCTGAGGCGCAGCTCGGTTGGCCTGGGGTGCAGGGGCAGGATTCGGATGTTGAGGACGAAGCTTGGAGGAAAGCGGACAGTCTTTAGATATATGACCCTTGTCACCACAGTTGAAGCATAGACTATTTTTGAGGTAGCAGTTGGTGGTGGTGTGCCCTGATTTCTTACAGAAATTGCAGTATGGCCCTGGGTTCCTTCTTTGCTAACCGTCGTTATTTCGAATCTTTGCAGCGTTGTTTTCTCTCTCGTTACCATGGCGCTTGTGATTGGAGGTATGCACAGTGTCGGCAGCAACTGGAGGATACTGCGGTTCGAGGGAGAGGGCATGGTTGAGAACTTCCTGCATCGTCTGGTACTGAGGAACGACCACGTGCGCATGGATGGCAGGACGCAGACCGCCTTTAAATCTTCGAGCACGACTCGCTGCATCAGGTAAATAAGGACTTGCAAATTTGGCAAGCCGGTTGAATTCGGCGGAATACTGCTTAACTGTCATGCTGCCTTATCGTAGTTGCACGAACTCGTTCTCTTTCTGACGACGTACGTGAGGGGGTATAAACTCCTCTTCAAACACACCATGGAAGGTAGCCCATGCTATCTTCTCTTCATCATCGTCAACTGGAAGAGATCTCCGATGCATGTCCCACCAATCGTGCGCGTTCAATGGAAGCTGTAGTTGGGCACACACGGCACGCTTCTGCTCGGGTACCTCTAGAAGTTTGAAATGGTCTTCAAGTTTGGCCAACCAATCTAGAGCCACGATTGGATCCTCAATCCCTTTAAACGACGTGTTGCAGACCTTCTTGAAGTCGGCAAAGTCGAAGGCAGTCACATCCTTCGCCCTTTGAGTTTGAGGCATTTCGACTTCAAGTACGGGTTGCTCCACCGGTGTCGCTGCTGTTGCTGCAGACTGGTTGGAGGCCAAGGCTGCACAATCTATTGCAGGGTATCTACCTGCCTTTGTTGGACTGCGAACCCGGCTTCTAGATTATCTTGGAACTTGCTTTGCCTCTCTTTCGCTCGCTTCTTAGCCCGTTCATAATGAGTCTCATCCTTCTGCTGGTTAGCCTCTAACATCCTCATCATCTGCTGAATGGGATCGACACGAGACATGGCTCGCTGGCTCCGAGAACTTTCCGATGTGCCGGAACTACTTTCTTGGGCTTGTGTCTCGCCCGGCGCTAGCGATGATGCTTGCGCTTGTGCCATTCCTTTAAAAGAAGGTAACTTACATTAGGATCATAATGTATTATGGACTCATTGTATGAACGTATCTCATTTTTGGCCTAACGAGTTCAAGAGTTCGCACAGGGATTAGATCGCTAAATGAACTTTTCCAATACGAGGGTTAAAGAAACTTGAAGCTGTGCTCTGATACCAATATGTCACGTCCTGATTCCGTGGAATCGATAGTCGTTCCTCGGGCGTGACGCCGTGCGGGCCTAGGTTGCACACTGCACAAGGCTAAGATATTTTGCATAACGAGAATAAGATCTTGTTTCAATCTATCTCGATCGAACGATACCGACTTATATTTCTTAGCCGCGCTCCCCGATAGGGGGAACAGGGCACCACAACTGCCTATACCAATTGTCCTACAATTGGTAGCAGAGCAGGTACTCTCTTAATTGGTTTATGATCCCAATTGCTCCTATAATTGGTATCAAAGCACGGTTCTCTTGATAAATGATTAACACCCTAAAGCAGATCTATGGCAACTGCACGGCCAATTTACACCAACAGTGGTGAAGGCCAGTCCACAAATATGCCATCCCTATTTGATGAAACCAATTACACATATTGGAAGACACAGATGACCTTTTATTTAAAATATCTTGACTTTGATCTATGGGCAATTGTCACTGATGGCTACAAAAAGCCAGCAAGAATAGCCATTGATGGTAATCTTGTTGAAAAACCCAATGGTAGATATACTGATCTGGAAAAGAAACAGACTAGTCTTGATGGTAGGGATATTAATGCTTTGTTTTGTGCTGTAGACAGGGCTGAATTCAACAGAGTATCAACCTGTGCAACTTTACATGAAGTCTAAAAGCTTCTTGAGGTTATTCATGAAGGAACCACCCAACTGAAGGTATCAAAGATTAGCAGGCTGACAGAAGAGTACGAAGCATTTAAGATGAAGCCAGACGAGTCCATCACCCAAATGTTTACTCGCTTCCTGGATATTGTAAATCCTCGGTCATCTCTTGGTAATGATTATACAAATCATGAAAAGATCCACAAGGTGCTTCGGGGACTCACCATGGTCTAGAATTCCAAGGCAACTACAATCATTGAAGGAAACGATCTCACAACAATGACGCTGAAAACGTTCATAGAAAAGCTGATGACACATGAGCTGGATCTTATAGACCTTGAAGAGTCAACTCCCAAAGAGAAGGCCATCGCATTCAAGGCGTATCAAAGAAGAGCTTCTGACAATTCTTCTGAAGATGACGAAACAGATGATGATTCAGACGATGGAAAGCTGGCCCAAATGTCGAAGAAATTTAAACGATTCTTGGAGATTGTAAGATCAAACCGAAAGAAGAAAGATATTAAAGAAGAAACAATTTGCTACAACTGTAGAAGACCATGCCACATATTGAAAGATGGTTACAAAGCAAAAATGAAGAATCAATATGAACGATCAAACAAAGGAGGATCATCATCTCGCAAGTATGCAAATACAAGCATCTGGTACGAAAGTGAAGCTGACGACTCAAAGGAAGAAGAAAATCCTCACAATAATGCAAATGTATGTCTATTGGCATTCGCTCAAATATCTACTAATCCTCTTTATGAAGAATTTTTCTTTCATGAATTATCTAATGCATTTAGTGACTTACTGGGTGATTACAAGAACCTTAGAGATAAGTATAAGTATGCTAGAAAAGATATTAAATCTTATCAGCTTGAGAATAAAAAGCTTACTTGTCTTTTGAATGATGTCAAGAATACTTCTACTTGTGATGATTCTACTGAAATATCCACACATAAGCTTAGCTTACATGAAGCACTTGAGTGCATCAAGAAAAATACTCGAGAAAATGCTAAACTTAAGGAGGAGTTAGAATATGAGAAAAAAAAATTCTATTGCTACACTTAGAATATATGCTTTAAATACTAAATACAATAAAGTGTACGACACCTCTAAAAAGTTAGAGATTAGACTTGGAAAACAGGTAATGAAACCTATGACTCAGTCTAAAATAAGACACATGACTCTTCATAAAGCCACACGCGGTGATCATTTCTAAAGGAAGCAAGCAAAGCTAGAATTTTACACAATCATGCCTTTATCTTTACACAACCACGAAAGAATGTTCATATCACACATCGCACCTATACACCTACTTCAAACACAAATAGTAATATTACATGTCACTATTGTGGTTTGAAAGGATACATATCTAGACAGTGATATGTTAGAAAATAAGTTGATATGAATTGGTTTTCCAAAGCTAACAAATGTGGATCCAAATTTATTTGGATACCAAAGTCTCTGTCTAATGATGCAGGTAGAACGATTTGTATCATGACTTAGCACCAAGGAGAGCGTTGGTGATAGCACCAAGGAGAGCGTTGGTGATTCCAAAGCTACAAAGGATATCTTTCAAGCAATTGCACCAACATAAATATGTCTACTTGAGCCATTTTGGTAATATGCAAATTGACTCTTCCTATAATTGAGAAATTTGTAGAATTTAGCATATTTTTTTATCAATATTTTGTTACTATCTCTTATTGATTTCTTTTAATTGGTATTTAGTTGAGATATATGAAACTAGCATGATTAGCTTAATTCTCTTTTGGTTCATGGATAGCTATTGATTAGTTCACATTATGGAATCAATTATTTACTTTCTATTAATATGACACAATTGTCTATGCATGCTTTATATCGTTTAGTAAACTTTATTCGTCAAGAACTAGAATTTTGGATTAGGATGTTGTATAATGTTATAATTAGCATATATACATGTTAAATCTAAGTTCTTTAAAGTTAAGATCACTTTTGGTTATAAGCCGAAATAGTCCTTCTGTCAAAAAAGCATAAATAGCCTAAGCTGCACGGTACTTAAGTGTCTTCGTGACCATCGCTAGCTGGGATCCGACCCCTACAGCTAACCCAAGATAATTAATACTTTATTGAATAAATATTTGTTAAGGTCTATTTGCAATTATTTTCAGAATACAACAGCAACTCTGAGCCATACGTTTTGACTTAAAGTTAATAAGTTTTAGTATAGACTGTGACACTATGACTTTTAGTAAGCACTACTAGTCACATTGGATATATCTAATTGTTTTAGAACTATGTCACTTACTTTAAATTTGAGTTTAGACCTTGGCTAGTTACAATGATATGCATATTTCTTTCCTACTACATGATTCGATATCAGGCTATGATATACATAGTTTAATGTTGAGATTGGGATATCTGAGAGAAGTTGTTTAATTGTCTCTTTGAATATTAAGTTATGCTTCTCTTTTATTATTGTTATCCGATGTTTAATAGTAAATTTATGCTATATGCATTGAATATGTCTACATATGGTTGAAATTATTTCTATGATCTGCTGACATTTTAGCTACTTACTCTTCATACTCTTCATTTACCACATGATCATATTATATACTTTATGTTGCTCACCTTGTCTTTAAAGTCTATTTGCGGGAGAGCTGTAAACTAGTTATTTTGTGTATATTCGTCAACATCTCGTATACTACGGGAGAGCATGCACAAGTACAAGCCTTGGTAACATCAGTTGTATCAATAACTCCTATTACGGGAGAGCTTCTTTTTATCATGTCAAAGGGGGAGAAGTAAGTTTAAGTATGTAAGTATATATTTAAGTAATATACTTATAGTGATCTATGCTTATTATTTTTGAAGTACGCATCGATTATATCTGCCTTAAACTTAACTGATTTGCCATAATAAAAAGGGGAAGTTGTTGGCCCAATGTTTAAGTTGAGTTTTTGAATATGACTAATCGATTAAGTTTACCATTATGATAATCGATCAATCACTATAGTAACTTCTACTTAAACTCAGCAATGTCCAGATATACATTAAATGTTATAATATTTGCTTCTATATATCCCTTGTTCGTCTAACATATATGTGTAGAAAAGCAATAGACATATGATATAAAAAAATAAGGATGAGCCAAAGACGGCGTTATACTAGAAGATTTTGTCCAACCGCCTACGACTTATCCGGAGCATCGCACTCGTAGGGGTTTAGGGGCGAAATCCCTGAAAGGTATTCAGATTCCCAAATCTGGCTATCTTTGGACAACTGTCGTCGAGGGAAAAGTCGTCTTCAAGTAAGCAAAAGATTGGCGTCATCAGTGCTCTTGGTCTTTCACTTTTATTATATATTATATATTTTTTTATAGAACCAAATATACATCGGGTTCGTAGTTGGCACTACGAAGCTCAAACCCATATTAAATCAAAACCTAGTTCATTCAAAACAGCCTGAACCAGACCAAATATGTTCCCAACATTCTGGAAATAGACCAACAGAGTTCGGACCGAACTCGGTCAGGGTCAAACTAGAAAACTGGGTCAGCGTCCTCTTCCGGATGACCATGCTCTAACGTTCGAATTTCTAAACGTTGGGCATCCGAACTCTGCCCGAGCTTGGTTCAGAAAAATCCTATAAATAGAGTAAAATTTCATAACATTTTTTTTAAGTTATTCACTCAAAGCATTTTACTTTCCTATTCTATTCTGAGCTATAAACCTTTCCTTCCAAGATCAACTTCCAGCCTTCTAATGCCAAGTGCGGTTCCGATTTATAAGTCTAATCGAGTTGTATAGCTTGATTTACATGTTCGTCTTCCATACAAGTTTGAAGTCAGCGTGCCCTTCGGATCAAACGCACGTGTAAAGTCTTTCGAGCTTTCGGATCAAAGTTCGATGTTGTAAGAAGTCTGCAAGCCTTCGGATCAAAGCTTGTGATTCACTATTGGTGATTATAGTGGATATAACTCTGAGCAAGAGTTCTCGGGCCTGGACTAGTCCTCTCAAGGAAAAACCATGATAAAATTATCGGTGTTTGTGTTTTCTCTTCTTGCTCTTCTTTACTGTGAATATTCTTAATTGTTATATCTGTTGGTATATTTACTGCCTTACTTCAAAATTTTAATTGGTGATTACTTTTTGCTACACACACACTTACTCTATTCACCCCCCTCTAGAGTTGTCACGACCCGCACCCGGTTTAGGGGCACGAGTGCGTGGGTACGTCCAGCCTACGCCGCAGCATCGGCGGTAGAACGCTGTCTAGGTCTTGATACTATCTAACTAATGTCACGCAAACATCCAATCTCCATTAGGAGGCACGGATGTCATAAATAAGATGAACATATACTCAATCACAGGATTACAGCACGATAAGATTTCGAAACAGAAATTAAAATTAAACACAACACAAGTCCACAAGAAATAACTTAACTTAACAATATCCAAGAATCATCAAAAGGCCGGAGACAAATCCGGTACCAAATAGTCTACTAAAAGAAATAAACAGAAAACTAATGATTCCGGCTAGATCTCTGGAATCACAACTAAACTACCAAATCTGCAGCTACTCACCATATGGTTCATAAAGTGTCGGACAGCGGTCCCCTAAGGCATAGTCTGGAAAAATATTTCCAGTCAGGAAGGAGCAAAGCACAATCTCAAATAACAGTTCCATTAATTGATAATGTCTATAATACAATAAAACATGTCATGCTAGCTACTGAGAAGACAGTGAAATAATTGAAATGGCAATTTAAGAGAGACAGGTAATATAGAGAGACAGGCAATATGTTACAGTCGGTGCATGTATGGAAATAAAAAGAACAAGAAACAGTATCATATACGGGTGATGTAGTATATGATAAAATAGGGAACTGTAATCTATTCTACGTGTTTGAAATAGTAGTTTCAAAATGTGATCGGCTTGGGAACATGTACGATAGCTACTGGCCTGGCTAATCATGGGTGAAGAGCATGATTAACACTTACAATTTCTATACTACAATAAGAGGTTATGATCACATTTCTTACTAACTACTTCCCCGCCCCCAACTAGTACTGTGGATCCAACCATGACACGTCACGATACACGAGCAAGTCAAGTCTATCATGTACGATGTCTAAATATACATGTCGTGTACAATGTCAATACGATAATCAAGGTAACATCTCATGACTGCAGATCCAAGCTATACTAGTCCGTGTAGCACAGTGTCAAAGATTCAGTTGTAACATTTCAAGATCATTGAACTTATAGCAATTATCAAGAATTGGAAATTATCAGAGAATGTACTTGCCTCGGTCCTTAGCTGGTATTTATGGATGTCCTGTTCCAGAGTATCCCCTGGGTAACCCAACAGTCCTATAAACATAACACAATATGACATTTGTATCAGAAGCTATCCTAACACACAATAGAAATACACTGGCCTTAGGGCTGCGCTAGGTACGGTAGGGGTCATCTACTAGATAGGCCAACTATATCTTAATATCCCTTAATTATAATAATAGATATAAGTAAAATATATATATACTTTAAATAAAACTAATACCTGTATGTACATACAACCATATCTCCAATTAAATACAACTACAAAGTATACATGTATATATTATAAAAATGTACTAAGGGTTTATACAAAAATATACCTACACATATATATCTATGTCAATTGAACAATAAAGATCTATATATATACACCAAAAAATAGTACGTATACTATTATTTTTATATACTAATTTATACCAATTAAATTATACAATACTATATACAGATGAATATACCAATTAAATATATATTAAAAATATGCTATGTATATATATATTTAAAATACATATAGTAGCACACGTATTTATATATATCAATCATATATATATATATAAATATATTAAATGTATGTACAAAATATACATTTGAAATTATATCAAGTATATATATATATACAAAATATATATATATATATATACCAACTTAATTATAGAATTTATTTAAATATATACTATACTTATACAATTGATTTCTAATAATTAAATAATATACAATTTACATATTTATACATTTTTACCAAAAATAATACATATACCAAATACGTGGTATATACATTTGCCTTAATTAAATACATACTTAATTATATAATTTAATAAAAATAATTGATATACTTATTTATATGTTAATATTTATTTAAAAATAATACTTGTACATATTGCATTCATATACTAATGTATATAGGTATACTATACATATTAAATAAATAGTTATTAAACATATATATATACTAATTATATACAAATACATATACTAGCTTATACAAATTATATATATACCAATATTATATATACTATTAAATTAAATACATATTTATACCAGTTAAATTTAATACATACCATACCTTATATTTATTATACAAATTAATTACACTAATTAACATGTATGTATATATATACATATATATACATATATATACATATACTTATATATATATATATATAGAGAAAGAAGGGGAAGAAGGAGACTTACAGAGGCTGATGGCTGGCCGCCGGAAACTGTATGGGAGGATCGCCGGGTGATCAGCGGCCGCCGGAGGAACAGCTACGGGCCGCCGGAGCACAGCGGGTGGAAGAACAAGGAGGAGGAGTAGTCGGCTCCGCCGGATCGGGACTTGGCTGACCGGAGTAGTGGCCGGGTGGGAAGTTGGCCGCCGGGAAGGGAGAGAGGTGGTGGAGGTAATGGCGTTGATGGTGGTGGTGGTGAATGGTGTAGAAGATGGGGGAGTTGTCGGCCGGCTGTAGGGAGGATGGGGGTGGCCGGACTGGAGGGAGAGGAGCAGCGGCGAGGGGGATGGTCGCTTGCTGGAGTGGAGATCGTGAGGGAGGACTGGGCTGCCGGAATCACAGCAGAGGGAGGAGCTCGGGCTGATGTGCACAGGTGGAGGGAGATGGGAAGCGGGGCTCGGCCGGAGTTGCGCTGATCGCCGGAGAGCAGTGCGGGTCGGAGGGAGTCGGGGATCCGCCGGAGACGCAGAGGGGGATGGGAGCAGCCGCCTGCTGAGGTCGGGGACTCGGCGCCGGAGGGAAGTCGTAGGGAGGATGGAGGAGTTCGATCACAGCAGCGGGTCGGCCGGGAGGAACCAGGCCGGGGTTGGGGGATTGGTCGGACCGGAGCAGCGGGATTCTTGCCGCCGGTCTGGAGGACAGCCGGGCCAGAAAACAGTGAATGGGGGGGGTGAACAGTGTTCCCCCCCCCCTTCTTCCTCCTTTAAAATTCAAAAAATCCAATGAAGAGAGAAAGAAGAAGAAGAAAGAAGGAGAAGAAGAGAAGAAAAATAGAAGAAGAAGGGAAGAAGGAGAAGAATCCTACGTTGAGGAAGGAGGAGGCTTGAGGAATTTTTGGAGGCTTGTGAGGTGGGAGAAAACCTAGGTTTCTAGGGATTAGGGTTGAGGGTACAATATATTAAATAGGGAGAGAGAGGGTGTGATGGAGGGTTGTGATAGGTCAATTTCAAATGAATGGCTAGGATTGAACATGAGAAAATTATTCGGGGATGAGGGTTCTTAATTAAAATTAATAGGCTCCCTCATTGATTAAAAATAATTGGGTGTTGGCACAAAATGCCAATTTGCATTTTAACCCCCTCAAATTTGGGAAATTGCACAAACACATGAAATGACGAAAATGGGGTGGGCGATTCGGGGTCCGATGTTTTGTAGGGTCAGGGGGCACTGTAAGATGGTTATGGGCTGAATTTGTAGGGCACTGAAATTAATTTGGAATTTCAGAACCAGATAAAATGGTATCCTCAAATTAAATAGGAATAAATGCAAGTTGTGTTCAACAATTAATTAGGAGTACATGGAGCCAAAATCAGGTCAGGTCATCAATACCAATATTGAAGAAGACTCAGAACAGAATATTTCCCTAATTTGGGCCGCACGAAAAATAGGTCAAGATGGCCTCCAATTTTTGATTGGAACGCACAACGATACAAAAGTAGGAAATAAAAATAACGTCCGCGACGATTTTTGTGCGGCCAGAAATAATGTACAAGGAGCAAAATTATGAGTTGCAAAAATAGCAGAATTGAAGGCGGGCATGTCTAGGGCAAGATGGTGAAATTTGTTGGAAGACAAAAGTCAGGGTAGCGCTCCAAATATCGAAGCAAAGGCAATGCGCAAAATATTAAATAAAATACAGTAATGAATAAAAATCTCCAAAAATTAAATTCTAAAATAAAATAATTAACCTCAAAATTCCATAATTCCGACAGGTGCTCATCTACTAGCTTCTAGGTCTAGTCTGCTAGCTAAAATAAAATAATTAACACTGCATATAATTATATATTTAATTACTCATCACACATAATTATTTAAATCAAATACACTATCATGCAATTAATTAATTATAACTACCATAATATTAAATATTATAAAAAGTTAAAAATACCCCTGTTTTCAGAATGTGGTAGTGACAAGAGTTGCTACACGATCCTACATAATATAGTTGCATAGTTGGATAGCTCAAGGTTCTTGGGATACCACTAACAATATTTATTATTGTTGGTATATTTACTGCCTCCTCCTATATATATGTAATCCCTCCTGAATAATAAATTATCTATTATTCCTTTCTACATGGTATCAGATTCAAAATTTTGATTCTCTTTCTCGACATTATTTTTTTTTCCTTTTTCTTCTTCATCAGCCACCCTTCTTCTCCGCCATCGCCCTTCTTCTCCTCCACCGATCTGTCGTTGACGTCCCCTTATGGGTGTCGTTGAACCCGTCGGAAAGCAAGGTACGCTGTCGAACCTATGGAAAGTAGGGTACGCAACTATCGACTTGTCCTCGTCGTACGTTGGCGTAGGCGAGTTGTTCGTTGGATCGTGGATAATCAAAGATGAACTCTTGTGTGAACCTTAGATTTCGATCTCAACTTGGGTTCTGAAATTAGAGAACATACTTCCTGAAAAGTTTTCCACTGATCACTATTTCTAGCCTGGGTTCTGAAATTAGAGGGCATACTTCCTGAAATAGTTTGCACGGACCTCTATTTCTAGACTTTGTTTAGGCGAGTTCTACCTATCGTGCACCTATCCTGCCGCATGAACTTGGAAAGCATATATGTTCTACGTATAAAATGGTTGGTTTTTAAAATTTTGAGTCATTTTTACTTGTTCATTCTGATGTTTGGGGACCGTGCCCTACTACTTCTATCAGTGGATTCAGACACGTATGAGCTGAATCTACATGATGAAGCAGAAATCTGAGGTACACAAATGTTTTCAAGACTCTCGACGTATGCAAAGATCCAGTTTGGAGTACATGTGAAGATTCTTCGAACAAATAATGGGACCGATATGTCAACAAAGAATTTGCTACTTTCATCTCTAGTCAAATTTTTTTCATCAAACCACTTGTCAGACACTCCTACTCAAAATAGGGTGGTTGAATGCAAGAACACGCATCTACTAAAATTGTCACGTCCATGGATGCTAATGATGAATGTGCCTACGCTCTTGTCGAGTGTGGCTGTTATTGTAAACCCCCTCACCCCAAAATATGTACTTTGTGTGTATTTTGAAATTTTTGTATTTATTTTAGATTATTTTTCAAAACAAATAAAATCTAATGATTTGTTAGGACACTTCACCATGGTTTGGACATTAATAATATAGGATGGCCCCAAAATCTGTATCGTCCTTCATAGGAAGTAGCCTACACAGGAGACACTACCTATAGGATCTTTTTGTGGCACAGAAATTTGATCCCTTGGTGTTAGTATGACATTAGTGTAATGACCATAAATTAATTATTAAATATTTAGGTAATATATATATATATATATATATATATATATATATATATATATAAAATTTAATTTTGGTTATTTTTTCAATTTCAACTTTTCTATAATTAGTAGCCCATAATTTCCCGTGCCAAGTTAGGCATTTTTTTATATATATATGTATATTATTTACTATTATCCTATTTTATGGATAATCCTTTAATTAATTACTTAGTTAATTAGATAATACAATTATTTGATTTATATAACTAGATAAATATATAATTATGAATTATAAAATATTTTGGGTATAGTATTTTATTAAAACTTTACAAAATAATTTTTAGAATTTATTTTATGTACAAATAATATTTTTGGATTTTTCCTCATTTATATATGTGAATAAATATATGGTTAATAATAATAATAATAGCAATATAATAATAATAATAATAATAATAATAATAATAATAATAATAATAATAATAATAATAATAATAATAATAATAATATTAGTAATATTAATAGAAATAAATAAAAAGAGAATAAAAAGTAAAGAAATAAAAAGAAAAAGAAAAGAAAAAAAAGATAAGCAAAAACCTAATATAAACTAACTAATCATTAACCTAAACCCAACTTAAAATCCTAAACCTATTCTTAATTCTCCACCTACCCACGCGCAGCAAACCCAGTAAAGCCCCCTCTCGAATTTACCCTCTCACTTTCGATGAGGTCTTCTCTTCGAGCCTCATTGTTCATTAGATGTACTTATTTTATTTCTTTTATATTCTAGTTTGGTAGTGGATTTGTCTCCACCAAACTACTTGTTCTTATCAAGCATCTTATACTTGATTCAGTTATATAGTTGATTGGTTATTCATTTCCTTATGATTATTTTTGTGGATGAGGTTTAGTTATGCCCTGTGACTTGTGATAATTATATACCACTTGTGAATTATTGTTCATAATACAGCGTACGTATGTGTTATGGTTTCCATATATTGGAGTTGCCATATATATATACGGCTGGCATGTTGCGCATTTCTAGTCCTACATATTTTGGGACTGAGATGTGACATATTTTTGTGGTGGCCCATACAGGTCAAGAGTATATTGTCTCGGTTACGTTACTGTACCGAGCAAGCCTGCACCTAGGATTAGAGTTTTAGGTCTCATCCATATTTGACTATGACTCACCTTCTTTCCAGTCCGTTTTATTTAAATAATTGCATCCTGCTTGATTCATGTACTTTTCTAATAGTTTCTTGAGTATAGTCTTCTGCTAGAATATATAAATCCTTATTGTTAGAATAATAATTAGGGTAATATTCCTACTAAGAACACAACTAGAATATTGACACATCACTAAGTTTAGAATACCTAATGAACCATAGCATCCCTTACCTGTAGATTAATTGACCATTATTCCTTGATATATTTATGAAGGACTTGAGAGTAGTATAGACACTACTAGAGTTAATTAGAAATTTGACCATATTGTTTGACCCTAGTATTGATGAACCAATAGAAATCTAAAGTTGAATATTAGGACTAAACCTAAATTTCATAGTGAGATAATATTAGAGAACTATAAATTTATATTCTTGTTTTGATATTAGCAGAACAGTACCGTAGGAAGCCAAGAGAAATGACTAGAATATTTTTCTTGATCATACCTCAAACACAGAGATTAGCATACCACCTCTCTTTAGAAAATCATGATATTATCAAGAGTCTCTCTATTTAATTTCATATCTTGTTCTTCCGAAACCTTAACGCTCACTATTTGTGCGACGACCAAATTTTTTCTTTATCTTTCAATTCGTGCCACCTAACCCTTCTGATTGTAGGCCAAGTAATTTTATTTTATGTTATGATATATAGTTTGCTAGGATTATAGTTGTTAATCATAAATTTTGAAATTCTGTACTTGGTAGTTAGAACTTGATAGTTTGAGTTGCTCATTTAGATTATGATTTTATGATCATCATTTAGTTGCAAATCAAGTAATTTGTATCCATATCTCAATACAGGTTATGTCCTCTTTCACTTGAGAGCCAGTAACTTCTCCATTCTTAATATTAACACTTTTGTTCTATAAGCACTATGTTTAAGACTTAAGATGACCATTACCTATGGAGTTTTATAATACAATAGGATACCTTAATAAGTACCAAGATCTTTTTCTCGTATACCCCAATAAGGGTTCTACTTTATTTACGAGGACAAGGTTATTTTGTAGAATCCCCTTAAGGCAGTTATACTATTAGTTAATTCTTGTAAGTTTGGTAATATGCCTCACGACATAGTATCGCATAGTCCTATTGACCCATTAATGAAGTAGAACTGAATGACACCAACTATATGCTAGCATAAGACGATATTGTTTATCCAGACTGTAGAACTTAGAGGCCCATACCCCCATTTCGTCGACTAGAAACTTATACAAGGAGTTAATATGGCGACTGTAGAGGCACAACACCGGACGAGTCTCATCTTCTTGGTAAACTTGAATTATTTTGTACATTCTTTTATCATAATCCAGCGTACTTATATTTTCTGGACTACCTTCACTTATGCTGCTATTATAGCCTATTTTTGCAAGCTTACTCTTTTATCGAGCTTGATCATGATATATATATTATTGGGTGGACACACTAATACATTGTCTAAAATCAGAATAAGTGTATTATGGTCTAGCTAACCTTAGTGCACTTGGTTCACTCTTCGCATGACTACTTTACGTGGAATGAGATATATAGTTGACTAGTAGACGAATATACTTGCCCTCTAGACAGGTCAGAGCATATCATCTCAGGTACGTAACAGTTCTGATATAAACATGCGAATAAGAATTTACCAAAATAAAATTTCAATCTACAACTGCCTTGACAACTCTATTTTGAATTATTTAATCGCCTTGAACCCCGTACTTGTATTCTATCACCTTCTCCTTGAATTCTTTATTGTTGTTTTCCGTTTTTCCTTATTTCGGAAAGACGAACGCTCGTGCTTGGTATAAGTTTGATACATGGAGAGTACTAGATATACCACATAGTCCAATCACATTACTTGGTGACTATCTTTTGTAATTAAGGGCACATCACATGTGATATATTTTGTGTGTTAAAAATTTTTGAGGATTGAATAACACGATTAAATAATTTGAGGAATATTTTTCTTAAAAGTATAGTCTTGTGTGATAGATCGTTAAATTCTAAGTTGGGTAGAAATTGCATAGTCAACTTGAGGTAAATTTTTTTTGATTGTGATCAAGTGAGATTAGATTGAAAGATTTAAGTTATTTTAATTTTGAGAATTTTTAGAAGAATGATTAAGATGTTGAGAATTTAATAAATTTTAAAATCTTGATATCGCGGACCAAATATTTATACGTTGAGCACATGATTTAAATTTTGAATATTGAAGGTTGAATCATCGATTTAAATTTTAAGAATAAATATAGAATCTTAGACCTGAACAATTGGTGAATTAGACATAAATTTTTCTAATTTGATGATTTGAATTAAAAGTTAAATGTTGATTGTTGGATCATCTATTTAGAATATTGATGATGGAAATTGAATTTAAAATTTGCAGTGTGCAGAATTCATAAGTTGAAAATAGGAATAATATTTGATTAGAATTTTTTTCTAGAGGAGATTATGATAGTTGGAAATTGTGATATAAATCTTGATGTGGGACGTCATATAGATTTGAATTAAATTTGGATGTTGATGATTTAAAAATTGAGGAGAGATTACGATAGGTTGAATTTTGATTTAAACAGTGATTATTTTAGTTTTGAAGTGATTGCGATAGATTTGAATAGATTTTGTTATTTAAATATTTCAAAGAGATTGCGGTTGACTTGCCTTATATACGAATGTGAAGGATTTAGCAAATTATACCTTATTTTTAATTTTGAGGACGAAATTCTTTTAAGTTGAGTAGATTATAAATCCCCTCACCCAAAATAGGTATTTTGTGTGTATTTTATAATTCTTGTATTTGTTTTAGATTATTTTTCAAAACAAATAAAATCCAACGATTTGTTACGATACTTCACCGTGGTTTGGACATTAATAATATAGGATGGCCCCAAAATCTATATCGCCCTTCATAGGAAGTAGCCTACACAGGAGACACTACCTGTAGGATCTTTTCTTGGCACATAAATTCGATTCCTTTGTGTTAGTATGACGTTATTGTAACGACCATAGATTAATTCTTAAATATTTAGGTATTATATATATAATTTAATTGTGGTTATTTTTTTAATTTCAACTTTTCTATAATTAGTAGTCCATAATTCCCCATGCCAAGTTAGATATTTTTCCTTTTTATATAGATGTATATATTATTTACTATTATCATATTTTATGGATAACCATTTAATTAATTACTTAATTAATTAGATAATATAATTATTTGATTTATATAACTAGATAAATATATAATTATTAATTATGAAATATTTTATAAAATATTTTATTAAAACTTTATAAAGTAATTTTCTAGAATTTATTTTATGTGCAAATAATATTTTTGAAAATTTCTCATTTATATATGTGAATATATATTAATAAATATATGGTTATTATTATTATTATTATTATTGTTATTATTAATAGCAATAATAAGAATATATAGTTAATAATAATAATAATAATAATAATAATAATAATAATAATAATAATAATAATAATAATAATAATAATAATAATAACAACCATATATTTATTAATATATATTCACATATATAATAATAATAATAATAATAATAATAATAATAGTAATAGTAATAGTAATAGTAATAGAAATAAATAAAAAGAGAATAAAAAGAAAGAAATAAAAAAAGAAAAAAAAGAAAAGAAAAGATAAGAAAAAACCTAATATAAACTAACTAATCCTTAACCTAAACCCAACTTAAAATCCTAAACCTATTCCTAATTCCCCACCCACCCACCCACCCACTTGCAACAAACCCAACAAACCCCCTCTCAAATTCACTCTCTCTCTTTCGAGGAGGTCTTCTCTTCAAGCCTCATTGTTCATTAGATGTACTTATTTTATTTCTTTTATATTCTAGTTTGGTAGTGGATTTGTCTCCATCCAACTACTTATTTCTATCAAGCATCTTATACTTGATTCAGTTATATAGTTGATTGGTTATTCATTGCCTTATGATTATTTTTGTGGATGAGGTTTAGTTATGCCCCGTGACTTGTGATAATTATATACCACTTTTGAATTATTGTTCATAATACAGCGTACGTATGTATTATGGTTTTCATATATTGGAGTTGTTATATACATACGACTGGCATGTTGCGTATTTCTAGTCCTACATATTTTGGGACTAAGGCGTGACAGTTATGACAACAGCTTATCTAATCAACATGATATTGTCAAGAGTATCAAGGATGAAGACACCATGTGAGATGCTCTTGGGCTCTAATATTTTTATTATTCCACCTAGAGTGTTTGGATGCACATATTTTGTAAGAGATCACAGATTGATGGTGAGCAAGTTGGATCCACAAGTAGTTAAATGTATCTTTGTGGGCTACTCATCAAGTCAGAAATGATACAAGTGTTGGTGTCCTACTGAAAGAAGGCTATTTGTCAGTATGGACGTAACCTTCTGGGAGTTTGAACCATTTTATGGAGAGAAAACGGAGTTGAGTTCCTTGTTCGAGGATGGCTCTACCGATGCTAGTAGAGATGGGAGAATGAGAGTAGCATCATGGTTGGTATGATTTCATGTCCTTTTGAGTCACCGACGAGTGATGGTATCTCTGGAGGGAGCCGACAGTCAGGGGAACTGAGAGTATGTCCTTTTGATTCACCAAGGAGTGATGATATCTCAGGAGGGAGCCAACAATCAGGGGGATCTGAGAGTATATAGGGAGCATGAGCATGCAGGAGTAGCATGGACAACATGAGCCGCCTCTTGTGCCTATGCTACTACCCACAAATGCTGATATCCTAAGTCCCTCTTCTCTAGGTCCTTCTTCAGCCTTTCCACTTAGGTTATCTAGTAATAATTCCTCCCCTGATACTTCTATTACTCATGTCTTGCTTCGTAGAATTTCTAGAGTCAATGCTGGAAAACTTTCAGCTAAGTTTGACAGTTGTGATACTGACATTACACATTATATTTCATATGCATCCATTCCACCTGCATATAATTCCTTTCTTGCATCATTAAATTTAGTGCTTGTACCTAACAACTGGAAGATAGCTAAGAAAGATCCTAGGTGGTTGAGTGCCATGTAGGAGAAACTTCTGGCCTTGAAGAAGAATGACACATGGGAGCTGGTACCACTGCCAGCTAAAAAATGTGTTATTGGATATAAATGAGTTTATACTGTTAAGCAGATTCTAGAGGGCAAGATTGACTGGTACAAGGCTAGATTGGTTGCTAAAGGCTACAACCAAACTTATGATATCGACTATAAAGAGATATTTGCTCCAATAGCAAAGATGAGCACTGTGCGAGTGTTGGTGTCACGTGCTGCCAACTTCAATTGGCAACTACATCAGCTAGATGTCAATAATGCCTTTTTTATTGGGATCTCCAGGAGGAGGTGTGTCATGCCCCAGATATAGAATACTGGAGAGCGGGGGAATGACTCAGCCAACCACACCTTGCGGAATACCGAAGCAACCCGTAATATGTTAAGGTTGTCTAGAGACAAGGGGGTGCATACTACAATCAAGTCTTCTAGGGCCAAGAACTTCTATATCTCAATCATTGAAACAAGTAGCAATAACATAGACTATTTTAGAATAAGCAATAAGGCGTCCCCAATGCCACATCAAAATATTCTAGAGATCCAGTAAATACAAGTGATATGCCAGATACACAATCAAAAGTATACATGACAGTGAGTCTGATGCAGTCTGAATATATTACAGTCATGTAGGGAACTAGTGTCCAGAATTATCCGACTAACAGGTGCCGGTTGGCTAAATGCCTAAAAGATTATAGTTTTCGAAAGACGTGCAGTGAAAGAGGAAACCCACTCGTGACCCTTAACAACCATTCTTATGGTGCGTGCCATCAGTGAGGGAGAGATACGCTTGATCTTCAGGTTCTGGTTTTAAACCTGAACATGCAAAACCAGTGGGGTTAGACCCCAAATAGCAAGTACCACAAGGAAGCACAAAATAAAAAAATAAAACCAGTTCTATAGCATGAGATGCTTAACCAACAATCAATGGCATATGCCCCATCCATGATATAACATGACACTCCTTCACCCAACAAAGACAGGAAGTGCCATATCCTATCAAGATAGAAGACGTCCATTGATTATGGTCAAGCTAGAATAACTCTTCATTATAGTTTCAGTCCACAAGCTATCGTAACACAATAGCACAACCCAACAACCAAACAACCAAACAAGGACATGAGTTAAACTATCATGTCACGACATTCTATGTCCCTAATTTTACTCAACAGAAGGTACAATACACAAGCAAGGATACAACATTTAAGTAAAATAATATAGTGATAACAAGTAGCTTCGATCTGTGTCCCGTTGTAACACAACAACGTAACTCAACAACCAAACAAGGACATAAGTTGAACTTTCATGCTGCAACGGTCCACTCCTCTAACTAAAACATATATAACGACCAAATATATGTTACGACTTTATATGTGATCTTTGAATTATCCCAGTAATACAATATATTAGTATCCTTAGATCGTGCCATAATCGAGAAGGGCTGACTGAACCAATGATATACAAGTAAGAATATGTGATGAACCAGTCCCTTACAAGGGCCCTGAGCTAATTTAATGATCATAGCAGTTCCAGACTTTCTATAGAAAAGACACTGGCTCGGCTTATAAATAAGTCAAATACTTTACTCTACTAGTGCAGATGATATACAGTATCCGCGGTGGCCAGCCTTTACTCCCAACTAACTTAGGGTGGTTTGACATACACGATCTTAAGTTACCGTTCGCTCCCAATGCTCTACAAATTAAGTGGCCTAGTTAACCCTAGGTGATTTAGAATCTCACGCCGTGGTCACATGAACATTCCCTCCTAAATATCGTATTTTAAGTACGGGCACCCTTGATACGAATCCACATTGTCTCTTAAAGTTAAATATAGATTCACCCAACACTACCAGAATAAGTCAAATTAGCGAAGTAAAGAAACGTTGCTAAATAGCTAAAAAATATTATTAAATAATTTTAGCGACGTCATTAGCGATGTTTTGTTGAAGTCGCCTTAAAACTAGTCGCTGACAGGAAAAACGTCGCCAAACGTCGCTATTCCGACATTTTCTAGCGACGTAAATGCGTCGCTATATTAGTGACATTTAGCGATGCAACGTTGCTAAATTAGAGACGTGTATTTTTGTTTCTATATGTCGCTAAATTTAGCGACGTAGATAGCGACGTTTATAGCGACGTTATTTTGACCTGGCAATACTGCCATGTCTGTAATTTACGACGGACAACGACTTGTTTAGCGACGTATATAGCGACGTATTCAGCGACGTAATTAGCGACGTGAGTAAACGTTGCTAAATGTCGCTAAAAATATCGCTAAAGATACTGAAAGAATAAAAAAAATATTGAATTATTTTCAAACTATTCTTCCTGCAATTTATTAATTCACATTTTGTACAAATAGACCCAGAGCAACCCTCCGTTGAATTTGCTCGGTTCGCCGACCCCCTTCGGTTGAACACTCAACACCGATAAATTAACATATATTTTATATGAATAATATAATAAAATTTGAAGAAAATAAAATATTGAGATTATAAACTGAATAAGGAGAAAATATCATCGTAAAAAATACAGCAAATATCCACACAACTGAGTCTGAAAGGCTCGTCCTAAAGAATACAAGAAATAATGTCTGAATGCCACAAAGATAAAAAATATTCATAAATGACCAAATATCATAGGTCTGAAACACAAACAATCAATAAACTGTCCTAACTAGGACTATTGTGGATCTGTATGAGGATGACCACCGGCGCGCATGAGGGATAAGAATAGATCATTCTGCTCCTGAGAAATTGACACCGATATTGATGGAGAAGGCAATGACGTCGATGGAGTCTGTGTCGATGTAGGCACACCAGGAGGACGTATCTGCTCCAACTCTGCTAGTCGCTGGTTGTATGAATCCATGGTAGATAACAGCCTCGTACTGCTAT
Organism: Iris macrosiphon; assembly: GCA_036927795.1. Lineage (NCBI taxonomy): Eukaryota > Viridiplantae > Streptophyta > Magnoliopsida > Asparagales > Iridaceae > Iris > Iris macrosiphon. The sequence goes on from JAYESA010000020.1 coordinate 66,740,372, forward strand.
GAACCATTGAATCCTGCATCATTTCAGCCTCTTGCCCATGGACAGCTGTGATGCATACAGCTTCGTCACGTTGCGCTCTGTCGACGCTCTAAGATCAGTTGTTAAATCCTGAAGCTCTATGATGCTGCGCTCGAGCATATCAAATCGTATAATGAGCGGCGCATCGTCCGCCTACGGTTGGGATAGGGGCTGCTCCTCCATCCTTCGTAGCAACTCGTCACGGAGAGACGCAATCTGACGGTCAACGGCCTCCTGGACTCGGGTCGACGACTGCGAGGGCTGTGGGGAATGCGTACTTGCTGAGGAGGTCCTAGATGACTGCGTCGCAACAAGGGCGCCATAGGATCCCATACCGTAGTACGTACCCCTCTGGAGACCACCAGCGGCGGTCACCCACAGCTCATTCGCCGACGGAGCTGGAGAGGGCTGCGAGGAAGTACCAGCCTCTCCCGCTATGGGTACACTAGCAGTCGCCCGCTCATGCAGCCTAAGATACTCGGACTAGAAAAGTTTGGATACTCGATAATTGTCTAAGTTATATTAAAATTAACACAAAGTAAAGTAATACTTATATAGGTCTGCGAGGCCCTCTCATCAATGAGATTCTTGCCCTTTTGATGGGTGGCCAGGAAGACGGTCACCATATTTGCATCCTCACCCCTCTGTACCTGGTAAAAATATATTATTTAGTACTAAAATTAAATATTTTTTCCTACTACTATTTTATCATACTTGTATTAAAATAATATATCTGAAATAAAAATATACCAAACGACGAAAATATTTCGTCATCGGAATCGAGCCACCATACCACTTTACTGCCTTTCGCCTAGCCATCTTGGCCTTCTCAGACCTTTTCTTGTACCTCAGATCGTCGAATCTAGCCCTCATCGTAGTCCACTGCTCAGGCGTGATCCAACCTTGGATCAGTTTTCCAACGCGATCACGAGCCTTCTGGTTATCCAGAGCATCACGAATAATGTTGGTGGCAACGACAGGAAATATCTGCTCGATCAACTCGGCCCGGTGCGGAGGATAGAAATATGTTTGCTACAATAAGTAATTTAGTAAGTTATATAATATGCATAAATTAGATGATTGATATAATATACTTTTACCTTGAAGTGCGCAAACTAGAACGTCTTCCTCCCCTCTGAAGCTTCAGAGTAGTTGATCCAAGAGCCACCATAGTTATTCCTCAGAAAGAGGCCTAGGTGTCTCTGTACCGACGAGAGACGATATCTATACAGAGATAATTATTTTTATCGAAAAAGTCAATATATGATGAACAAAGAAATACACGATATATATGATGATAAACTATCTAATTGACTTACTTTGTACTGTCGACCCGAATCTCTGTCCTCGTCTCCTCCAGAGGTGCGCATGGAGGGTCTAGCTGATGCTGGGACGACGTCGGCTCGACCTCCTCCATATGCTCATCTGTCTCCATGGTTCCGTCAACTGGAGGAACGCTGGACGAGGGAGTACTATCAGGCCTGGAACTACTCATCCCAGGAGTGATGCCATGTAACATCGTCGCAGTCAAAGATGTGACTGGTCGATATACTGGAGTACTAGGCGATGAGGATCCAGAACCAATAGTAGGCAGTTCCGGAGGAGCACTCTGTCTACCTCGGGATATGCCGAACCCTCCGCGTCGTCCTGTTATACCTGATAACAACATATGATGAATAAAGAAATACACAAATATATAGTACATTCTACAGTCAAAATGTTATGCATATCTCACAGTATTTATAGAATTATACAGTAAATAACTAGTGGTGTCACAAGTCTAAATGGATATTACTTCTATAATCAAAATATAGTACATTCTACCGGCAAATTATTTTATTTCAATCATCTTCAGAAAATTTATCTTGTTCGCATTTCTCGTCCTCCTCTTCCTTCTCATCTTCACTTTTATCTGCTTCGTCTTCGTCTTCGTCTTTCTGTTCGGATAATTCTACATCTTCTACATTATTACTCGTGTAATGAGTAACTTCCGTTGAGTCCACATCTACAATATTTGTTACAAGAGGTAGCTCGTCCTCCTGATAAGCTATTTTGCCAATGTCAAAGGTATTTCTAGCTTTAGTCTTGCATATTGTCCACCAATCCGACCATGCTATCCTTCGTCTAGGATAAGTTGTGAAGTACACAAGCTGAGCCTGACTTGATAGGACAAATGGTTCGTAGCCTTGATATCGCTTGTAGTTTATATCCACAAGGCCATGCTTTTCAATTTTTAACCTTGATCTTGAATCAGATCGAACCATTCAAACTTGAATAGCACAATCTTAGCAGGTTCTGTGCCATAATTATATGTCAACTCCACAATCTCTCGTAAGATGCCAAAGAAATTATTGCCTGGATCGATGTCTTTGTAGTTCGAATATTTGATACACAAACAACTATTTTTCGTGGAATCAAGATCCAGAAATCTATCTCTGATCGGAGCATTTATTGACTTGAACCTAAACCCATTCACACAGAAACTTGGCCATATTTTGATGACAATAATTGGTCCCTTGGCTAGTGTCACGCCCCAGTCCCAAAATATATAGGACCAGGAATACGTAACACGCCAGCTACGCATTCGACCAGACTCTGGTCTGACTCGAATACATATAAGCTGTAATATAAAGGGCACAATCTAGATATCCCATAAATGTAAACCTCTATATCTCAATCCACAATATAAATCAGTAAACAAGAAAGAGCTATATGTGCTAGAGTCGGCCGCCCAATAACACACTAACTCGAATAGACTCGAGAAGAAGTATGAGTCTATAAAAACTAGGCTACAACAGCAGATGAAATAAATAATGTAAACTAACCATAATGCCGGTAGATATAATGTGAGTACCTGGTACCATGCCCGTAAGACATGCAACTCCAACAGCAACTCCAATGCTCCGTAATCACCTATGCTACAAAACTGGCAGGGAACCAGGTCCTCAGAGGGACGTAACAAGGTACAGAAATACAACATGCCAAGTAACAGAAAGTACAAGTGCACGACAGGGTACTCTATCATAACCAAATAAGTGTGACACAGTTTAAAGACAATGTTCGACGCGTGGGCTTTCTAAAATAAAACCTTAGCTCCGGACACGGAAACACACGACACGTACTGCAGCTCCGGGCAAAGAGTCACACGGGTGATACAACTACACTACATACATAATCACTACAGAAATAATACATATATATATAAGCGTGTGCAGAGTAGCCCAAACGTCTAGTAACTGTCTTCTCCATCCCAAGCGGTCAACGATTGTGCGCTGAACCCGAACCTCTATCTACAGTCTCGACACACAGAAATAACACGACAGACGCAACCCTAAGGTCGTCCCAGCCTCTGGTCATGAAGTCAATATCAGGATACAGGAATCTGGCATGATCACAGTGTATGAGTGTCCTGGGGTGTAGTTATACTCAGGTACGCATATCGAGATGCTACGAAACATCCAACAATCTTTCTAAGACGTTACGACGTACGTCTTCACCCAGTTGTGAACCGGACGTGAAGTATCGAACGTCAACATAAATACGTGCATAATGTACATAAAAAAATAATAAATAACTGTAATCTGAAATACAGGGTGGCAAGGTACATTTGCCTGCGTGCGGCTGCTGATGACGGGGATCCGGTACCACATCCAAGTCCTCAGGTCCCGTAGTACCTGGAGATGAGATACAAACCCGAATCAAGGTCTATCACACGACAAACAAGGATGTGACACACGTCTAAACATATGCTACAATCTTAGTTACAAGTCACATAGACACGACGCTAGATGGTTGACCAAGATTGACTATTGGTACGCTATATCTAATTAAATTAAACATTGGTACAATATCATCAATCCAAACCTCAATCTTACTATGTTCATCATGATATTTCGTGTTCCAACCCATGATCCAATCCTCAGTTTCACCCCAGTGTTCACAGATGTTAACTTGCACATTTACGTGTCCAGCTTGAATAAATAATTATTATTCTCAATCCTCAATCACGGTCTCACGATTTAATATTATGTCTATTTCTCGATCGAGCACCTGCTCCCAAGGTCCATCAACATTTTAATGGCATATTAATTTTCAGCAATAGTTTGTAACAGCTAACACAACAATGACCCATTTGCGTATATATAATTTATGTCCTCAAACAACTTTATCACATCTTCCAATATTTACCCAAGGATCGATGTCCCTCTACCATTTTAATTTATATGCTTCTTGGTATTAATCACTGTGTTCATGTCACCATCATTTCTTAATCGTTTAAATGCATGCACAACAACTTTAATCAAACACATATGTTAAATGAAAAACCCTAACATTTCAAACCTAGCATTTGAACCTTATTTACTAACCATGTAATTTCCTCAAAATTCCCAATACGAATATAACCCCAAACAAGGATCCAATATTTCTCAAACCCTATCTTGATTTATCTCCATTAATTTATTTCAAATACTAATGTAGGTAAACCCTAACCACTACAATAAATCCTAATTGCATATTATCACAAGATCATTGATACTATACTATACTACTAAACCATATATAAATATGTAGAGAGGGGGAGAAGTCGTTCACCTCGGCGACGAGGTTGTAATGGTGGTGGTGGTGGTGATGGTGATACAACGGTGGTGAGGAGATCGGCTAAGATGCAATGGTGGTGGTGGCTAAGGCTGGAAACTCGTCGGAGTGGCGGACTGCGCTGTGCTGGAGCTACGGGGAGTCGGGGGGAAACTCGACACCGTGAAGTCGGAGTATTGGCTATAGTGGCGGAGTAGGGGATGGCTCGTCGGTGGCCGGAAGGATGTGGGAGGAGGTATTGCTGTCCTGGTCGTGGAGGGACAGCTCGCCGGAGCAGAGCTCGCTGGTCGAAAATGGAGGGAGGCCGGTCGGGGAAACAACAGCTCAGGGGGCTCGTCGGCACAGCAGCTCGGGGCTCGGCCGGACGGGGGAGTTGCTGTGTGCTCGAAGGGCGGAGTCGGGGTCACTGGCCGGACGATGCCGCGGCTGCACAGGCTGCTGCAGGGGGAAGGAACTGCACAGTCGAGTGAGGGCGCAGCAGCTCCGTGAAGCCGAGGGATGGCCTGTCGACTGCACGAGGAGGCCGGAGTCGGCTGTCTGAGAGCAGCGGGGGATCTCGGTGTCGGACAGATTCGTCGAAGAACCGCGGGCGTGCTCGACACGGGGACAGCGCCGGAGAACAGCCTCATCGGAGCTCTGGAGGGACGGATATGGGGAGGCTCGACGCCGGAGTGCGCCGAAGCTGGGCTGGCCGGGAAGCTGGCCGGAGTCAGTTGACCGGATGGGCTCTCCATAAAGAAGAAGAAGGAAGAAGAAGAAGAAGTGTAATCACCTGAAATTTTTAAGAATTTTAAATTTATTTTCTGGAATTAATTAGCAATTTTCGATAATTTTTAAACCAATAAATTAAAGCTGTCTGATTTAAAATGAATTTTTAAATGAAATTAAATAATATTAAAATGTGATGAAAATTATATTTTCTAGTGTAAAATTTAAAACCGAGCATGGGGTATTTTTCCGGGAATTTATTGGACACCGGATGAATTTTTAATGCATTAAAAACTATTGTATAAATAAACTGATTAATTAAACTAAATTAATTACTAAACCAAACCATTATTAATTAAACCCTGAACTGGACCGGCCGGGTTCATTGAACCGAACCGCTGCCTAGCGGGTCGGATCCGGGCCAGACCCGACCCGCCAGGATCCGACCCGACCCATTACCAAACCCTAACCCCCCAAAACCCGATCGGCCTGACCCTTGGACTGGCCGGCGGCCGTTTCCGCCGCCGTGGCCGCCGGCCGACCCCTCGGTTCGGATCCCCTCTACCCGGCGACTTCTCCTCTTCCACTTCCGGCGAACTTCCGTCGGTTCCCTCCCCCTTAACCCCTATATAAGTAGCAGCCGACCACCCGCCGGAAAACCCTTGACCCCAGAACCTCCGACGACCTCTAGACTGTCGCCGACCACCCGCTGACACCGCCCAGACCACCGGACCCGTCTGCCTTACCACCAGCGACCGCCTGCCGGACCTAGATCCCCGCCCCAAACCAGATCGAGCCGGAGCCCTAACTGACTCCTCCGTTCAGACGACAACCGGCCACCCTCAGCGCCGGAACCGACCACCCAGGACCGGCACCGCCTTCGCCTGAACCCCAGGCCGACTCAGGCAGACGTGGACGCGACCCAGGACGCGAGTACGAGCCGGACACGGCCGGACACTGTGGTGATCAGAGGACACAGTAAACCCTAGAGAACAGGACACAATTTGGACACGTAGGACTCGGATTTTCAGCCTTCTTTCAGGTATTCATAACTTCCTACTTGTAGCTCCGATTTTTATTCCATAAGTTTCTTTGCGAAGCCTGTTAGACCCTCTCGGTGCCCAGACAAACTGCTCGGGGCATCGCGTCCTGTGGTGATCGCACACCGCGATCCAAAAACAGGAAAAACTTAGCCCTGTTTCACCCCGGAATCGAGTATGTCCCGTCAAACGGGACGACTTGGTCACGTGCGGTCTTCACCGACACGTCAGCGTCGTTAATACGGACGTGCGGGATTTCGCAGAAGCTGATTCGGATGTGCGTGCACACCGGAATCAGTGCGTATCCGCGGACAACACTCCGTATCTGGCTTTTCTGTAATTAGCTGTAACTTAGTGTATACATGTCAGATCGAGACGAAACTTGCGCCATCGGACTCGTAGCAATACACTGGTCCTGTGGGTCAAGTTTGGTTCGATTCTGAGAACGTTGGAAAATCGCGTGTCGTGGGCCCCACAGGCTCCAACTGACGGGCAATTTTGAGAACGGCTCATCGGAATCCAATTCTGGAAGTTCCGTTGGGTTCGTATCAACGTTCCTGACTTGTTGGCACTAAGTTGGACTGATTTGGAAACCTTTGACCCTGACCCGATTTTCGGTGCAAAGCGGCCCACACATGGACCCGCTTTGGCCTAGAAATGTCGTTTTTGCCCTTGTGTCCAAACTGGACTTAAGGACAGGCGTTTCTAACTAATTTCTATGTTCTGAGACTGTTGGTAATGTTCATTTCAGCTTTTGGAGGAGTTATTGCTGAACCCACTGTTACAAGGACCGCCACTGATATTCCAATCCCAGGCAAGTGTACCTTGCCATAAATTGTAGATTATTAGTTTAATTAGTTCTCTTGTTTTACTTTTCTGTGACTATTGTACATGTTATAACCTAGGACCGTATGACATACTTAGCGTCCGATCACAGTCGGGTGCCAACCCCGTACGCGGAGTTGTGTACGTCATTTAGTGATGGATATTCGAGACCCTTTATATTCTTGTGCTTGTTTATCAAGTACACTATAACCTAGGACACCTGACACCATACATTGGCAGAATCTTCCTGACATATTCAAGGTGATTCTGTATAGGATACAGGATGGACATAGTTATATATATTCTTAGTTTATGACTGTTGCATTAGATCTGATCTCACGTGACATGGACATGAGACGTGTGGTTACATTGGGTGGGGAGAGACACACAGGCTACAGGCTGTTCTATACATATATACTACTATTGTGAGGTTGTAGACTCTCGAGCAGAGCTAGACCACTACTAGATATTGCTGCTACCGGCTCCCCGACACAGAGCTTGTAGCAGTCTCAGCCTGAGTACTAGTGTTGCTCTCAGTTGCATTTTCACTTAGATGGTTATGTAGTTACCCTGCTTATTTCATTTACTATTTCACTGCATTTATTTCTGGCTTGTATTATTTGTACCTTGCTATGTCCCCTGAGGACCTGGAATGGATGATGTCCCCAGGTTTAGCAGAAGAGCATTATCCCGAGGTTTACGGGACAGGAGCTGAAGTTATACCATGAGCTGTTACTGAAGAAGAACCTAACATAGAAGCAGAGGTGATGGCAGAAGATTTTACTTGAGATTATGTTATTTGTACTCTTCAGATACTTTATTTTGGACTCTTTTGTTCTGGTCGGATGAACCAGTGTTTTAGACTCTTATCGGGTTGTTCCCCGACATACTCTGCTGAGACTGGACTTGATGTACTTTCTTTTATTTGCTGTTGTTCTTATTATTCTGTGATGGATGAGATTAGTTTTTGATATGATATTGTAGACCTATATTACAGCTTAAGTATGCTCGATGGATCCATTAAATTGGGATGTCCATCGATGTCTACTGCTGGCCATTGCCACGTGTCTAGTCCCACGACATTTTGGGACTGGGGCGTGACAAGAAGGAAGAAAAAATATGGGAGGGGCTCGGTTTGCATGAAGAAGGAGAGAGGAGAGAGAGGGGGGTGGGTTTTTTTTCTAGACATGGGGATTAGGGCCGGCCTTGGGGTTTGTGAGGGTGATGGTGATGGTTTTATAGGAAGGGATGATGTAGCTTGAGTGGTGAGGATGCTTCCAAAATTGAATGAGTGGCTAGGATTAGTCATGAGGGAAAATTATTCATTCATGGGGAATGGAGGGTGTAGATTAGTCCATTTAAAATAGAGGGCTAGGATTTCACATAAGTAAAGATCATTTCTTAATGAGGAATGGAGTGGGGGCTCTCCATATGGTCATGTCCAATAGGGTGAGGACACATAAATTAATAAATTGCAACTAAGCCCCTTAAATTCGGAAAATTGCACGAACACATAAAATGACGCCAAAATTGTGAAAAAAAATGCGGGTGATGATTTACAAGGCGAGGGGGTGTTGGGGGTTTGGCACGGGTTTAATTTAATGGCCATCGGGATTAATTGGGGATTAAAATATGATTAGGCAAAATCGGTATTCTCTATTTAATTAGAATTAAGGTGTCCCGCGCTTTTAAATTAAATGGGGGCACTTGGGGTCAAAATCCGGAAATGACACAAAGGTCAAAAATGGTGGGGGCTTGGAGTCAGTCTTCACCCTTTAGTTGGTCCGGCTCAACGGGTTAAGTTGGTATCTCAAAATTTAGGGTAACGACACAAGTGTCCGACACAGAATTTAATTATGGGATTACGATTTCGGAAAATTGTGCAATTAATTTAGAGCACAACGAAATCTGATTTTTGAGTGACGGGAAGGTCCAGTGCCTAATTTGGCGGGTCAAGTCAGAAGTATAATAATTCGATAGAATTTATGGGCTGATATTGGGCTCTGAATAATTTAGCAATGATAGGGCACGCCAAGGATTTTAATTAAATGAATTAAAATACCAGACAAGCTTAACTCCACTCTAAACCTCAACATCTGCTACTAAATCCAATTTTTTTTTTCCAAATCCAACCTGACTATCTATAGAATAAATCGAGGGGGTTTACAGCTAGAGTTCTAATAGATTCAGTCTCGGGTGTTATTAGACGATCGACCTAAATACCAAAGTAGCGATAGTAAGTTATTTATTGTGCAAGTGCATAAAGAAAAAGTAATTATCAAGCTCCTTACATATGCGCTCAACCAATAAGGAAAATTCTGTCTCATTTCTTGTTCTACTTCTTCATCTGTTATGTAGGGTCTAACCGACCTCAACTCATCATTATATGTGCTAAAAAATAATGAAGCAACCGCTGATTAGTAGCATAATAGTAGCTTATACTATTACATTGAGATGATGTAAACGTGGACATATTAATTACTTACCCTCTAGCTTCTCCATTTCATCCTCGTCGCAATTGAGTAATATATACAACTGAGCAGCCCTTAGCTCGTCGTCATTCAAATATCTCTTCTTTATTTTCTCCGAAGGCTTTTTGGACGCATTGAATACTTTGAGTATTGCATCATTAGATTCCTGATATCCATTGTCGTTTCTCGGAGCTCTCATTTTATTAGTAGCAACATGAGATTTGAAATACATCGAGCAAAAGTTTGTAATCTTCTTGAGAACATAAGCTTCACAAATAGAGCCCTCAACCCGTGCCTTATTTTTTACCTTTCTCTTTAGGTGATTCAGATGCTGCTCGAAGGGGTACATCCACCAATAACCGACAGGACCACCAATACATGCCTCATAAGAAAGATGAATTGGCAAATGCTCCATAGAGTCAAAGAATCCAGGAGGAAACACCTTCTCGAGCTTACATAGTATTACCGCAATGTCCTTCTCTTGCTTTTCTTGACGATCGACGAGCAACTTAGCAGAACAAAGATTTCTGAAGAATATGCTGAGCTCTGTCAATGGATCCCAAATGACCTGCGGTAAGAATTCCAGAAATGCAATCAAAATTAACCTCTCCATGAATACGTGACAATCGTGGCTCTTCATATCCGCCAATTTGTTCTCCTTGAGGTTGACGCATCTTCTCAAGTTCGACACGTACCCGTCTGAAAATTTTAGACCCTGAATCCACCTACAAAGTCTACCTTTATCCTCCTTCTCCAGTGAGAAAACTGACTTAGGTTGCTTTAACTTTTCATTCCCCTTCTTTATCAAATGCAATGCAGGACGTCTACATATTTCTTCTAAGTCTAACCTAGCCTTCGGATTGTCTTTCGTCTTCTCCTTTACCTCAATTACAGTATTAATTATGTTATCAAATACATTCTTCTCAATATGCATGACTTCAAGGTTATGTCTGATCAGATTAGTGCTCCAATATGGCAGATCCCAGAATATGCTCTTCTTCGTCCAGTTATGGGTGCGACCACATGTGTCACACTTGTACCCCTTAGCAGGCTCTTCGATTGCACTTGGTAAATCTTTTATCTCTTCCCATATTGTGTATCCGGAACACCTTGGTGGTGGATTGGCCTTCTCCATAATGTCCGTACGAAAAGCATTCCTGTTCCTCCGGGACGGATGATCCTTCGGCAGAAATTATCGATGACAATTGAAGAAGCACGGTTTACCTTCGTGTTTTAATGGAAAGCGTTAGTATGGTCCATGCAATACAGACATGAGAGACAACCATAAGTGCTCCATTCCGATAATATTCCATAGGCCGAAAAGTCGTTGATGGTCCACATAAGTGTTGCCCTCATCTAAAAATTCTGCTTTCTAGAAATATCGTACGTGTTGGCACCTACTTCCCACAGCTGATTCAATTCATCTATCAAAGGCTGTAAATATACATCGATGTTCCTCTTCGGATTGTTTGGACCCGGGATAATAACAGTTAGGAACATATCCAGAGTCTTCATGTACATCCAAGACGGTAGATTGTACGGAGTGACGATCACAGGCCAATACGAATACTGGGAGCCTAAAAGTCCGAATGGGATAAAACCGTCGGAGGAGAGCCCCAGTCTGATATTACGTGGATCAGAAGAAAAATCTGGATACTCTCGATCAAAGTGCTTCCATGCTTCTCCATCGGATGGATAATCCAATACTCCTTCGATCTGTTTTCGCCTGTGCCAACTCATATTTTCTGCAGTCTCATTCACCATAAACAACCTCTGCAACCGCGGCGTCAAAGACAAGTAGTGCATCGAATCGGTAGGCTTCTTTGCACCGACAAACTTTTCTCTTCCAGTAGCCTTGTAGCGATCAGCACCACAAAATATGCACGCATCTTCATCCTTGTCGCCTTTGTAGTACAATATGCACTCATTGCGATATGCTTCGATTTTCTTGTATCCCATCCAGAGCGATCTCACCATCCTCTTAGATCAGTAGAAGTCTTTAGGCAACTTTGCATCCTCTGGTAAGATCTCTATAATCAAATCCATCAGTCGGTTATAACATTCTTGCGACATGTTAAAATCGGACTTGATGTTCAACAATCTTGTAACAACCTCCAATGGTGAATAATCTTTACAACCAGGATATAATGGAGTCATTGCATTCTCCAGCAACTCCATGAACTTTGCAACATCGGTATTCGGTGCCATCTCAGCTGCATCATGATTGTCCGGATCAAAACTAGGCCCTGCCGCATCAAAAACCATGTTCACCCACCCGTCGTCGTAAGCAGCGTAGTCGTGGACATCGATATACGGCTTCACATAAGGATCCGACTCCGATGCTAAAGACACAAGTTCTCCATGCATGGTCTACTGATAGTAATTTGGTATGAAACCCTTCGAGTACAAATGATATATGACTTCCACTTCTGGATGATATTTCAAGTTATGACATCTCACACACGGACACTTAATTTTGGTACCGTCCATGTACTGAGAGAACGCCTTGGCGAACTGTAGGAACTACTGTACACCCTCAATGAATTTATCCCGCACACCTCACATGTCATCAGGATGATGGTTGTACATCCACGAACGATAACGCAGATAGTAATTCATATCCATTTCTACATACTTCTGCAGCAAAAATGAATATACAATTACCTTCAAGTATATACTCATCGTTAAATACAGTACATGCACTGATACTCCTAGTCCTAGAATATATACTCATCGTTAAATATATTACATTCACTGATACTCACTGCTACCTTCAAGTATGGTTGTTTGAGTGATTGAGTGAGCTCGGGTCACTAGGGAGAGCAGTTCACAGTTTTCAGTGTGCATTATTTGGCAGTGATCAACAGAAGGAAGAGTAGTGTGCAGCTCTGTGCTAGCACAGCAAGGGGGAGCACAACTGAGCAGTGTGCAGCTCTGTTCTACCATAGTACAAGGGGAAGCATACAACAGTGAGGAATTAGTGTGCAGCAACACTGTGCAGTACACAGCAGGAAGGATGCACAGCAGCAAGTAAACTTATCAAGTAGCAGCAGAGCCAGTGCAATGCAGAGCCTTCAACAACAGGTTTAGCATTCTGCAGTAGCCAATGCAAGAAGCATCAGCCCAAGTTGGATACGAGTTCTAGAAGAAGCCAATACCGTATATCGTATCTCGGCTTTGAAGAGTCATTCCCGTGTCCGTGTATACGACTCTCCTTGAGTCAAGATCTGCATCGTATTATATACGCTGCAGATACGCAAGGTTGCGTCTAAACTCAGACAACTAACTAGAAGAGAGATAGGGTTAGGGTCTATGTCATATTTTGTGTCATGCCAGTGTATGTGTCTATGTCGTATCCCATGTCATGTATATGTCTGTGTCTTATTTGTGTCCGTGTGTCCGTGGCATATCATGTCTTGTCTATATTTGTGTGTGTTTGTGTGTCCGTGTCAGTATTAGGGTTAGTATCCGCATGTGTTAGTGTGTCCACGTGCATGTGTATGTCCGAGTTAGGGTTAGGGTTAGGGTTAGTGTATGTCATGTCATGTCATGTCGTGTTGTGTTGTGTCTTGTTAGAGAGATAGAGAGACAGAGAAAGGATACCGAGAGAGGAGTTCACCGAGTGAGGATGAGGGGAGCTGGAGAGAGGAGAACGCCGGAGGGAGGAGGATGCCGGAGGGAGGAGGGAAGCGGGAGGAATGAGGAGCTGACGGAGAGAGGAGCACCCTGTAGGGGGAGGACGAGGCCGGAGGGGGGTCCCCGAGGTGGGGCGCCGGGATGGGGTGGGGTTTAAAATTTTGGAGATATCGAAGGAAATGAGGGGAAGAGAAATTCGTCAAATCCTATATAAAATAAATTAGCGACGTCGATCTAGACGTCGCTAATATACTGCGACTTAAATACATAAACGTCGGTAAACATCACTAAAATTAAAAAGTTAGCGACGTTTAGCGACTACCTAGCGACATTATATATTTTTGTAATAATTATAGTCGCTAAACATCACTCCATGTTGCTATCACCGACATATTGCAACATTTTTTATGGACGTCGCTAAATACTTATAATTCAGCGACATTTTATTTAGACGTCGCTAAAACCGTCGCTATTTGGACATTTTTTTGTAGTGCAGGTGTGATGCAACAATCAATACTATCTACCCACGGCTAAAGTCATTGTCCAACTACCAGATCCGTGCAAGAAAATAATTACATATATCACGTAGCAAGTGTATGTGGCACGGCGGCTCACTATATCAAGTAGCACTCTTGGTGCAATCAAGTGTATCAGCACGGATACAATAGTCAGGGCAGAAACAAATTTTAGTATCAAGGTTGTGGACACATTATCAAGTAGCAAGTTATTCAGGATAGGACAAGCAAATAATTGTCACAATAATTTGTCACTTTATTATATCGTTAGATAAAATAAGAGTAGTGCGAGAACCCCTCGATCGAGATCAGATCTACAATCCTTAAACCAAATAAGGACCGAGATTGCAGACCCTCCCTCGAGTTGAACTACGCCCCTTATTCTGTCCATCGTATAATAAGGTAATCCAGAGAAAGTAGCATAATCAGTAAGTAAGTATATGTAGGGCCATATCTACAGGCTCATGCTAGGTGCTTAGTCATTCAGCACGTGGTCACATCTGGGTCAAATAATTTATTTCTAAGTTAACACATAGCATCACAATCATTTAATCAAACGAAAATATTAAACCAACACAAGTGTCAAAGTGGACGCATGGGAACAACTGACGCATGAGTTAGTTGTCCGCATGGCCAAACGGGCCGCATGAACCAACATACCGCATGAGTTTAAGGCCGCATGAGCAGAGTCAAGTCCATTATTCGGGAAACATGTGATGTGACAAACAACAAATATAAGTCAAGTCAGAAAAGTGATTGATATGACATGTGATAGAAGTGACAGAAGAAAAGACAAAAGTAGAAAAAGTCGTGCCAAGTCAGTCAGTAGTTATGCGTCCAGAAGGAGAGGGTCGCATAACTCCTGTCCACATGGTCGAATAGGCCGCATGCTGCTCTGGCCCGCATGCACACTTACCCGCATGAAATCTTTTGGGACTTCGAGAAATTTTATTCATTCAAGTTTCAAGCATTTGGCCAAGGGACGCATGTGCAGAAATCTATTTCATGCATCCAACAAGATGGCCGCATGAAATCTTTTAGGCGAGAAGTCCAGGCCGCATACAATCTGCTGGGCGCATGGAGGTCTACGTCCCATTCTAGCATGTTTGGCCACGGAAAAGCTCCGAAACCCAAACCTTGTTTCTTCCACAAAAACCTCAAACAAAGTCCAAATCCATCAAAGTAAAGTTCTAATTTACTCAAAATCAAGTGCTCATCAACATAGAACAATAAGTTTTCAAAAATATTAAGTTTAGAAGATCAAAATCCAAGAACATTCAATAACATATATAAAAACCTAAAACTTAAAACTTAGATCTATACTAATCCATCCAAAAAATCCAAAAATGCTATCTTCTAAATACATGTGGAATCATATAAGGAACATAATGGAACAAAAATATAAATAATTTTTCCATTTCTTGCAAGATGTACTTGCCTATGGAGGGGGAGAGAAAAATCTAAGAAAGAGAATGGAAGAGGAAAAATGAGAGGAGAGAGAGTAAAGTTGGGTTATATAAGGAGGATTTGAGGTTTGGACCATGGGTTCAACTCATGATAAAACCAAACAAAATAAATAAACCAAGAGCCAAGTGAACCAAAGAATGGGTCTAGTCTCTCTAAAACATATAACTACGCTTGCAAAAATAATAATTATGCTCCAAATACGTATATTGGGAACGGTGAGTGACAAGGTGTATATGGAGATTCCACCAGGTTTTGTTACTTCACAAGCAACTAGAAAAGTATGCAAATTGGAGAAGTCTTTGTATGGACTAAAGCAGTCTTCGAGAGCATGGTTTGATAGATTCAGGCTTGTAGTCTGTGGTATAGAGTATATGCAGTGCAATGGAGATCATATTATATTTTACATGCACTCCAAGACTCGCATCACTGTTCTTGCAGTTATGTTGATGATATTGTAATTACTTGAGACAATACTGAGGAGATCCTACGACTGAAGAAAAGACTTGGAGAGGAATGGAAGTCAATGATCTGGGAAAGTTGAAGTAATTCCTGGGAATTAAAATTGCAAGGTCACGAAAGGGTATACTGCTTTCTCAGCGAAAGTATGCTTTGGACCTTTTTTCAGAGACATGGATGCTGGGTTGCTACTACTCCTATCGAGCAAAATCACAATTAGTGTGCCGAGAGTGGTGATCCAGTGAGTAAGGAACAATATCAAAGATTAGTTGGTCGGCTTATATATTTATGCCATACGAGACTTGCTATTACTTAGGCCGTGAGTGTGGTGAGTAGATATATGCATGATCCCAGAGAGCAGCATATGGAGGCAGTTCACAGAATTCTCAGGTATATTAAAGAAAGTCCAGGAATGAGGTTATGGTTCAAAAGTTCTGGACATCTGATAGTTGAAGGCTACTGTGATACCGATTGGACGGATTGTATGGACAATTGCAGTTCCACTACATGTTACCATAGTTTTGTTGAAGGCAATCTTGTATCTTGGCGTAGCAAGAAGCAAGATGTAGTGTCTAGGTCTACAGCTGAGGTCGAGTACAGGGCTATGACAGTTTGCCTATACGAGATGATGTGGGTGAAGAGCTTGTTGTCTGAGATGCGTTTGTTTAGAGGAGACTTACTGCAACTTTGGTGTGACAATAAATCAGCAATTGATATTACAAACAATCCAATTTAGCATGATCGTACCAAATTAACATGTGGAGATTGATCGGTTCTTCATCAAGGAACAGTTGAATAGACGAGTTTTGACTTTGAGCTATGTGAAATCAGGGAAGCAGTTAGCTGATTGTTTAACTGAAAGTTTAGGTCCTAGAGAGTTTGATATCTTTTGTAACAAGATGAGGACGATTGCTATCTATTGTCCATCTTGAGGGTGCGTGTTGAATTATGATAGCTTATTTAGTCCCACCTTGGATAGGAAATAAGAAGGCAGCTAGCCTCCTCCTATATATATATGTACTCCCTCTTGAATAATAAATCATCCATTATTTCTTTCTACAGTTATACCTGCTATTCCTTTCTACAATTATACCTGTAAAAATCCTTGTATAATAACTTAACCATTTCAAGGATACCTATTAGTAAAGGAAGTCGCAGTTAACAAATATATATATATATATATATATATATATATATATATACCAGCTTTTAACATATTTCATCAGCCTCTTTCTTTGAATTCTACAACACCCGCACGAATGTGTTAGTCCACTTCTTGCATGCGCACACTCGAATAAATCTCCTAAATGATGCCATATATAAAATTCTTATACGGAAGTGTAACCATCGAAAAAAAGAGATTCAGTCGCATTTGAGTTTATAAGCTTAGCTTATTATTTGCCTATACTACAGTTCACTACTATATATCGCAGTAGACGTTATTCCCTTGAGACACAGACAGAAGCGATGAAACAAAGTAAAAAAAAAAAATATATATATTGTTGGCAGGTCAAATGATTCTAGACCGAGCTCAAGATTGAAGTTGAAGCCATTGGGACTGTCTCAAGAAAAATAAATACTCAAGATAGGGTTGGAAAGCACATGATTCCGTGACCCAAGAAAATAATACTATAGCAGTAGTAGCAGTAGACGTTATCCATCCGGTATTGTTCTTTGTTTCTGATAACGACATGTTCCACTTGTTATATTATTACGAACAGTGAATTCATGCACGGATAATCATAAAACCATTGTTGAGAAAAGGAAGACATTTTTTTTGTGTGTGCGCGCGTCTCTTTTTACTCTTGGGTTACATGGACAATGCTAATTAATCATTTAACCTAATTTAATCAGTCCCAACCATTGGAATAGTTAAGGAGGGAGGAGTAACTAATTAATACAGTGTTGGCAATACCATCACTATGAATGATGCCCCGTAGAATAGAAAAGCACAAACCAAAAGTGGGCACGTCACGTCCAAATCATTACACTGACACGACCACTGTCACCTCTGTCAATGAAAGGTCAACTCCAACTGATAAATGTATGCCAAATTTGACATGACAGATTGCTAGCCAAGCGCAATGTTGTGCTTCTCTAAAATTGATTAGGAGAGGAACTTTCGTGAGTTAATCGTAATTAATGAGCTACTAGTCATTTGGCTAGTCCAAATGACGTTCTAGTTCATTTGAGGCTCAAATGTGGAAACATTCGTCCAACGAGTGTCCCGGAAATTGACATTTGATTGGATACTATTCTCCCAAACTGCAATCTAGACTAAGCCACAAGTCCTTTGAGTTGCACACAGTTACTTAAGAAGTGGTTAGCGACAAGAGTATTAATTTGAGTTGTATATGGTAATTGTGGTAGTGACAAGAATATTTGAACTAGGTATTACAATGTTGATATTTGTTCCCATTTGAGTCTTAAGATGAGCCCCCACACATAAATATGGGTTATTTATACTAACTTTTTTTATTTATATATTTTTGGTTTATTAAACGGATTTTTTTTATTTAAAAAATAATTATACGACATCTTTTTTCTTCTTTATGTTGTAAGGATGGTTAGTGTAATAACCCTTTGCGTAAAATATAAAACATAAGAGAAGTCCGTGTAATAAAATTAGAACGTATAAGAGAGGTTAGTATAATTATTTTCAAAATAAAATACATCCGTTAGTGTATATAATCCCACAAATATATATACAAACTAGACAAACTTGAAAGCACGGAACCCCATGTTTGGACTTTTGACTATGCAAACTCTCGAGTAAGTTCTCATGAAAATAAGAACTATTATCTTGATCATATTATTTATTAATCTAAAAGCCAATTGTAGTTTATAAATAAGAGAGATCAAAACCTTCTATGAAGCCATATCAATGATGCTTAAGGTATTCCTAGGTTGACATGGTATCAGAATACGAAATTTACTATATGATCTTCTGAAAGTTACAATATACATAATTAAGTTACAATATACATAATTCTCATGTCAATGATTCGATCGTAAGGTGAGCATCCTATTAAAACCTACTAAATCTTTCAAAAATATGTACAAGGTTCTCACACTTTCCGTATTATATGACTTTTGCGTTTGTGACAAAAGTAAAAAAAAAAAAAAACCATGTGTTGGGTATCAGACACGTCCTGTAAGCGTTCCGGCACCGTGTCTGAGAGTGCCCGCATCAAAAATTTTAGGCCAACCCACCTGAGATAATCAACCCCTGTCTAACGAACACCAAGCATAGATAAAGACAAGTATATGGCGGTGACTACGTCACCTGGACAAATTTTAACGTTTATAACTAAGGTATAATTATAAGATTGACAAAATCAATATTGAATACTTTGCCCTAATAGATATTCAACCCCTTCACCACACTCAAGAAGAAAAGAAAGTGATTACAATTGAAATCACTCACCAATCCGTAGCAATCTCCTTGAGCGAATGCGACGACTCCTCGATCAGATCTTTTTTTCTTCTTCTTCTGTCTTGGATGACGAAGTCCTAAGAGCAAAGCACGAACTTTCTCTTAGATTTTCTGTGGACGAGCACCCCGAATCTCCAACTTGTGCTATGCTTTGTGCCTCCACCCTCCTCCTATATTTATAGGATGAGAAATCCTATTTTAGGTCATAATAGGATTTTCTAAATAGAAAACCTTAAAATATGAATTCTATTCTACCTAAAATAGCCCAACACCAATTATGGACATCCAAATATAGTCAAATCAAATATTTGATACAAATTTAAAATCTAATTAAATCTTACATTTAATGTAGATTTTTAAATTATATCAAATCAAATCTTTGACCATATTTGGGCTTCAAAATTTACCAAATCCAGACTGGACCCCAACAATCTCCCCCTCCAGTTTGATGAGAGGATTTGACCCCATGGCTTCTCAATTGGACTCCATGCATGTCGCCCGACGACAGAGTTCCTGCTCCCCCATGCCACCGATCTCTGATCTCCCGAGTTGCTTTGCATCTTTCTTCATCTCCAGCTCCTCGACCGTCACCGACACTAGCTGCGATGCGTAGCACCTTTTGTACCACTGTGATACTGCCGACATCAATGACATGGCTGAGACCAAAGTCCCTGACTATCAGCCTCACCGTGAGTCTTGAGTCTTGGCTACCTGTCCCCGACTTTTGTCTTCCACCGAAACGTGTTAACTTTCCAACGAGCTTCTTCACCCTTGGCTGGCCCAACCAAGTGGACGGTACGATTCTTCCGAGATTCAAACTCCTGAATCTTTTCACATTCATGTCCGAACTTGAAGCTCCCCCATACATATGGGTTCTCGAGCAGAACATCACGCATTGTGCATGTCGTCGATGACCCATAATTCCCCGAAACTGTATAAATGGTGACGCTTTCGCCTCAAATTGACTTTGCTGTAAACCTTGATCTCCTTCCTGGCCTCAAACTGCTGAAACAAATATCGCTCCGTGAAGCTTTAGCAAACCACTCGTCGCTAAAATCGAATCCGTGAAGCAACCCCCACTTGGAGACCGACCAGTTATCATGGGATCGATATACCGACCCTCAATCTTTGGCTCATCATCATTCGTCGCTTTGTCTCAACCAACCTAATCCTCCGTAATCCTCAAAGTATCTTAAAGCCCCTTGTCAGCAAATTTTGGATGATCCAACTCCTGTCGAATACCCCTCGAGCCTCCATCTGATGTCTGTGGCCTGCCTATACAACTCAGCGGCTTGAGCCTGTAAATGTCACAACATAAATCTCCTCGAGCTAGCTGCTGGGAGCCCTTCGTAAGCAACCAATCTTTGTCCCCAAATAAACTGCGGCAACTATCATCCGCCAGCCTCCCTACCGAAATCAAGTTGTAGCAGAAACTCGGTACATGTCACACATCCTTGAGAACGAGCTTCTCACTAAGCTCTGTTGTCAAGTGCACATCACGATGCCTACCACTGCAGCCGTCTCCTTGTTGTCCACCTTCACACGTCCAAACCTGCCGTCGTGGTATGACATGAAGATCCTCCTATATGGGGTAGCGTGATACGATGCCCCCCCGTGTTCATGACCCAATCGCCATCATGACATATGCCATAAGGTTCCTCTGCGTTATTGTTGCGATGATGAGATCTCCTATAGATGTGAGATCCTCCTGATCATCCTTGCCTTTGGTTTTCTCAGCTTTGAGCTTTATACAGTTCCTCTTGATATGACCCCTTTCGCCACAGTGTTAGTAGCCCTCCTTGCTATCCACAGTCGCAAGATCCTTAGAACTCTCACTGTTCTCGCCTGTGACTTGGATCTTTTCTTTCCCTAGGAAGCCACCAGAGCGGACTCCTGCGACGATTCTACTTGCTTACGTCGGATCTTCTCGTTCAACAAGCTACTTTTGACTGCTTCCATCGTGACAACTTCACCAGGTACGGAGTTGCTCACCGATACCACCAACGTCTCCCACCTTTCCGGTAGAGAACTCAAAAGCAACAGGGTTTGAAGCTCATCATCAATCACCATCTTCATCGCAGACAGCTGATTGATAATACCCTGAACCTCGTTCATATGTTGTGCCACTGGGACACCCTCTGTGTACTTCGAGTTAACGAGTTGGCGAATCAGAAATGCCTCGTTGCCAGTCGTCTTTCTTTCGTTCAGCGAATGCAGCTTCTCCCACAATGCTTTTGTCGAACTCTCCATGGACACGTGGTGAAACACCGAGTCGTCCAGCCATTGGCTGATGAATCCAACAGCCTTCCGATCCAGTCATTTTCAGTCTTCAGCAGCTTTGTCCGATGGCTTAGTGTTGTCGCCTTCCAACCGACTATGCAAGTCCTTGCACCAGAGTAGATCGTCCATCACTGGCTTCCAAATCGTCCAATTCTTCCCTGTGAGGGTGATCATACGAGTGTTCATCTGCTCCGTTGACATAGTTGTCAGAACCAAAACCAGTAGCTCTGATACCAGAAGTAGGGTATCAGACACGCCCTGCAAGCGTTCCGACATCGTGTCTGAGAGTGTCCGCAGCAGAAATTTTAGGCCAACCCACCTGAGATAACCAACCCCTGTCTAACGAACACCAAGTATAGATAAAGACAAGTATATAACGGTGACTATGTCACATGGACAAATTTTAACCTTTATAACTCAGGTGAAATTACAAGATTGACAAAATCAATGTTGAACCATTTGTCCTAATAGATTCAACCCCCTTACCACACTAAAGAAGAAAAGAAAGAGATTACAATTGAAATAACTCACCAACCCGTAGCAATCTCCCTGAGCGAAGCTGACGACTCCTCGATTAGATCTCTTTTTTTTTCTTCTGTCTTGGATGTCGAAGTTCTAAGAGCAAAGCACGGACTTTTTCTTTGATTTTCTGTAGACGAGCACCCTGAATCTCCAACTTGTATTATGCTTTGTGCCTCCATCCTCCTCCTATATTTATAGGATTAGAAATCCTATTTTAGGTCATAATAGAATTTTCTAAATAGAAAACCTTAAAATATGAATACTAAAATAGCCTAACATCAATTATGGAAGCCCAAATATGGTCAAATTAAATATTGGATACAAATTTAAAATCTAATCAAATCTTACATTTAATGTAGATTTTTAAATTATATCAAATCAAATATTTGACAAAATTTGGGCTCCAAAATTTACCAGGACCCCAACACCTTGCATCTGATCCCTTCAAAATGATAACTCAAATAAAATTCCTATATGATGTATTCATTTAATTAGCTAATGGAACAGAAATTCCTAAGCTAAAGCATATGACTTCAATAAATATCAATAGCCAGCATACCAAACCATTTCGTAATGAATATCGTCTGCAGCCGTACCCTATTTAAATTTAATTACAGACAAACCCAATTGGAGGAGAGTGGGGATAAGTTTAATAATGAAAGTAGCACCAAATTTCTTCTTGTCGGACCTTCGACTATATTACACAGAGAATATATATATATATATATATATATATATATATATATATATATATTTTTGAAGAGGGTAAATATTATAGATAAACAATTATTACAACTAAGATCCGTCCCAGATTACAAAATAGATTATTTGGGATTAAGGATATCTTTGTCAGCATCTATTTTTCTTTTGTACAACAAAAATTCCGAGAGAAAGACCTTCAAAGATACGTCGATTTCGTTCTCTCCATACATGTCAAACCACCGCCCCAAAAATTATTCTGAGACGGTGGTACCCTCTTCCTCGATGCCCTTCTGTGCTTTAACATCGTTCAGCACCGCAACAAGAGTTATGCAGTGCACGTTAGTTTGTCCAAACTTAGTCCTTTGTGCGCTCCAAATAGTCCAAGTGATGTGACAAACGAAGAATAGATGATCCCTGGACTCCGGTGTTATCGACTGATCCAGCCAGCCAATCTTGAATGTATCAGAAATCTTCAGAGATGTTTCCGCGAAGTTTCTAAGCTCTAACTAATAGCAACACATTACCAGACATGCAGCCAAGAGAGTAGTACCTGTTGCCACTTAGATCATAAAGCTCTATGGACTAAGGCCACATGCAATTATAAGAGTGCTCAAACCTGCAGATTAAACTTTCTTTAATATCATATCCTTAAGAAAATCTAAATGATACTCACCTTTTGATAGTTTAACTGATATATAAAATGTTTCATTTAAAAAAAAAAAAAACCTAAATGTTTAGTATGACCTTCGTCGTGTAGAAGAGGTCTGTAGTTATAAGTTTAATATGATCTCTTTAAACTGTTTGGTTTGGTATTGTTTCCGCGTTTCTACTACAACCATTAGATTTCTGTATAATATACCAGATCGATGGGTATTAAATCTCACTTTGTTTTGTGAAAACTTTGCATAACAACATCAGATCACTTATAGGAGAGGCTTTGAATTGGTAGTTGCACATATTGTTGTTTCGTTTCCTATATATATTATCGTTTCTTTGCTTCCATGATATAAAATTTAAGGTCAGGCCTGGGAGAGAGGAACATTCAAAGATCGAAACCGCATGCAACAAACTAAAACCAGTTTCTACCAATCAGTAAGTCCTAGTTAGCAACAACAGGAGCTAAGCAGTCCTTAAATTACGACTAAGGGGAAGTTTGGTATGCGGAATTTTACTTACCATGTTCGTTCTGAAAGCGCTCTCCATGACATGAAAATTAATGTCAGTGAGGAACAAATAAATAATAACAATTAACATATGCATAGAAAAGAGCTGGGGTACTCATGTCCATCAATATCTGAGCATAGTGCTGATTATTCGGTCAGAGTATGGATATGGATTCCTGCTAGCTACTTCAAAGCAACTCAACTTGCATTTGGCTAGATAAGAATGGAGAGCGCACCACTTACCTCTTGGGGAGAGAAGGAATCCCATGAAACAAAAGGTCGTCTTTATGTAAAGGATCCAGTAGTTATTTTTGCTATTTTTTTTTTTATGTTCCTAGCTAATATTTTGGGGCATATTGACAATTATATACATACTAATCCGATTCGCTTTATCTCAAAATAGGCAAAACTTAAAATAGGAAAACGAAACAAAAAAAAAAATCAGCCACAGGCTGGTGGCAAGTATATATGTGAATTGTTCCAGTCGCAGTTATATATATATATATATATATATATATATACATACATAGGCATCAGTAGATAGTTATTTCCTGTACTTCATGGCCGCCTGGCAATGATAACAATGTTGTTATTGCCACGACGATATCATCGCCTGCCTAATAGGGAGATCAAGAATTGTTGACCTTTGCATGCAACAAATCTCAAATCCAACTTGGTTGAGGCGATGGTGATGCTAAGTTCCTAAAAGAGCACCGGAAAGATGAATAGGTCATGGGTGCAAAATGCAAATACTTATACCCCGACCAACTAAAATACAACCACTTATGTGACAAATGATCTGATACAACAACAACAAGAAGAGGTGATTCTGTATGAACTAACTGATCATACCGTATTACCGTGTGACAACTGTGTGTTACGTTCCAATCCTCAATTAAGCCGGATGAAGTGCCAAAATTGATGCTTTGCACAACATATGGACATTATGAGTTTCCGGTCATGCCATTTGTTTTCACGAATGTCACATCTGTTTTCATGGACATGATCAACAGAGCCTTCCGACCGTTTCTAAACAACTTAAATGGTTGTGTTCATCGATAATATTTTAATCTACTCTAAAAGTAAAGAAAACCATGCAGCATGCCATTTCTTGGTTGCACTTTAGACTCCGCGTGAACACCAACTATATGCTAAGCTAAGAAAATATGAATTTGGGATAAGTAGCATGTAATTTCTGGGTCATGTTATCTCGGCAGAAGGCATTGCTGTGGACTCAAAGAAGATTGAAGCAGTAGTAGATTGGAAGTAACCAACACCGGCTAGTGATTTTAGAAGTTTCTTGACTTGTGAGATATTACCGAAGGTTTGTGAATTTTTTTTCAAGATCGTCCTTGACTCGTCTCACTCAGAAGGGAGTCACATTCAAGTGGACGGACAACCGTGAGACTACCTTCTAGGAGTTAAAGCAATGACTTGTTTTAGCTCCAATTCTTGTATTTCCAGATGGAACTAAGGGATTCTAGATCTATAGTGACACATCAGAACTTGACTTGGGATGTGTGCTCCTACAGAAGGGAAACGTGATATCATATGCCTCAAGACAATTGAAGCTGCAAAAGAAGAATTATCTCATATATGACCTAGAACTGACGACTATATTAAAGTTATGGCGACACTATCTCTATAGTGTAGCTTACGAGATCTTTACTGGCCACAAGAATCTTAAGTACATATTCACTAAAAAAGAATTGAGTTTGAGATAAAGACATATAGGATGTCTCTAAACTATATTTTACAATGTCGCTGAATGTTGCAGATCGTCGCAAATCTGCTAAAACAGCAAACTTTGCCATGTCATCAAAACGCGTCGCTAATCTTTTTGTTTACGTCACTATTTTTTTTGTCGTTTTGGCGACAAACAATGACTTACTTTGCGCTGCTAATTTAGCAACGCTTCTACTATGATGTCGCCTAACGTCACTAATTATGGTAATTCTAGTGATGTTATAGGAGTTGCTAAATAAGTCGCAAGTTTAGCAACGTTTTGTGGTTCAATGACCAATGTTTATGCGATTCGTTATAGACGTCGCTAAATACGTCTCTAAAAGACATTAGCGACGTTTATTTAGACGTTAGCGATATTTTTGAGCATTTCTAATTCCACTTATTTTAGTGGACACTAGTTGGAGCTTATCAAGGATTACGACTCGACAATTGCGTACATACCGGAGTAGGCAAATGTTGTAGCAGATGCGTTGAGTTTGAAATTCATGGGAGCACTTACAATATCAAATATAATACTTGAAGATAAATAGAGGATGTTCATTGAGGTTTGAGTGCATGAGAAAGTGACACAATTGGTTCAATTACAACTTGAGATGAGTTTACTAAAGAAAATTAAGACCACACAAATGGAGGATGTGTTTTTGCAGAATCTACATGGCTAATGGAAAAAGGATTTACTGAGCATGGACATGGAACATTGAGGCTAAGAGGTAGGCTATGCTTCCCAAAAATTGAAGCTCTCTAAAAATAAATAATGACAGAAGCTAACTATGCAAAGTACATGTTGCATCCGAGAAACACGAAGATGTATAAAGATTTGTGCACAACACTTTTTGTGGCATCGTGTCACGACCCGCACCCGAAAATCGGGCATGAACCGTGGGTACGTCCAGCCTACGCCGCAGAATCGGCGGTAGAACGCTGTAAAGGTCCGTTCTAGGTCAACCATATCTATCTATATCTCACAGAAAAATCCGGCATGACCTCTCCAAAAGGAGGGCAAAACCACGCAATATATATATAAAATCCTCTCCCAAAGGAGGCAACCACGCAATATATATATATAAACTCTCAATCACAAAATCTAGGGAAAGAAATAAAGCACGATATGATATAAACAAGGAAACAGAACCAAGAGAGCAAGACAATCCAAAATAATACAGTCCAAGGCCACAAATAGCTACAACATCTCAAGCAACAAAAGAATAAGTACAGTCATCCAAAATACAAACTACTGGAAATAACCCAGGAAACCCACCTAGCTAACTAGGGTGCTATCGGCGTCTCCTCGGCGCACTCCTCCTCGATCACGGGGTCACAACAGTCGTCAACACCCGGCCCGTAGAACGTAGGGCAATAGTCCTCAGGATCCTCTGGAAAAAAATATGCCCAGTCAGGACTGGAGCGAAGTACATAACTCTGAAAGCAACTCCAAATGCATGGTAAGGTGTATATGACGAGCAATAGAAAAGTAATCAAGATGCACAGGAAATAAAATATATGCTGGAGCACAATAAGTAGCTGCAATGTAAACTGGAGAACAATACAAGTACTGGAAAAGTAACTGCAGGTGAGAAACATGAATACTAGCTAAGTGCCTTGAGCACAAGTTCGTTATGTGATCGGCTTAGGTTGCACATAAAAAATACTATGATAACTCCGTTATGCGTGAGTTGCATAACCGACATACACATGAATACTGTTTGGCTTTGATCACATAACCAACTCACTACTCCCCTCCCCCACTAATACCATTGGATCCAACCACAACACGCTACGTACATGATAATAGCTCGCGCACACGAAGGCGAGAGCACAAGAAGCACATGATAGCACATGAGAATCAATACCCGAAGCACATGATGAAATACACGTGATAGAGTACCCGCTGAACACGGTAAGGGGGATAGCATCTCATGACGGGATCCACTAGTACCAGCTCGTGTAACAATGTGTCAGAATCAAGTATTACAGTTCTAGAACAAGTGATATAAACGCTATCATGAAATGGAAACTATCAGAGGTAGGTACTCGCCTGATGTCCTAAGCAACTGATGAGGATCGAGATCCGGACCGGTGTCGCAAGGACCTAATGCGAAAAGCAGAATTAAACAGGGTTCTAAGCATTTAAACTGATATAAAATAATTAAAAATAGGCTTCTAGGGCTATTCTAGGTCGAACGGGTCAAACCGGTAAAAAACGGGTCAAAAAGTCAACCCGGGGTCCAAAAAGTCAACTCTAGGTCAAAACTAGGTCAAACGTTGACTTTTACGGTCAACGAGGACAATTATGGTCAAAGCTAGGTCAAACTAGGGTGCCCCTGAAATTCTAGGTCAAACTGAGCTCATTAAGCTACTAAACTCACAAACTCGCCTAATCGAGATACCGGGATACCCTCGGTATCCGATACCTCGCCCTAGGCCACACACCCCGCCTAAACCCGCTAAAACCTATGCTAACAAGCGTAATTATATATATATAAGCATATAAAAATTATTCCAAAGCATTTCCTAGGCTAATGCTCAAATACCCCGCTCGAAACTCAATACCTTGAATATCTCAAGGTATCGAGGTACCTCGGTATCTCAAGGTATTGAGGTTTCACTCTAAAACCCTCTAACTAGCTATCTAGCTACTAATTATGCACCTGGTTATTAATCTAGGCTAGGTAATATAGATATCTACCATATTTATATATATCTAAGTAGGTATCTACCTATATACATATATATCCACACACATATACCCAATACCCATTATCTTACCTAACATAACATATATATATATATATGTAACTTATAGGCATATAGATATCTATATCCTAGATAGGTATATCTAAGTATCTAGCTATCTACCTATCTAAGTATCTATCTATCTAAATACCTAGCTATCTATCTATTAATCTAGCCATCTAACTATCTATTTATCTTATTATCTATCTTACCTATTTATCTATCTCTACACTAATATCCATATAGTTATCTACTTATCTAATTATCTATCTAACTAATACTCTAACTATTATCTATTACCTAGCTGCTACTGCTCCCTGCTATTCTTGCTGCTGCTGGGGCTTCTTATTCCTGCTGCTGCTGCTCCATGCTACTGCTGATGCTGCTGCTTTATGCTGCTGCTACTGCAGCTTTGCTGCTGCTGCTGCAGCTTCCTGCTGCTGTGCAGGCAGCAGCATGCTGCCTGCCTGCTATGGCAGTTGGCTGCCCCCCCCTCCATCTCACAAACACACACGCACACACTCTCCTATATATATATATATCACCCCATATATATATATATATATATATATATATATATATATATATATATATATATATATATATATATATATATATATACACATATATAACCATATATATACTACTAGATACCTATATATATATATACACTTATATATACTCTAACATACACACCTACACACTCACAAACACACTAATACACACACACACTTAAACACATAACCACACACACACATAAATATATATACCTAGCTACATATATATATATATATATATATATATATATATACACACACACACACTTAATTTATATATATATATCTACACACACTCTCAACTATAAATATATACACACATACAAATATATATACATATACACACAAGCACACTTACACATATACATATATATATACATAGACATATACACACACAAGCACATAGATTTAAATACACACATATATACATAAATATATATACATAAACACACATACATATATATATATAAATATATATATATAGACACATATAAATATATAGATAAAGACGACACACACCACACAACCACAACGCACAACCAACACGCCCCACTCACGCCCAACGACCCCGACACTCACCAATACCCTAAAATATATAAAATATAACTCGAAAACTCTAGCACACACTCCCTGATACTGACCCAACGTGCGCACAAGCCCGAAACGAGAAAACTAAGTCGAAATGGCCGTTCGGTCATTTCGACGAACACGTGGTGCGCGGCTCAGAAAACCTCCTGAAACGCATACCAAACGAACTCGGAGATCGGCCCAAAATTTACCCACGCGCTCTACACGATGTCTAGATCCTAGAAAATGTGCTCCCACATCGATTCTAGGTCCGTGGTGGAAACGCACACGCACTTAGAATCGGCGACGACGAAAAGCCCCAATTTCGTCCGAAACACCCGTTTCTCCGCGATACGGCTTTCCGTGTCAGAACGGAGACACGCACTCATCCTCTAGACACCCGACAACGTCTACCTAGGTCCATCTAACCTAGGGCATCACCCAAAATTGGGCCAAATTCGGATTCCACCCGAATTCGACACAAAATCTAATGTCAAAGTCTCTAAACTCACCCAAACTAGTTCCAACTTCCTCCTACGGGTAGGGTTAGGGTCTATGAAGGTTCTACAACACTACTTACACTACACAAAAATAATTAGGAAGGGGAAAGTTAGGTTTTACCTCTTGGGAGTTGGAATCCCAAGGCCAAAGTCTCACAACCCCTAGAAATCACCTCCCTCAAGCTCCAAGC
This sequence comes from Iris macrosiphon, assembly GCA_036927795.1. NCBI lineage: Eukaryota > Viridiplantae > Streptophyta > Magnoliopsida > Asparagales > Iridaceae > Iris > Iris macrosiphon. The sequence continues at coordinate 66,770,501 of JAYESA010000020.1, forward strand.
CACCAAAACTAGCCTCCACACAAAGTCTAGTCTCCACACATCTAGGTTAGAGAAAATGTAATGTTAGGGTTAGCATAAGGAAGAAGGAATGAAAGAAGAAAGAAGAAAAGTGAAGAGGGAACTCACCTTGGAGAAGAAGGAAGAAGGAAGAAGAAGTGGAGAAAAAGAAATGAAGAAGAAGAAGTAGAATGAAGAGAGAGGGGGCTGTGCTTGCTGCTCCTTGCTGGTTTGCACGGGTGGGTTAGGTAGGGGGCCGGCCAAGTGATTAAATAGGGGTTTACACAAGTTTCACATTTCCAAAACGCCCCTACTTGACTTGGTTTCGGGTTTCGGGTCTCCAAATGCACTCAAACTAGCTCCAATTCTCTCCATCTAACCTCCTAAAAATATAATAAATAATTCTAAGCCCCAAAATAATTCTCACAAGGGTGTGGGCTGGGTCGAACATGGGTCCACTAGGGTCTGACATGGGTCCAGGCTAGCCAAAACCCTAAAATAATTATTAAAAAATAATGCAAGCACTAAATAAATATAAATATAATTAATTAAATACAATTCACAATTTACCAAATAAAAAAAAAACCCTATTTTCTAGAATTGGGTAGTGACACATGGAATAAAAAATGAGGTACCTCTGTTCTTGTCATAGTGCTTAGCTTGTCAATGGGTGAAGGCAGAACACCAAAGACCTGACATGAAGATGCAGAACATTGCCATTCTAGAATGGAAGTGACACCATATCACATGGATTTCATACTCGGCTTACCGAAGGCACATGGATACAATTTGGGTCATTATTGATTCATTGACCAACTTGACTCATTTTATCGCAATCAAATTTTTTTGAAGCGTTGATCAATTGGCTCAAATTTGTCATGACGAGATTGTCTGATTGTACGGGGTGCCAACTTCAATAGTATCAGATTGAGATGGGTAATGCTTATTATGTTTCTGGGAGACGATAGGAACAAAACTGAAGTTCAGTTCGACATATCACCCACAAATAAATGGGAAAATATAAATATTAAACCAAGTTATAGAAGAAATATTGTGGATCTGCGCGATAGATCACTTGGAAGACAAGTAGGGATATCCACTTGCCGTTAGAAAATTTCCATACAATAATAGTTATCAATCAAGCATACATATGTATATGTACGAGACACTCTATAGGAGAAAATATAGGGCATAGATATGTTGGGATGAAGTTGGTGAATGACAAATCCTTGGTCCAAAACTGGTGGAGCAAACTGTCAAGAAGATCCACTTGATTTGCAAATGAATACCAAGTTGCGCAAAGTTGATAAAAGAGTTACGCAAATACTCATTGACGATCCTTAGAATTCATGGTGGGTGACCATGTATTTTTTAAAGTGACATCCATGCGGGGAGTATGTGATTTGATGCAAAAGACAAGTTGAGCTCAAAATGTGTTGGTCATTTTGAAATTCTTAAGCAAGTTGCATCAGTTACATGTCAGATCACAATACCACCGACATTGACTGAAGTACATAATATTTTCCATGTTTCTCAACTATAAAAATAGTGCATGATCCAAGTCATATGGTAGACTTTGGTCAAATGGAACTACAAGCAAACTTGTCTCATGTGGAGGAGCTTGTTCAAATCTTGAACATAAAGGAGAACGTACTTCAGAATTGTACTATTTTTGGTTCAGATGCTTTGGTGAAATCATTATGCCGAGGAATAAACGTGGAGTTTAAAGATGATATATATGAGGGAATTTTTTTCTTTTTTATTCGATAGAGGTAGTTCTTTATTCTTAAGTTTCGATGATGAAACCTTTTTTAGTGGGTTATTATATAGTATGCGCTCCTATTAGGGGGCCTTGTGTGGGTTTGTAGCTTGAATAGTTAGTCAAAAAATAAATTATTATAGGAAAATATTTTGGTATCGATTTATCGGGACAAAGTAATTAAGACCCTTTCCCATTTATGAATTGGCTACTACACTTATAATTTTGTAGTAGCAATGGTGAGCTACATTCATGTCTTATATATGAATTGTTAATTGATCCTAGAAAAGTTAGATTACTTATAATATTGTATACTTTCACATAAATACTATATTGATTTTGGGTGAGTCGGATTGATACCGCTCATCAGTGCATTCTCCAATGTACTGACCCACACCCGTATAGGTACCGAAAATCAATCAGATGATCAGAGACACTAGAATCTCCTCCAACTCATTATAAGCTTTTTCAGTATTTTAATCTTTTCAGTTAAGTTAGAAGATTTGAGGTTAAGGTCTCATTTTGTTTTTTGTTTTTTTTGTTTCAAAGTTGTAAGCCAAGTTTGGCACAGTTTTCACTCGACTATTTGAAAGCCTATATTTTTATTGCAGTTTATCAATAAAGTGTATTTTTTCTTATATATATATATATATATATACATATATATATATATATATATATATATATACATATATATATATATATATATCATATTGTGATTCAATCTATATGTTTATCCACTATAAATTTTATCAAATTTAACTACTTTGTTAAATGTGTATGAATACACCTTGTGCAAATACAACTTAGACTTAAACGACATAACATCTAGTAGAGACTTATCGATTTGTAAAAATTGGGGCGTGACAAAGATATCTTTCCCTAGAAGTAGTTTGGAAAACTTGTTGTTAATAGCATGGAGTTTATCATCTCCATCAAAATACAATTTTTTGCAACTCTAATAGATTAAGGAAAATACGAAGTAGTAATTTTATTGACAATTCCATATTTTCTACAGAACTATACAAATTCAAGAGAACGATACTCTTTACTTGATCGCTTTTGAGTCCCTTGAGTTATTGTCCCATTTGACATTCAACTTCTGCCTAAAAGTCTTTGAACTTCTCGAATGCTTCATCTTTTGCCTTCAGAAGTGTTTGCCATTGAAGTAAGTTTAATTTTTTTTATTTAATAACAAACAAAAAATACAAATAAATACTAGAAAGAAAATTAGAAAGAAAATCTAAGTACAATATTTTTGATCTAGGTAATGTGACGATGAAGATCGAGTACTGCAATGACTCTTTTACTCCGTTGACGGTCCGACGAGGGAATGATGATGCTCTCCTCTCTCTCTTGAGCTTGTGTGTACGTACGTAGCTCGCCTGGAGGGGTATGGTCTCTGAAGCAAAAAAATCAGCCATTGGAAAGTCCAAGTTGCTCCTATTTATAACCATCATGTTGGTGGACTATAGGTGCCGCATATGCTTCTGTTTGGTGGCGGCATGGGGCTCCTTCAACAGAATGTGATTGCAACTGTAGGCGCATGTTATGGGAAAGCTGCCACGTGTATATCCTTAACAGAATGTAGTTGAGTCCAGGCCGAGCTGCCACGTAGACATTTGTTATGATTTGCTATTGCTTGCGTGACTTGGTCAGCTTGACACATGGCCCATATTTAGTTAGAGAGAATCACTTCAGTCGCAATAGAAAGATTTTTTCTCAAGAAACTCTGCCACATTGGACGCATATAGTCTGGGACTCATATGACGCATGGAACGCATGGAGTCTGGAATGCATGGGGCCAGAGACGTATTGACCGCAAGAAGTCTGGAACATATGGGGCCAGAGTCGCATGGAACACATGGAGTCTATAACACATGTAGCCTCGTACTCGTGGCACTGTACGCTTGTCAAGAGTAAAGTTCATGCTGACGTGAGGTTCTGTCGTTTAGCGTGCTTATGTCTTCGAGGCGTTCAGAAAGTCATTTTTGTCAGGATTCTGTGTTAGATATAATCTTTGTGTCAGGCCTTTAAGTGGCCAGTATTGGGGTGCATGGATGCTTGAGGGAGTAGTGGCGCATGGCACTGCTGGAGCATGTGGATACTAATTACTTAGTGGCGCATGGCATTGCTGTCGCACGATAATACTAGTTACTTAGTGGCGCATGACACCGATAGCACACGAAAATACTATTTATGAAGCAGTCGATGTATGACACTAGATCATTATGGTACCGAGGGCTTGATCACTGTGGCGCATGGCCTTTGATTACGGTTGGCGCATGGTAGTTGCTTTTTTGGGCCACATAGTCGTTCTGTGGCCTGATTTTTGATGAGTCAATCTTGGGGCGCTTGTTTGTTGGACACATGGATCTATATTTTTTATGCTTCTACAAGAAGACAGATAAAAGAGTATTTCAAAAACTCGTCAATGAAGGTAATGCAATACTTCATCCTAACCATTATAAGGAAGTACTTGAAGTCACAAATATCTAAGTGCACAAACTCTAGAAGATCTGTTCTTTGATTCACCCTCTTGAACGATTTTCTTATAATTTTAGTTTACACGCAAACTTCACATTTCTCCATTTTATTACTCTCCATATTTGGAGATAAGACATAGACTAGACATCTTATTTATTCTAATACAATGAATATGTCATAATCTATCATACCATAACTTATGAGGGTAATTATAAATAGACACTTCAATAACACATTCAGTAGAAGTTACAATTTAAAGTTTGAACATCCCTTTAATACAATTTTTTTTCCTGAAGTATGCTCCTATAGAAGAAACCACCATCTGACCAATATTGATGTACATCCTTAAATCAATATTACACATTAGAATTCTAGAAATTAGGTTCTTGTCTATAGCAGGAACATGTTTTACGTTCTCCAGTATAAGTGACTTCTCAAAAGTCAACTTCAGCACTACTGACCCAATTTTCAATACTTCATCTTGTGACTTGTTCTCTATTAAAACCTTCTTAGACGTAGGCTCATATGTGGTGAACAACTCCTTAGAACACACATAAAAGGATGCACCTGTATTCGTCCACCAGTCAGTGATCATGCTAGAGGATTCAACCTGCACAATCATAACAACTCGGTTAAGCTCACATTGTTCTTTTGGTTTTGGCTTTGGCTTTCGCTTGGACCTGGAGTTCTTTTTGATGTGACCATTCTTGCCACAGTTGATGTAACCTCTGTATCCTGAAATTCTAGCTTAAATATTGTTATTAGGTTAATTTGGGGCTATTGGGATTTTTCTATAATTTTTTGGTTAATTAAAAACTAGTAACACTAATTTTCTAGGACTTGCAAGAATTTATTTTAGTATCAAACACAATTAAAAATATTCTAAACTTTTATATTAGGTTCTAAATAATCAAATATATTTTTTAAAATTTTCTGGAAATTTGTTGATTATTTTTAGCATTTATTTTGAGTTAATTATGAAAAACTGAATTAAAAACTAATTTTCAGAAAAAGAAAAACTAATAAAATCAACCCACCCAGTCAGCAGCCAGCCTGGCCCGCGTGTCAGCCAGCGCGGCCCAGTCAGCAGGGCCCAGCGGTCAGTGAGAGCGGGCGGGCGGGTGCGGGTGAAGCGGTCCAAGCCAAGCCGAGCTGAGCCGAGCCGAGTCCTAATCCGACTCGGACTCAGCCGAGCCAAGCCGGCTTGAACGCTGGCCGTTCGATCTGAGTGGACAGCAGTGGATGGATGCCATATGGCACGTCCTTTAGCCGTGACTGCTCTCTCTCTCTCCTATATATATATGTAGTATTTGGTTTATAAATTCTAGGATTTTCTTTTAGCCGATTTTTGAGAATTGTCATCTAGGGTTTCCTTCATCTTCTAGAAGCCATTACTCATAACTCCGGACTCCAAACATGGCCAAGTTTCTTGCATTAGAATCGTATTGAGGTTAGTTTTCTGAATATGTAAATTTTTTTATGAAATTATGAATATTAAATTCTAAAAAATTCGTAGAGCACAACATATCTAAAAATAGATGCGTCTCGGTGTTTTTGCGATTCCGGGAGAACCAAGAATCAAAATCATGAACCGTTTGAAGTTTCGAAAAGATAATATCGATATCATTGACATATATTTTTCCCAAGATTTAATACGAAATATTTCTATGCTGTTAATTCTGTAGAACTTCTAGGTTAACAATCAACCAACGTTGCACAATGCGATTTTAGGTTTGTGCAATAATTCCCAAACGAATTTGAATTCGGACGAGTCATAAATTCTAGCATGTTTTTGATGCTAAAATATACAGGAAACAATGCATGAAAGTTGAGTTTGCATCGGTTGACTTTTTGGTCAACAAATCGCTTCGATTTGCGTGCCATGAGTCTCGAGTTGATAAAATTCAGTTTCTTTGAAATTTTTTAGAAATTAACCTAAAAATTAGAATAATAAGAATAAAATAAGATTTTAGAGTAATTATTCCTGAATTAAATAAATTAAAATAAATTATCTTTTGACATGGTAAATTTGTAATATATATGCTATTTGGACTGTGACTTGGACTCTGATTCGTACCAGCTAAGGACCACAGGCGAGCACATTTTCGTGATTACTTTCAGTGCTTGATAGTCTCTATAATGCATGCATAGTATTGATTATTTGATTCTTGACACTTGTTACACGGATTAGTATGATGGATTCTTATTATGAGATACATGACTGTTCTGGATTATTGTTATTTCTTCGTGACTGGTTTGGAATCCATGTGTACTTGTGGGGAGAGGAAATACTTAGTGGATGTGTGAACTACCCTTTCCATCCTATGGTTTTTCTGGAATAATAGCAGCCATGCACGATACGTGTGGTTTGTCGGATATTACTCCCTAGCCGTTCACATGTCAATAAGGTATTTCAAATCACATAGAGTAGTTGTTCCCATCTGTTCTTCCATACTTTGTAGCTATTTCTTTTATGGCTTGGAGATATTGTACTATATGTTTGCCATGATAGGACTTCAGTATTGGTTATTCTAGTTGCTTTATTTTGAGTTCAGTTTGTTGCTATCATATATTCCTTATTATTTATTGTCTTATAGTTTCTACCATGTGTTTGAACTGTTTTCACTGTGATATACTCGTTCCTTTTCTGACTGGATAAATATTTTAGGTGACTACAATGAGGATGCAATCCCAACACATTATGGACCGTATGCTAGCGAAATAATAGATCCTGATCTTGCCCTTCCGGAGGATCAGGAAGAGTTAGCAGCTCAGATACCGTCTGCAATGGAGTAGTTTAGTGGTAGTTGATTTTGTTAGTTATTTTGGACTGGATTGTTCTTCGGCAGTTTAATATTGTACTTTGGATATTTAGTTTTTGGGGAAATTCCTTGAACCCGCATCAAGACTATTATTTCATTATTATCTAGGTGTATTCATTTAAACTAGTGTCCGTGATTGAGTATAGTGTGGAGATGTATATATGTTGTGAGTTATAGATTATACTTGTGGCTTATTGTACAACGTTCTACCGCTGACATTGTGGCATAGGCTGGGCGTACTCATGACTCATGCCCAAATCCAGGGTGCGGGTTGTGACAGTTGAAGCAAGCCCCATCATTGCAAGACTTAGACTTGAAGGAAGTTGACTTCGACCTCAAATGATTAGAGTCCTTCTTCTTGTTGTTGTAGGAAGCCTTCTACTTTCCTTTGTGATCCCCAATCTGGACCATATTTGCCTTTGCAAACTACTTAGACAGTAAGTCTACCTTTGTTTTGCTACTAGTTTCGTCCTCAATACAGATCCAACATAGAAGATTCTCGAGCATTATCTCATCTTTTTGCGGTATATATTGGTATAGAACAGATTCTAGCTGGTAGGGAGATTGTAGATGATAACTCGTACCATAAACTTGTTTGTTTGAGGCATAGCCTCCTCTAGATTTTGCTACAGCTTTATTAGTTATTTGACTTATGGAAACATTGTATTTTTGTCTTCAAATTTTATTTTCATGAATTTGTTGACGAGGTATATTTTGGACATCTTTTCATTGTCCTTGTACTGCTTCTCCATAGACTTCCAGATGTTTCTTGTAATTTTCATCTTATTGTATGACTCTATCATAGAATCATAAAAGGAGTTGATAATAAACAACTTCTAGAGGTTTTTGTCTTGCATCTACTTTTGCTGAGTGGTGATCACGTTGGCAATGGCTTGCACATATTCAGTTTTTGGAATTACTGGTTCTAATTCAATCAGAACGTAATCCATGTTGATGAGTTGAAGATTCAGACTAATCTTCCTCTTTTAGTTGTTGTAGTGTTTTCCATTGAACTTCTCAAGTTTGTGAGAACTCGTGTTCAGGAGACCTGTATGATTTTCCATTGATGGATCTTGATGATATTCTTAAAATCTTTGAAAGATCTTAGAATCTCGCTTTGAGATTGTTACAGAAAATCATACAAACTTTTACACAGTTCGAGCACAAATTGGTGATTACATTAGCTAGTATTTAAAAAATTACAAATGTTGCTTAAGAAAGAAAACTATGAAGAATGCAACAAAGTTGCTATAATTAGAACAAAAGTAAAATTCTTACTAGGGTGATGAGAATCACCGTTACTCAAAGCGAGATTTGACTTCTTTTCCATCGAACCATTTCCAGGAACCAGCAAGTTCAAATGATGAATGCTCCTTTCTTACCTTCTAGACGATGAACGAAACTTGTACAGGACCTTTTCGTTGTTGCTACTACACTTTGCTACCGCAAACTCTGCTCTCGTCGCATATACTCTCTTTTTGTTAAGTGTGTCAAGAACAAAAAAACTTAGGTAATATATAGGGGAGCCAAGCACCTATTAGCCACAACCATCCACGAGTAACGTGAGCGGATAACATAAGAGACAAAATGTGTGCGATTATAATAATAACTATCAACTAAGTGGGCTATTACAAGTCTGAAACGTCCACAAAAGTAGCAGCTGAACAGTCGAACTGTTGGAACAAAAGTTCTAGCAGATGACATGTTCCTGCTAGAATGACAAGACACGAGGAGTCGCTGGAACCATTTGCCCACTAGTCGCGCTGGCCGCTGGACCAGCTGGCCCTGCTGAAACCGTTAGACGTTGGACCAGCTAGAACGTGGAAATTTTGCTGGACGCGCACTGACTTCAGCTCAGTCTCAATGCAAAACGTGCAAAAGGCCATCTCGTGTCCGATGCGTATGTGCGAAGTGCACAATCAAAGCGTCACTTGGCACCTGTGTCCGAGTTGCTTAGCTCCAAAGAAAAATTCTCAAGAAATAGCTGGCAAATTAATTGTCCTATGGCGGATTTGAACCTTTCCTTCTAGTAAACCCCCCACGATACCCACCACATGAGCTACAACTTCCCATGTATGTAAGACAACAAAAGATAAAACTTATATTGAAATATACACTTGGTATTTGCCACTTAGTAGCATTTTCAAATAAACCCCAACACTTGTTAGTATCAATTATATTTATACCACCATCATATGTAGGTTTTCACAAATTACAAGGTGAAGTTTATACCAGAGCCAATGCTAATCAAACATAGAACTGGGAGGAACACCATAATGACTTGACTTACTATAGGGCCATTTAGCATCAACTGACTTGAGCCAAAGTTCGAAACGAGATTCATTTCCCGTTCATTTGGTTGGATCCAGATCTTAATTAGACCCAGCATAACAGCAAACCATTTTTGACAGATGCATATTGGATGGCAAATACCTCATGGTTATTAGCTTTAATTTTACTGATGTTATAAAGAAGTAGGTAAGCGCTATAGTCGCACATGAGCAGCAAGAGATGAAGCTGAATTCTCTTTCCTACACATTTTGACATGGAGAAACTACAAGTGGAGGTATTGGGATAGGATGTAGGTCTCATATCATAGCCTCAAGCTTTTGTTTTAGCAGGTCAACAAGGGAAATAGTTTCATCACTATAAATCTTTAGTGGACATGCAATTATTGATCAGTTGATATGGTACCCAATTGAAGCACGAGCTGTAACAGAGTCATGCAACTGAGCTGCAATTAGCTAGCGAGGTGATAACACCTTATATTCTCCTACATTTGGTATTAATGTCTTGGTGCTAGCTATAATGTTGATATTTGATGTGAATAGGATAGAATGCAGTTGAGTAACTTGGGGTGGCAGGAGACTACAAACATAGATATGTGACATGAAAAAGGGGAAAAAGAAAGAAAGAGTTTGAAAGTAACTCTCACTAGTTCACTCTTCTAGTGCATCTAGCCATCGACACCACCAGATGACTGATGTAGTAACTCATTCCATTTTTCCTAACCTTGTCCAATGTGACGCAAGTGCACATGCTCCTTCTAGCAAACTTCACAGTCTAACTTTTGTTTGATTGTAGTAGTCGAGACACAGAGGTTCCAGCGAACAAGTTTGTCCTCTGAAGAACTTGATTCCAACGAACAACTTCCTTACAAGATAATAACAATCAGAAAACAATCTCCGTTCTTCCTTGCACATGCAGTTACAATTGAGATAAAACGAGTTATAAAGAGAGAAAATGAAGGAGAAGATGGATCTCTGCTTGCTGGGGGGATAAAGATCACCGATGCTCAAAGCAAGATTCGCCCCACACGATCTGCTTTCAGGAACTAGCAAGTTCACGAAGAACTTCTGGAACCCTCGTTGTCACCTCTTATGGACTCGTACAAACTCCCTGGACTCCAATGGCGGCAACAACAACATCTTTCTACGTCTCCCACTACCAGAATAAGTCAAATTAGCGACGTCTAGAAACGTCGCTAAACGGCATAAAAATGTCGCTAACAATATTTAGCGACGTTTCAATGAAGCCGCCTTTAAGCTAGTAGCTGACAGAAAAAATATCGCAAAACGTCGCTATAGCGACATTTTCTAGCGACGTATCTGCGTCGCTATATTAGCGACGTTTAGCGATGCAATATCGCTAAATTAGCGACGTATTGTGTGTCGCTATATGTCGCTAATTTTTTTTATTTAGCGACGTTTTGCAACACATTTAGCGACGTTATATAAGCCTGATAAATACTGCAATGTCAGCAATTTTGCAAGCTGCCACGTTGACCTTTTTTTAGGATTTGCTATTGCTGGAGATCCTGGCAGTTCTTGTCTTCCGTTTGCGTGATTTGGTCAGCATGACACATGGCCCAATTCAGTTGGAGAGAATCACAATAAAAAGATTTTGTTTCAGGGAACCTTGCCACGTTGGACGCAATGAGTCTGAGACGCATGAGACGCATGGCGTTTGGAACGCATGGGGCCAGAGACACATGGGACGCGTGGAGTCTGGAACGCATAGGGCCAGAGATGCACGGAACGCATGGAGTCTGGACCACATGGGGCCAAAGACGCATGGAGCACTTTGAGTCTGGGCACATAGAACCAGAGTCGTATGGTGCACATGGAGTCTGGGATGCATGAGGCCCCATACACGTGGCGTTGCACGCTTGTCAGAAGTGATTATTAGTCTGACGAAAGCTTCTTTTCGCTTAGTGTGCTCACATCTTTCGAGGCGTTCAAATTTTTTTTTTTGTCAGGATTTTGTGTCAGACATAATCTTAGTGTAAGGCCTTTTATGCGGTCAATATTTGGGGGCGCATGGATGCTGCTTTTTCTTGGTCGCATGGTCATCCTTCGGCCTGATATCTTTTGAGCCGACTTTTGGGCAAATATTTGTTGAGCGTATGGATCTAGATTTTCCATGCTTCTACAGTTACGAAGATATATGAACGATTTAAATTCAAATCCTACAAAAAAACGGTTTTGAATTCATGATCATATCTTTCCATAATAGTTCAAATCACGCAATCAGAAGGATCATGCACCAACCGCGCTCTCTGTGTATATGCGCGCAGAAGCCCAACCGAACTGCTCTTGCGTACATAAGCCAGCAGCGTATGCGCACAATAGTGTAGTAGCGCATACGTGTAAACTCGCATAGCCGCGTGTTGACATGCATGGCCTGTGCAACGCCTGTGCAGCACCCGGTCAGCACCCGCGCATGCAACTACACTAGAAACAGCGCATGCAACTCGCGTATAAAATGAGCGCATCAAATGCACACAAGTTCCATGCGACGATGCTGACGTGCTAAGTGCAAAGTGCGTCAACAAAGTGCCACTTTGCGCCCTTGAACCCGAGTCGCTAAACCCCTTTGGAGCTTACCTCCTAAGAGAATGTTCTTATGAGAATGACGAAAAACATAAATGCTTCCTTGAGGAGTTAATCCTTTTTCTCCTAGGAAAATACCCCCACATGGCACCTACATATGCCTCACCATACACCCTGTGCACACCTCAACACAAGCAATACAATATATTGAGATACCCAATTGGTGGTGTAGATAATATGTGACTATGTTTCACAAGTCCAAGGCAAAAACACCTACAATATAGGATCAAGACAAGATTCACAGTACCAGCTTTGGCATTGGTTTCAAACCCTTCCTGTTAGTATAGGTTTCGACAATTTTTTGGGGACTTCAATAAAGTTGAATCGGGCGGTTTCGGCCAAAAATGTGAACCATGTCTCAAGAAAGCAGTTCATCAAGCAAGATGACTTGTGGTTCAAAGTGGTCATCCTGAAATCCCTGACAAAAAGCCTCTCCAATATTCCTCTTCCCTCAACCGATTAACCTTTACCTGTTACTACTGTCACATAAATATTCCATACAACCAGTTGGGAGGCCAGTTATTTCAAGCAACCAGTTGGGAGGCAAGTTTGAAACAAATCAATAATATTGAATTTACTGAATGATGAAAAATAAAAAGTAATACAACTATAAATATATATAGATGGAGAACTGATCCATATCCATATAGGAGAAGGAATATAAAAAATAAAGCTAATCATAAATCTAATTAATCTTAACACCCCATTTCAAACTCATGATGTATTAAACAACATGAGTTTTTCTAATCGAAACTGAAACCGTGATGTGGGGTATGATTTTGTAAATAAATCTGCCAGCTGATTAATGAATCACATGTGATAGAGAAATAGTCCCTGCAAAAAAATGCACACGGATGAAATGACAATCAATCTTAATGTGCTTTGTCCGTTCATAAAAAATGGATTGCTTGCTATATGTATAACACTCCTGTTATCAAAGTGAAATGGCATAGGTCCTGTAGGAGTGATGCTCATATCGGAGAGTAGTTTTCGTACATGAACAGTCTCCCCATAGCTTTGTACCCTACCTCAGTAGAAGAACACAACAAACTGCTTGTTTCCTGTATCGCCATGAAATTAATGAATCACCAAGAAACAAACAAAATCTTATAGTAGATCGTCTGGTGGTCGGATCTCCTACCTAATCTGTATCAAAAAATGCTCGAAGCTACAGAGAATTTATAAAAGACATAGACGAAGAGTGCGTAATAGAGCCCTGAAGAAATCAAAAAATTTGGTGTAAGGCACCGTAGTCAGCTGATCATGATACATAAATAAACTGGCTAACAATACAAACTACATAAGAAATATATAGCCTAGTCAAACAAAGATAATAATGTTGACCCACTAGACGTTTGTAGCGAGTAGGATCCTGTGAGAGGCTCACCATTTGTGGGACGAAACTTCACATGAAGCTCCAAAGGAGTATCAATTAACTGTCTGACTATCCAATAGACCTATAGAAGAAACAATATCTGAAGTATATTTCTACTGAGAAACAAGTATCCCTATTTACTTTATACAATCTCGAGTCCAAGAAAGTAGTGAAGATAGCCGAGGTCCTTCATCTGAAACTGTTGATGATGTAATATCCTACTCCGTACGGTGCATTATGATGGCTGGTTGACTCAAAAAAGCATATTAGACTTGGATTTATGTAGAAGGGATAATTCAGGAGGCTATGAGATCGTGACAGAAAGTCACTTTTGATATCAGTAAGTGGTATTGGTTCTTTACTCCTTTATCAACATGCTTAATAAAATGGATGGTATTCATATTTGTATATGTTATTCCTTAAAGTACCTAGCAAGAATTCACAAAAGATAAAAAATAATAATAATCATATTTTTATTAACTTGTGTATAAGTATAAAATATCTCCAAATACATATCTCATGCTAGCACAAAAGTAACTCCAAAAGATCCTCGCGGAAAGCCCAGTCCAAGAGACTCCAGCAAAATACTCCAAGCCTCAACACCCGGGGAAGACTCAAGCCAAGTTATCCCGCTGAAGACTCTAACAAACATCCTCCAGCGAAAGAAAAGCCAGGCACGTCACATCCACGTGATAGACCATCAAATCATCATGTGCTGCAGGCAGTGTGTCACCTCAAGCACACTGCCCATTATTAGGCCACGTCATCTACGTCATCCACAAACGAAGGGTATTTCTTCCTTCTAGAGCAGCTTGATTTCGACGGTCTTCCATCCGCGGAAAGGAGTCCATCACCCCCCATCTGTCCTAGCAGAACATCTGAAGCAAAGTCCTCGCTCTACGACTCCGACAACGTTATGTATCTACGAAGTCCACGTCTTCTACGGTCCCACAAAGTCCATATTTTTTACGTCTTCCACGACTCCTCGACAACCACAAATTTGGTCAAACAACTGATGATGTGGGAAGGTAGTTTTTATCCACTTCTCCCACGTTCGCCATTTTTTCCACCAAGAGCTCCATCTTAACCGTGTACATGGACAACCGCTTGCCAACTGTCGGCCGCTATCCTTCTCCCATGACTCTGACGTGGGACATAACTAAACCAACTACAAGCCACCTAGCATCTCTAGAGGAAAGCACTCCTTTCTAGGGCCACAATCCCTACTGGACACATTGGAAATTGGGTCACGCACTCTCCAAGACAAGTCACAATCATGCCTAGGGAAGCTCCCTACTTAAGGACAATGACCGGAAGATCATCCTTCTATAAGTACTCGACATTTTGTAACCTTTTAAAGGGTGGCCAACGCGACATCAGAACAACAGCTATGACAACAATCTCCTGCTTGTCCTCTGCTACACTTCCTATCCCTTAGCTGTCTCCGATAGTCAACAGAGCAAAGGGATCGCTTTGATCCGACCACCAATGTCCCACTTTCCCAGAATCTCGGGCTTGTCGTTACGTCGTTGTACTTACATCCTCTTTGTAATCCGGTTTGACGACGAATTCAATAAAATTTGTTTCCAATCTCTAATAATGTCTCTTGAGCACAGAAACATGATGGCGACTCTGCTGGAAAAATCTTTCTTCTATAATGAGAAAGCGGTGATGCAATTCGATACGCTATCGATAAAAATAGCACTAATGCCTTGATCGTGGATTTTGATCAACAAAAGTTCAAATGGACGATCTTAGAGGACCATGATAGCTCGCATAGAGCGCATCGCGAAGATGACCCTCTATATCAAACCAGCGTCACTGTCAACAACGATGATCTTGCCAAACAATGATGCACAACTTGCTCCCCTGAGGAGGTTATCGGGTATGTCATGTAGCGACCCGCTCTGCGTCAATGCGGAGAGCCGATTCAAACGATGCAAGTGTAACGACCGTCCCGCCTTGCTCAGTGAGATGACTCGCTTGATGCAAATGAATCTAGACTTGATACTTCAGGAGATCAGACTTAGACTTTCAAATATGCGCTCGGAGTATCGCTCGACCGATGCGAATCATCGCTAAGGTGGGTAGATACGATGAA
Source organism: Iris macrosiphon (assembly GCA_036927795.1). NCBI lineage: Eukaryota > Viridiplantae > Streptophyta > Magnoliopsida > Asparagales > Iridaceae > Iris > Iris macrosiphon. Next base: position 66,785,934 of record JAYESA010000020.1, read on the forward strand.
CCTGTCATTGCTTAGCCTTGTTTGCCATTTTATATCAAAAATGAGAACTGAATTTGATTTACCAAACTAAGAAAGTACAAAGATGTCCTAAGAGACAATCTAAGTACAAATTTATTTTCTGGAGGGTAACGATGGAGGGTTAGGAGTGTAGCAACTCTATTTACTCCGTGGATGATCCGATGCGGAAGATCTTCTCTCTTCCTTGAGTGTAGATTCACAGATAGCCAACCAGCCTTTTGCATGAGTTTCGGGCTGCATGGACGTTGGGGGTTGTCACGTGTCTTCTCTTAACAAGAAGGAGTTACAACTGTGTACAAGACCGGGCTTCAGTTGTCACGTGGATATTTGTTAGAATTTTGTTGTTTGTTAAGTATCTAGGTGATTCCTAACTGTTATAGGCGCGACTTGGTCAAATGGACACGTGGTCACTATTTGGTTCGATAAGACCACTCAGTTGTAACAGCAAGACTTGGTCGTCGTAGAATTTGGGGCACATGTGGCCAAAGACACACGGGACTCACAAAGTCTGGAATGCACGGGGCCAGAGAGGCATGGATCACTTGGAGTCTGGAACGCATAGGCCAGAGTCGTTTGGGAAGCATGGAGTCTGGGACACGTGGGCCAGAGATGCATGGACCGCATAGAGTCTGGGATGCGTGGGCCAGAGTCGCATGGGTTTTTTTGTCTTGTTGTCCACGTGGCTCTGTACCATCCTTAGGACTTCTGCCTCTTAGCGTGTTCTCGTCCTTCGAGGCGATCATAATTTTTTTTTGTTAGGATTCTGTGTCAGGTGCCACCTTTGCTGTCAGGACGTCATATTAGGTCGACCTGTGGCCAGTTGTCAGGACGCTTATTTGGACCGTATGGGCATTCTTTTTCTAGGCCACATGACGTCCGTGCGATCCATCGGTTGAGTTTTTATTTGGGGGCGCATGGACGTTGGTCGCATGGCTGTATCTTTTTAATGCTTCTACAAGACCCCTTTCAAAGTTTTCAAACTGATAAGTTTGAAATACTTTAAATAAGAAGCATGAATGGGGTATGTCCGAGTCGCATGGACATTGATCCGCATAGGCGAACGCTGCTAGGCTGTCAGCTATGTATTTAACTGCCAGATTTTCCTTGACCCTTGAGTAGATTTTGTTCGGATTCTGCAACATCTCCTAACGCGGGGCTCTAGGGGCAGTTTCCAAGGAGATAAAAGTAGCACACAAAAATCAAGGCATCAGATTCATCGCCATAACTGTCCCGTTTGTCATCTCGATCTCTTCACATGTCTCTTGGAGCCTATAAATAGGTGACTTGGGGATGAGAGATAATTTTATCTTCTATCCCTCCTCCTTCTTGAAGATGCTGGATGTTGCTGTCTCTCTCACTGAGTAATTGGTCTAGAGCAGGGTTGATCCGTGGCCCCTGATGTTGAACTTCTATTTTGAGGTAAGGGGGTACCCTATCTCTCGTGTTGGGATGATAAGGTCACAGAGCCACCGGTACACAGATATGCTGTATGGGTAGGAAGTTTCCCCCAATATAAGTCAACTCTTAGCAAAGTTCTGCCACCTGGATGAAGTTTTCTCTTGGACATGTGCAAACCTCTTCACAGAGCTCTGTCATGTGGGTTAGCACTTCTTCATGGCGTTCATGCAGGATCTGTCTGACATGTGTGCTGAGCTTTGGCGAGGTCGCATGGATGAGGAATCATCTGTTTTATGTGTGCAGAGCCTGTATGTGGCTTGGCCGCATGGGTGAGGTTTCATCTTGCTCGTCAGTATAAACTTAACTGCACGTGGCTGCGGCCTGGCAGCGGTATGCGGTGGTTATACCTTTTTATAATTTTTGCTGAGACTGATGCATCTTCTTTATGCAGGTTTTACCTTCGCTTGTGTTGCCTATGGTGGGGCATGGAACGATATCATAACACCCGTTGTTCGGGATGAAAACCAACCTTATGCGGCCTTTCTCTAGGAGACACGGTCAGTTTGGCAAGAACTAATCCTAGAGACGAGGATGAACATCCCGCGTCATAAGCTGAGTTGCCCTTGCTCATGCAGTGCGTCAGCTATTTTCTCCCTTTTATGTGGTTCGTATCGGTCGGGAGACTGTGGGATCGATGATAGGATTTGAATTAATTGTTATTCCTATCATCGATCTTCCTGCATGGTTGTAGAACGTCTGCTCCTGCTCCTTCCTTGATATCCATCAGTGTAGATTTTCTATATAATAAGGTTTGCACTGTGGATTGGTGAGCCAGAAAGTATTGAGTTTTGCTGCAGGCTCGACTTGCGTCAATAGCGACGACAGCACGGAGGGGCGCTTCTAATGAAAAAGTTTTGTATCAGCGTGACTTTATGGAAACTCTTTAAAACAGGTTTCCATCATATGTACTCATGATCTTGAATAATTAATGAATTGAATGTAATGGATTTCCATCATATGTACTCATGATCTTGAATATTAATTAATGAAGTCTCTCCTTTTTCAGAATTTTATATGTTTTGTGGACTTTTGGGTATTATACTTGAGATAATATGAATGTAGTACCATACCGTAGCTTTTTAAGGATATCCTACTGGAGAATTTTGGTGGACCTATTACTCTTTTGCGTATTTTGGGGTATGAATAATATATTCGAAATAAACCCTATCAGAGGTAATATTGACGTGATAGGTTTTGTGGATTTTAAGGACATCCCGCTGGGAGATTTTGGTGGATCTATTACCCTTTTGCGCACTTGAGGTACGAGTAATGGATTCAAAATAAACCCTATCAGAGGTAATATAGACGTGATAAGTTTTGTGGACCCATTACTTTTTGGGCACGTTAGTGCAAGTAATATGTTTGAGATTAGCCCTGCTAGAGGTAATATGGACGTGGCAGTTTTTGTGGATTTTATGGACATTCTACTAGGAGATTTTGGTGGACCTATTATCCTTTTGCGCACTTTGGGGTACGAGTAATAGATTCGAAACAAACCCTATTAGAGGTAATTTGGACGTGATAGATTTTGTTGATTTTAAGGACATCCCGCTGGGGGATTTTGGTGGATTTATTACCCATTTGCGCACTTTAGGGTGCGAGTAATAAATTCAAAATAAACCCTATTAGAGGTAATATGGACGTGATAGATTTTGTAAATTTTAAGGACATCCCGCTGGAGGAATTTTATTGATCTATTACCCTTTTGCGCACTTGGGGTGCGAGTAATAGATTTAAAATAAACCCAATCAGAGGTAATATGGACGTGATAGATTTTATGGATTTTACGGATATCTTATTGGGGGATTTTGGTGGACCTATTACCCTTATGCGCACTTTAGGGTGTGAGTAATAGATCCAAAATAAACCCTATTAGAGATAATATGGACGTGATATATTTTGTGGACCCATTATTTTTTGGGCACGTTAGTGCAAGTAATAGGTTTGAAACAAGCCATGCCAGAGATAATATGGACGTGACAGTTTTTGTGGACTTATCACCGCTGGCATACTCCGGATTGGGTATGGGTGATAAGTTGAAAGATAATCGATATCAGAGGTAATATGGACGTGATGATCGATAGTCAAGGCCAAAAAGTTTGCTCAGAGATAATATGGACATGACAGACTCCGCTAGAGTAGTGTATTAGAGCGACAGTCTTGAGGTCCTGTGCACATAAACCAATGCCTAGGAAGATATGATATAGTTTAGTAATAGAAGAGTACCAATCCAATTTAGACGTAATTCTTTTTGAGGAACTTGCCGTTGATAGGCATCAGAAGCAAGTCGCCGTTGGGTTTTGCTAGCCGGTATGCGCCATTGGAAAATACGGTTTCCACAACGAACGGGCCCTCTCATTTAGGTTAGAATCTGTCGGCCGTCTTATGAGTCATAACCATTAGTCTTCTTACTGTTAAGATGAGATCACCCACTTGAAACATTCTCTGTTTTACCTGTTGTTGAAGGCTCCAAAGAGATGCCCTTGATACAACTCTATGCGTTGTTGGGCTAAGAGTCGTTTCTCGTCGAGTGCTTCCAACTCCTGCAACCGTCGGCGATAGTTGTCGTCCGTGGTTAGTTGGTTGGAGAGAGCTACTCGCAGTGAAAGAATTTGGATCTCAAGCGGGACTACCGCCTCACTTCCGTACACCAAAGAGAATGGCGTATTTCTAGTAGCTGTCCATACTGTTGTTCGGTAGGCCCAGAGGCATTTACCCAGCTTCTCATTCCCGTCACGTTTGTTGGAAGACACAAATTTCTTGAGGAGTTTAATGATGGTTTTGTTGAACGCTTCCGCCAGAACGTTTGCTGTAGGGTTGTATGCTGTAGAGGCTATGTTTTGGATTTGGTTCTTGTCACAAAATTGATAGAAGGCGTAACTTGTGAACTGTGGACCATTATCGTGGATGATCCTATGCGGCAAGCCAAAGCGATATATGACGTGATGCTTAATAAAGTTAACCACGCTTGTTGTTTTGACTTCAGCAAGCGGAATAGCTTTTGACTATTTGGAGAACTAGTCGGTGATCGCTAGGATGACCCGATGTCCTTTTGATAAAGGTAGACTGATTGGCCCGATGATGTCCATTTTCCATGCCTCAAACGGCCAAGATGCTACTGTTGGGTGTAGGAACTAAGATGGATGGTGGATGAAGTCCGCCTAGATTTGGCATGCTTAGCACTTCCTTGCGTGATCGACCGCATCTGCTACCATCGTCGGCCAATAGTAGCCCATTCTCCAAAGACGGTCCTGTAGCTTTAGACCAGGTTGATGCACCCTGCAGACGCCATCATGAGCTTCGCAGAGGGCTTATTTTGCCTCTGCATTCAACAAACATTGGAGCAGAAGGCCATCGTAGGACCGACGGTACAATATTTTGGGTTCCGTGTTATAATAAAAACAGAGAGAGCGTCTTCTGATTGAAGTAGTTTCCTTTGGATTTTCTGGAAGAATTCCATAGACTGCGTAGTCGATGAATGGAAGCCTCCAATCTTGAGTATCGGTGTCGACCTCCACTGCATATATGAGGCATAAGCATAGGTTGCTTTTGGAACAGGCCAACTCTTGACCGATTACTGTGTAACTGATGGGTGTTCTCTAGGACTGCCAAGGAAGCGACGAGGCTGGCTAAATCGTCTGCCTCAATATTTTGCAACCAAGGGACATGCTCAATAAAGAACATCTCGAAAGTTGCTATGATGCTGTATGCAGCTTGATGGTAGGGGATCAAGTCTTTATTTCAGAATTCATATATTCCCCGAACTTGATTGACGATAAGCTGAGAATCTCCATAGGCTTCCAAGTACTCTACTCCGACTTGTTTAGCTAGCTGGAGTATAATGATTAGGGCATTATACTCTACCACATTATTGGAGCATGGCTCTGTGAGATAGTATGCACGATTGATGACAAGGCAGTAAAGGGAGGTCAACACTATCCTGATCCCAGTGATGATATTGTTGTTGGGCCCTGCTCTTGAAGCACCATCAAAGAACATTCGTCAAACTGCTTTGTGTGAGGTAACATTGGCGACTACCACATCGTCTGGAATCTCTTCATAGAGCTTTGAAGTTTCTGACTCCGGGTGGGCTGCCATAAAGTCGGCCAATGCTTTACCCTTGATGGCCTTCTGTGGGACGAATACCATATCATATGGAGATAATAGTATTGCCCAGGTAGCCAAGCGGAAACTAAGTGCCCCAGGTTTGGTCATGAGGACCTAGAAGGGGTTGACTCGCGAGATTACATGAATGGTCTGTCCAGTCACGTAGTGTCGAGTTTTCTCGATAGCGAATACCAGTACAAGGCACTATTTCTCGACAATGGTATATCTATGCTCTGGGCTCACCATCATTCGACTGAGGTAGTATATGGCCTGCTCGTGACCTGAATCACTATTCTGCGATAATAGGGCACCGAGAGAGTGATCCATTGCGCGTACATAGAGCAGGAATAGCTTTTCCATGACCGGGGCCACAAGCACATGAGGGTTTAATAGGTATTCTTTGATGTCGTAGAACGATTGTTGGCATTATTCATTCCAAACAAGGAGATACCTTTCTTCATGAGCTGTGTGAATGGTCGACAACGTCCAAAGAGGTTTGATGTGAACCTCCTGATGTATGCCAACCTCCCTTGGAGGCTGCGGATATCCTGAAGGTTCCTCGACGGGTGTATCTCCAGGATAGCCTTGGTCTTGTCGGGGTCTATGTGAATACCTCAGTAAGTGATGACAAAACCCAGGAATTTGCCGCTCGAGATTCCCAAGAAGGACTTGGTAGGGTTCATCTTGAGGCAGTGTGAGTGTATTAAGTTGAATACAGTCCTCAAATCTTGGAGGTGACACCTTTGGAGTGACTCTTGATGATAATGTCATCAATATAGCATTCCACCGTCTTACGTAGATGCTCTCGAAAAATGGTGCTCATAGCTCGCTAATATATAGCACCTGCGTTCTTCAAGTCGAAAGGCATGACTGTATAGCAGTATACGCCTATCGGGGTCCAAAATGACGTATGTTTCTTATCTTTGGGAAATATCTTAATTTGGTTGTAGCCTGAGAATCTATCCATGAAGGACATGCGCTCAAAGCCATAAGTGTTGTCGATCATTACGTCGGTGATTGAAAGAGAGAATTCGTCCTTGGGATATGCCGTATTTAGATCATAGAAGTCGATGTAGACTTGGATATTCCTATTCTTCTTAACGACAGGCACAATGTTGGCTACCCAGTTGGGGTATTGTTCCTCGCGGATGAAGCCACTAGCTATCAGGTTGTTGACGTCATCTTCGATGTAATCCATCACGTCTGGTCAGAACCGTCGTTGCTGTTGCTTGACTGGTTTGGCGTCTGGCCGAATATTGAGTTTGTGGACTGCAATTTGGGGGTCCAATCCTGGCATATCTTCGTAACTCCAGGAAAAGATATCGATGTATTCCCTAACGAGTTGTAATAGGGATTCCTGATCTTCGTCGGGCAGACTTTTATTGACGAAGATAGGCTTTGGGGAGGTCTCTTCACCTAGATCGACTTGAATGGCTTCATCCTCGGTAGGAGTTTCTCGCTGCTCAAATTGTACCTCCCATTGTGAACCCAGGTGCTGGGCCCAAGCTTCGATCTCAAAGAGCTCGGGTGGATCCTCGTTGTCTTCCTCAAGGTCGGCAGACACCTTGTTGGAGGACAGTGTTTGTCTGAGCATATTTTCGATGCTGACGTCAGAGTCATAGGCTGCCGATTCTGAAGACTGCTAGCACTCTTCGTCTTCTTTATCTTAGCCCTTGGGGGTTGTTGGAGGTGTAACATATCCTAAGCCATGCTTAGTCTTATGATAGTAATCATCGGGCTTGCCCGCGGGAGAGAAAAGTCATATAGGCAACCGCATTTGCCGTAGTTTAATCCTTCAGTTACCTACAGATCGTATTCCATCATTTGGATAAGATGTAGGGCTTACGAGCTGTACCGGTAGAGTGGCATTATGTCTACCTTAAATTCTGGTTCTACATACTTTGGGATGAAGGACCGGGGGCATTCCACTCTGCCGAAGATGATGATCTTATCTCACTTCTTCCTGGGTGGGACTAAGAAATAAGAACCTGGCTAGAGAGAAGCCGGTGCACGGTGTAGGTAGTGGTCACTTGTGTGTGCAGATGAAGGCCCAGACCGTGCTTCAGGGAGTAGAGTGTACTTATATGCGTACTCTCTGAGTAGTTCAAAAATAGTTCTTTTTTGAGGAAATAGGGTATCTCTTTTCGCGAGATTACATCATCAGGGGAAGGGATGTTGACCTTGGCGGATATATATTCCTCCAGCTCATCCTTCTCCTCGGCTACCCCCATCGTACGAGAAGACTTTGGTGATTTTTTGTGTAATTTTACCACCAATGGTCTGAAAGTAGCTAGTGCGGTCGGGTCTCCCTTTGGTGGTCGACTCGGCCCGTGAAGGCGAACGACCATTTGTTCGGAAGGCGTAGATAGGACAAAATCTCCTCTTGGTGGTCGATTTGGCCTGCGAAGGCGGACGACCATTGGTTCTGGCGACACCGAAGGTACCGGAGACTCAGGTGCCTTCCAGCGTAATTTGACGATGAGAGGTACGGTCGTATCGGGAGTGCGAGCCTTGAGGCAGATTCTCATAGGCTCCTCGGCTTTATCGTCGACCTCGTTGCCACCTTCATCTTGGGGACTTTCTTGTAGAGGATCGAGTCACTGTAGTAGATCTTGATACCCTTAAACGGATCAACGTCAGCAAACTCTATTTTGACGAAACCGTGTTCGTCTACATATTTTAGGTACTGGTGGATGGTGGATGGCACGATCATGTGTTCATGTATCCACAGACGCCCCAACAAGATATTGTAGGATATATCTACGTCTATGACGTAGCAGGTGACCTCTGTTTTTAAGTCACCGATCTGGCATTTTAGGCCGATTTTGCCCAGAGGGTAGCTTCTTCCCTTATTAAAGCCTTTGATGGCGGTATTGGTGGCCGCCAGACGATGCATCGGGACTCCCAGGGTCTGAAGTAAACTTCTTGGGATAATGCTGATCAACGATTCTGGGTCAATATGCATTCAGTATACCTTGATATTGTCGATATACCCGGTGTAGTACAGGGGACGATCGTGCCTATTGTTCTTTTTTAACATGTCCTGTTGCGAGAACATGATATTGGGTATCGCATCCATGGCATTGTTTCGATATGGACAAGCGACAAAATCTTTGGTTAGCGGCTTGACTTGTGCCAGGTAGACATCGACATTCTGCAGTGCCTCACTTAGGGCAGCCCGAGTGTCTTTAGAGAGCCACATAAGCTTAAATAGTGATAATTTTGCCAGAATGTGGGCTAATTATGCTAAGATATCAAAGTTATAGGGCCTTTCCAGCCCTTGTGGTGCATTCTTGTGCAACGGCTTATCGAAGCGCGTCTCTTTCTGTTTAGACCTGTCCACCGGTGGGAGCTGAGATAGCCCAGGACCAATGGTGGTTGGCACGACAACCGGGGGCGTATCGCCATGCATCAATTGGTATGTTGCACCTGACCTTGTTGCACCTGCTGCTAGCTCTTCAGCCGAGAAGGAAACTGTCTAACAGGTCTTGTATTTTTTGCCTTTGGATTTGGCGGTGGAGGATGCCGTCGACTGCGTCAAGTTTGGCACGAGGTCGGGATTCATAACCTTCTCGCGTGGTATGGTAAGAGGTATTAGCCCGGCCATCTGGTCTCGAGCTGGTGGAAGGTTGACCACTTCCATGGTCGCCTTAGGGACCAAAATTACTCTATCTTGGGCTTCCGTCGGTGGAAAGTTGCCAAACTGGAGGGACATCATGTTGGCGGCAACCATCACATCATCGAAGTCTAGGAAAAGAGCCTTGGTGTCTATCAGACGTTGGATGTACCACTTCATGGTATAGCACTCCTCCGTCGAGTGGTGGACATAGCGGTGGAAGTGATAATACTTTGGGTTGGCAATCTTCGCCGCCTCAGGCTGACATCTAACGTCAGGGAGCCAAATTTTGCCTCCCTGCATCAGAATGTCAAAGATGGGTTTAACATCAGTATATTCAAAGAAGTAAGTCTTCTTTGATTTTGGAGGCTCTGTCGGCTTTTGCTCAGGCTTCTTGGTCAAGGTATCGACCATAGCCTGTTTTCCCTTTCCGTCGCGGCTGCTATTGCCGCTATTGTTGTTATTGTTGTTATTATTGGGACACTTGCCTTTTTCTCAGCAGTAGGGATATGGATCCCCAAGTGCCGAGCATCTTTTAGCTTCTTCTCAGTGTTGATGACACTTTTGATGAACGTCGTCCAGTCCTTGAACTGGCTCTTGCCCATCCAGAGGTTGACTTTCGGAAGCATGTTCTTCCGGAACATCTCTATGAGTGTGGCCTCGGGATTTCCATGAGGGAATTTTAGCATGGCCTCTCGGATCCACTCGATGTAGTTTCTCGTTAGTTCCTTCTCTCCTTGGACGACGTCCATTCGAGAAGACATCGTCATATCGTTTCCTACCTCATATAATCTGTTAAGGAACATACACTTGAGGCCATCGAACGATGAGATACAGTTATCTTCGAGACTGCAGAACCAATCAAAAGCTACCCCCTCCAATGATCCGACGAAGAGCTTGATAAAGATAGAATCATTGCGAGGTAAGTGTCCCGTGGTGATCTCGAAGTAGCTCATAAAGCGGCGAGGAGAGGACTTTCCATCAAACATGTTGATGTTTAAGGGCTTGTAGTTGGGCGGATACGGTACATCCCTCCACTCTATCGGGTATGGTTGCCGCACCCCGAGATCACGGAGTGAGTCCCGATTTCTCGTGGAGTCTAGGTGAGCCTGAAGTTCTCAGACCTCCCTTCTTGCTTCCTTAGCTTCATCTCCTGCCGAAGGCGTAGACGAGCCAGGTAAGAGGGGATCACCGCTTACGGGAGAAGCGATTGTGTTTGAATCCCCGTTGGTCCCGGGGTCCCAGTTTGCTTGTCCGGAGGCTCTTGCTGGCTGGAAGGCCATATTTGCCTTGATCTCTAGCATTGTTTGGGTCAAGGCTTGCATTAATGCGCTCATTGTGTGCATCATGGCTTTGAGCATCTCGAGGCACTGTCGGTCACTGGGTCTTTCATGGTCGTCTCCGGCCATGTACACCGTCCTCATACGGGAAGAAATAGAGGGGACAATGGATGTCGTGCTCCCTGTTTCATACCCTTATAGTGAGTAGTCTTCAAGGAGGGTAGGAGCCATTGTGTCTTCCAGGGATTAGGAGGGGATACTACCCCCAGCGCACAAGATTGTGTCATCTTGGTAGGATTAGCTACCCTTCGGGTTCTCGGAGTCCGATCCTTGAGAATCGTTGTCTCCTTGGAATGCCGGGTTGTTGTGTACGTCCAGGGGAACACTAACCCAAGCTTGGGCCACCCCCAGAGGTTCTGAGGAAGAACTACCCCCAAGGGCTGACAGCTTCTTCCTTGAGCAGGTGCCTTGGAAGACGCCTTTCGCTGGTGCCGTTGTCTGCCCTCCGGCTAATCGCCTTCGCAATGCTGTGCTAGAAAGTGTCGGATTGGAGGTGTTTGACTGCTTTATTCCCTTGGCGGCGGAAAGCTTTCCAGTTGAGTAGCATGAGGCAAAGGGTAACTCCCCCTCCTCTGATACTTGTACCTGATCTTCGGGTTATTGCTGGGTAGGTGCTTTCCGGTACAGTCGCTGGAAGGCCGACTGCCTATCTGTGAGTACTGCTGCTTTATTGTAACTGCAGTTGATAATGATGTTGGCACAGTTGTACCTCGGAGAGGGTATATCACACGCCATATTTATTTTCCTTGCTTTGCGTTTGTGAGTAATCATATCACGCAAATCATGCGAAGGGTATTTTACCTTTGCATCCTCTTTGCGAGTCCGGATATCCCGGGCAGATGGATGCGCACGTGGTGTGTTTGCTCCCTAGCATGGGGTTCGTACATGAACTTGTCCCGAGGTATCAGTAGTAGACTTTTGTGTAATGCCCCACAACCGCACGGTGCATTACGCTGAGTCGGATTGAATGAGGCAATAGCTGGTTATATTTTGATTTGTTGGATTTGGGTACGAGTATTGATTTAAGTTGGTTTCATATGCAGATCGCTAGCGGAGTTTGATGGAATCAGATGTTCGTTTAGAGCAGTACTGGATAACAAGATTTGGAGCGATAATGTCGACTTTCTTAGTCCGATCGGTCGGATGATTTGGAGAGCACGACCTGCTCGTACGGTCATACCAATTGAGTAGATCGTGCTTTACATCAGACCACGGGTTTAGGGGATCGGCCATATCGGCAGGGCAGGATGCTTAACGGAATCAGACTTGGTGAGTGGGCTCTGTCCCTTCTCCTCTACCCCTTTATGCCTAATAATATGGAACACACGTAATGGCTTGAACACTTGGACTGGAACTTGGAAATCACTACACTGTAGATTGCATAGAGTGTACGTCGTTTGCTTAGAATTGATTTGTGGCTTGAGTTGATTTTGCGTTAGGGCAGTTAGAGCTAGAGTTGGATTATATTTAGAGCAGTTGGAGAAATAGTTGGAATGATACATCTTGGTTGGAACATCAGGCAATTCGGGCGGGCGAGCGAGCGTGCATCCGTGCACGAGTATCACTTGGGCACTTTTTCATGCAAAGCGTGCAATTGTGGTTCAAAATCGGACAACTGCATCAGCGAGTGCATTGTGCCACTGTTGGGACATTATGCCACGGAATTATTCTGAGCGAGGGGTGTTGTACCAATTAGAACACTGTGTCGAGAAGCGGCATAGTGCCTATGGGGATAACTTGAGATGGTGCCTTGGGCTATAGTTGGAGAATGGTTATGGATAGTTGGTTGGATTGAGGATAGATAGTTTGGTAGGGCGAGAATGCTCGATTCTCTCGTCATACCTACTTGGAGTTTGCATCGATCACAGACAACATGTTGCTCACATGGTTTGGTTTCCTCGAACGGGAAGGCTCCGGGGCACTGGGACCGTTCGGCCATGGAGGAAGCAAATTGGTAACGTGCCTTGGGCGTGGTGCCGGAGGTTCAATGGGATTCAGGCGGGCTAGCTACTCAGCGCTGGATCGAGTAGAACTGCAGTTGGAACAGTCCTTTATGGCTTGGCCAGTGACTTCATATAGATAAGAGTTGGTTTGCTTGCTTTGGTTTGGTTTGTGCTTTTCATGTAGGCGACGGCTACCTTGCCTCGACAAGAGTGTACATATATAAGATTTGGATTAATAAGGTTTGGATTATGGCATCGTTTGAGGATGGATATTGAGGCTTGGATGATGGTTCGATAGATTCACGTGTTGCTTGGGTTTGAGTAGGACGGTTGCATGTTAGTTTCCTTTTTGAGTTGGATATATATCTGCTTGTCTATTGGCTTGAGTTGAAGGCTTGCATGTTTAACCTGCTTACAGTTTTCCATAACTTGTCATACCACTGCCATGAAATGAATCTAGGATTCAAGTAGAAAGATTACCATATAACTGTTTGCATTCACTACTCTACTTAGTGTCGGTTTAGATGAGTGGGTTACCCCGCTCACCAGTACGGCTGTGTACTGACCCACGTTTGTGGGCATTATTTCAGGTACGCAGGTGTAGTGGCGCTGTTTGGATATACGGGACATAATGTATGAACGGTAAGTACCTTTGTGGGCTAGGGAAAGAGCAAGAGTGTTGCACTCTCATTTGTGGCATTATCCTTTGTGGCATTTCATTTGGACCCTATCGAGACCTTCACTGCGTATACTCTGATGTGCGCTTGGTACACAATACTTGACTTTCGCTGCAACTTGGTTGTTTCAATGATAACTTTGGTGTTTGACAATATCGTCTTGTGCGAGCGCAACTCCAGGCTCGTACGACATCACGTCCCGATGAGAAAGATTGTCATGCGGGAGCGCTGTAACGTGGTGATTCACTTTCTACGGGGACGATTGAGCTTACGGGAGATTGGGGCATGACATATTGGTATCAAAGCACCCAGTTCATTTTCTCGGACTTGGTCCTTCGCTTTATCACAAACTCTAAATAGCTTTCGCGTGTCGTTTAGATCTTGGATCTACTCGGTGCTGCATTGGATGTTTCATGTAATATGTCTACATATTTGCTGGTTGTGGGTGCATGTTATTTTTTGTTGCGTTGCTTTCATTGATTTTCGGTAGATCGCTTAGCATCGTTGGGCATTGTTGCATTTGTGCAACAAGTTGAGAGGCGTCGTTGCGTTGGTTTGGCTTACCGTTTCGGGAGTTTCTGATTACATCAGTGGATCAGTTGGTTAGCAGACGAGATGGTTATGTGGCATGTTGTGAGTAGAAGCATCGGCTGAGAATATATCGTTGCACGAGTTGCTCGTGTAGCGAATATGTTGGATGGAAGTTGGATTTTTGACTGGGTATATCACATAGAGAATTGGCTGAGCAGGTTTGAGTTGGCTTGGGGATATCAGGATAGCGATGCACGAGTTGCTCGTACAACAAATGTAAGGAATAATTGGGTACTAGGTTGGATTAGTTGGAAGAGATCGTTGCATGGGTTGCTCGTGTAGCAAAAATTTTGGATGGTTTTAGAAATAGTTGAAAGTATTGAGAATGGAACATGGCACAAGTTACATAGCAAGATTGACAGAAGAGTTAGATGGTTCATACGTTGGGTGAGTTTCGTGTCAGACTTGAGTTGGGGATAGCAGGATCATGCATAAGTGATAGTTTAAAGGATCTTGGATCAGTGCAAGGAATCGTGATGCGAGTAGTAACTTGATTCAGAGTGGTATATGGTATACCACATAGTGAGTAAAAGCATTTGAATATGTTGGATAGACCTCAAAAAATTGCCTCAATGGACACAGATAACAGGAATATAAGTTGGTTGGTGCACATTGGATGAGTTAGGAAGAATAAAAAATGGAGCAGGCGAATGCTGAGTTGAACAATCGAGAACGGACTTGTGCAAATGGAAGTATCGTTGGACTTGGGAGATGGACGAGATTGGAACAAGCAATGAAAAGAGTGTTTGGAATTTGAAGGATTGATACGGACCAAGTATTGAAAACAGGTTGAGTTTGATCAAATGGAAAGCTGAATATCAGAGTTCGTATGCACGATTTGAAAGTTCGATGGAGCATTCATGAATGCAAAGAAAGATTTGAGCATAAGGAACAAACAATTGGGATACGCTTGAGCGATCGATAGGTGAATCAAATAATAGCAAACACGGACTACGAAATTATTGATACACATTAGATCTGTTGGTTTAGCAATGAAATACGATCCGGTTTAGAGGGGCAATGCGTTGGATTCATACGAACTTGAAGGATTTTGGATATTGGCGCTCGAGAAGTTTGACTCATGGTTTAGCGAAAGTAAAATTTGGCGAAATGGGACAACAATGGTAGACGAATTCTTCGGAAGACGTGAATGGGCATGAGGCAAGTCTAGTTGATGTTAAGTCAGATTAGAAGTTAACACTTGCAGTACTGAGATGGATTGAGGCAACAAGTAACGGCAATATGATTTAAGATTTGTGTTAGAACTGATGCAGGAGACATTGAGAGTGTGTGGACTAATCGGAACATAAAGAAAATCAAGACGGGCTAAGGAATGGAATGAGAGCAAGGATTGTGGCAGATGGACTTTTGAAGATAGCTAAATGAGAGAGCAACGTTGGAGCAAAATAATGTACTACTCGAGCAAATTGGACATGCACTGTGAAGCATGGCATACAGATAAGAATTGGAGCAAGTCTTTGGTTTCGGGAATCGTTGCAAGTGGTAGTGCGAGAAGTCGAACATGGCAATTCGAAAAAATTTGATGGATTCAGGACATAATGATGGATTGATGGAAGACAGTTTCAACGAGCACGGTTCTCGATTTGTGGCTTGGATAGATAGTAAGACTCTAGGTGGTTAAGCGACATTTGGTTGATAGATTCGTCAGAGGTAGTGCATAAAGTTCTCGGAGTCAGAAGTTTTTCAGGATGGAATGGTTGGATTATGGCTCAGATTTGCAGAGGAGTTATAGCATGGTTCATAGTAACTGTCCATCATGGTGACTTACAATTATCGAGCGTATCTTCAGGACAACTGACCCTAGCGACTTGACCGCCAAATCAGAGATGAATATTGTAGACCCATAGAACGACACTTGCGACGGCACATTTGGGAATACGTCGATGATGAATGTGAGTAGTGTGTGTGAGAGATTGGCCTTAGTGACTGAGTGTTGGATTTGAGAGATCCTTGGGGTAGCCTACAACTGAAGATGCAGCCGGAAGACCGACGCGATAGTGGAAATGGCCTAAGTCAACTGATGAGATTCGGAGTCGTAGATTTTTGAAGATGGCATCGTCTCTGACTCGTCGTGCCCAGGAAGAGAATAATATTCATATGAATTAACGACTGTGAAACTAGCTTGTGAAGTTAAAGCAGCGGCTCGTTCAGATCAAATCATTGCAATACTAGAAGGGACATATGTGTCTCAGATCTACAAGATGCATCATAACTTAGTCTGGGATGCGTGCTCGTACAAAAAGCGAAGGTGATATCCTGTGCTTCGAGGCAGTAGAAGCAGCGCGAAGAACTATTCCATGCACAACCTGGGGATTGTGGCGAGTGTGTCCACGTTGAAATCGTAGCAACACTATCCCTATGGCGTGGCGGAGAAATCTTCGTGGATCACATGAACCTCAATATAGATGTTCACCCAGTGAGGTATTGAGATTGAGGAAGAGGTGTTGGGCTGAGCTGATCTAAAAGCAAAGTTTGATATTTGGGTAAGTCGCCTAGCTGGGGTAATATCAGTTGTGATGATTGTTCGGTACAAGAGATAATATTTGGAGATAGTGCATACAGAACATGGTGCGATTGGAGTCATGCTAGTGTTTGGTTAGTTGAGTTTGGATGGTGCTAGTGTGGATTCAGAATAGTTGGATGGATTGAGTTAGAATACGAACTAATTTGAGTCAGGTGGGAATAATCGTCGGTGGAAAATCATCATACTTGAGGATAGTGCTTGTACGAATATGTTGGAATGAAAGTCAGAATTGGTTCAATTGGGAGTAAAGCAAATGAATGCCTTGGACATAAAGATACCTTTGTAACTTGTCCAAATTCGCTAACGCTAAGCTCGGCTGAATTGCATGTATTTTAGGGACGCCTTAAATATGTGTATGATCCAAACTAAGCGATATGAGGAATTCATATTTAGCTGCAAGGAGGATGTGGGAAAAATGAAACTTGTGCGAGCGTTCAGCGCGAGCGAGATGCTGAGTCTGGATCAAGGGAATGCGAGTTTGCATGGAGCACAGTTATGAATTGGGCAAGCGGCATGTGACAAGGAATTGATACTAGTATGGTTCGAGGACAAACCTGAATTCTAAGTGGTAAATTATATAATGCCCCACAACCGCACGGTGCATTATGCTGAGTCGGATTGAATGAGGCAATAGTTGGTTACATTTTGATTTGTTGAATTTGGGAACGAGTATTAATTTGAGTTGGTTTCATGTGCAGATCTCTAGCGGAATTCGATGGAATCAGATGTTCGTTAAGAGCAGTACTGGGATAACAGGATTTAGAGCGATAATATCGTCTTTCTTAGTCCGATCGGTCGTGTCATGCCCCGATTCCGTGCGATCGTAAGGGCGTCCCCCGAGCGTGACCGCCATGCGGGCCTGGGGTTGCGCCTGCACAAGGCTAAAGTATTTTGCTTTCGCATAACGAGCACATATTCAGAGTACGCAGATAAATTGAAACACATATTTGAAACTTGGAAAAGTTCTCTTTATTGATAATGAACATCTACTACAAACTCTTGAACGAGTCAGCTAATTTGCCGCACGGGCTAACAAAAGTGTTGACTCAAAATAAGATAGCAGTCCTGTACATTACATCCCTTTACTAAACTTCAAAATGATAAAACCTCCAGGATGGAGGACGGCTTTGCCACAGAGCTGCATTCTTGCTTGGGTTCTAGCTCATTTCTTCAAGTACTTCAAAAACGCGGCGCGGTCAGGATGCGCCTACAGCTAGACTGGATCAGGAAGACGACTTCGGCTCCTCGCTCGGTTCACCTTAGTGCGGGAAACCTGTTTCAGTGAGGGTCAGTATGTCGAAACATACTGGTGAAGGCGAGCTAAACCCAACTATACCAATCAACATGTTGTTTTAATGAAGCATGCATATTAATTATTATCTTTCTATCTTGCCTTAGTTCATTTACAATCAACAGTATATATGTATAATACTGAAATGAACTTGCCACCATTCGGTGGCTTTTACCTGTCCGTCTGAACCACCTGCACAATACTTACCATGCCTTTCCTGCCACGAAGACACAAGTTAGCTTGCAACAGGTTTAAATATACACGAGGATCACTGGCTTAATGCCATAGTGGACTAGTCCGGGACAAGGATAGCATACAACCAGAGTACACGATGCGCTGCAAGCCATCCTGTCCCGTACACGATGACTATCCACGAGTTCCACCCGGATCGGATCGGTGCCAGTGCCCCAGCAGCCGTTCGCAGAACTAATACCTTGTGCACAAGTTGTCCATGATCGAACACGATTATTTAGTTAACAATTCATGCAGTTGAGGCAACACGAGTACAAGAACACGAGTATAAGACAAGCAGTATTGCATGATTCATTTTGCATAGCCTCCCTGAACAATTATTTGCATACAAGATATATTCCATACTTAACCCGATTTATAGAACATTTGTAACGAACTAGCATACAATAAGATAACAGTTCACAAGTTTAGTTTGACAAGCAATATAGTCCAATGTCTATTCCCATTTTATCTTGGCATCTTTTAGTTATTACTTGGTATCGTCTGATCGGGGCAAACACGGATGCAAGATTTATTAGGTGTGAAGACTTGGAAGAAGGGCTAGCTAATCGGGATGGTAGCCACTACTTAGATGGTTGGAAGGGAGAAGGAAAGAGGCGCTTCAAGACTCCGCTCGTAAGCCGTCTACTGCTTGTTCACCTGCATCATGAACAGCTCGATCAATACCTCTTTCTCTCTTTCCATACTCGGAATTGAAATGCAGTGCAATAAACGAAAATAATGAAATCCATCTAAACCGTTCAAGAAAAACAAGCAAATCCAAAAAATAACTCAAAGCATGAAAGCAACAAGCGACATCGAAATCCGAGGCAACAAAAGAATGCAGCGGAGAGGTCCCTCCTGATTCTATCGCTAAGTCGATCCCGGGGGCACGGTCCACTGAATATGGGAATAGATTCCGAAGAAGCAAATCCATAATGAGGACGAGTTCTTATTTCAATCTATCCCGATCGAACGATACCATCTTGTATTTCTTAGCCGCGCTCCCCGCACCGGGGGAACGGTGCGCCACAGGTCGGATAATTTGGAGAGCACGGCTTGCTCGTATGGTCATACCAATTAAGTAGATCATACTTTGCATCGGATCACAGGTTCAGGGGATCGACCGTATTGGCAGGGCAAGATGCTTAACAGAATCAGACTTGGTGAGTGGGCTCTGTCCCTTCTCCTCTACTCCTTTATGCCTAATAATATGGAACACACGTAATGGCTTGAACACTTAGACTAGAACTTAGAAATCACTACACTGTGGCGTTCATAAAGTGTACGTCGTTTGCTTGGAATCGATTTATGGCTTGAGTTGGTTTTCGTGTTGGGGAAGTTGGAGCTAGAGTTGGATTATATTTGGAGCAGTTAGAGAAACAGTTGGAATGATACATCTTGGTTGGAACATCGGGCAATTTAGGCGGACGAGCGAGCGTGTATCCGTGCACGAGTATCACTTGGGCACTTTGTCATGCAAAGCGTGCAGTTGTGGTTCAAAATTGGACAACTGCATCGGCGAGGGCATTGTGCCACTGTTGGGGCATTGTGCCACGGAATTGTTCTAAGCGAGGGGTGTTGCACCAAATGGAACACTGTATCAAGAAGCGACATAGTGCCTATGGGGATAACTTGAGATGGTGCCTTGGACTATAGTTGGAGAATGGTTATGGATAGTTGGTTGGATTGAGACTAGATAGTTTGGTGGGGCGAGAATTCATACCTACTTCGAGTTTCATCGGTCATGGACAACCTGTTGCGCACATGGTTTGGTTTCCTCGAACGGGAAGGCTCCGGGGCACCGGGACCATTCGGCCATGGAGGAAGCAAATTAGTAACGTGCCTTAGGCGTGGTGCTGGCGGTTCAATGCAATTCAGGCGGGCTAGCTACTCAGCATTGGATTGAGTAGAACTGCAGTTGGAACAGTCCTTTATGGCTTGGCCAGTGACTTCATATAGATAAGAGTTTGTTTGCTTGCTTTGGTTTGGTTTATGCTTTTCGTGTAGGCGGCGACCACCTTGCCTCGGTAAGAGTGTGCATATATAAGATTTGGATTAATAAGGTTTGGATTGTGGCATCGTTTGAGGATGGATATTGAGGCTTGGATGATGGTTCGATAGATTCACGTGTTTCTTGGGTTTGAGTAGGACGATTGCATGTTAGTTTTCTTTTTGAGTTGGATATATATCTGCTTGTCTATTTGCTTGAGTTGAATGCTTGCATGTTTAACCTCCTTTACAGTTTCCCATAACATGTCATACCTCTGCCATAAAATGAATCTAGGATTCAAGTAGAAAGATCACCATATAACTGTTTGCATTCACTACTCTACTTAGTGTCGGTTTAGACGAGTGGGTTACCCCACTCACCAGTACGGCTGTGTACTGACCTACGTTTGTGAAAATTGTTTCAGGTATGCAGGTGTAGTGACGCTGCATGGATATATGGGACATAATGTAAGAACAGTAAGTACCTTTGTGGGCTAGGGAAAGAGCAAGCGTGTTGCACTCTCCTTTGTGGCATTATCCTTTGTGGCATTTCATTTGGACCCTATCGAGAGCTTCGCTGCGTATACTCTGATGTGTGCTTGGTACACAATACTTGACTTTCGCTGCAACTTGGTCATTTTTATGATAACTTTGGTGTTTGACAATATCGTCTTATGCGAGCGCAACTCCAGGCTCGTACGGTATCACGTCCCGATGAGAATAATTGTCCTGCGGGAGCGCTGCAACGTAGTGATTCACGTTCCGTAGGGACGATTGAGCTTGCGGAAGATTGGGGCATAAAATTTTGAGACTGATCCTGTCCATTGGCACCTGTGGGCTGGACGCATGGGTCACTCTTGTATAACTTTTCCTCAGAGGCTCGCATAATAACTAGCGATGCCTGTTGGCGGTCAGTCGTATGAGCAGTTGCTTGAGCATGACATGCTCGCACTGTCCTGGATTTCTTCATCTTAGCTACGACAGGTGCGTAATATAAAGAATCCAGTTTTGGGTTTTCATATTCTTAGTGGGTCGCATAGGATCTGCGTCGCATGAGATACGGTCAAAAACTGAGGTTTGGTTGCTGTTGGGGCCGGATGTGACCTGCCGTTTGCGGTTGTGAGTTTATGTCCATAGGCAGTCTTATGCGGCCTCCCGTTTGGCCGCATAGAAGCTACCTCAGTACCAGGACGTATGGTTGCTGAGTAGCCTCTACGTCAACCCGGGGTGCCGCAGAGATGTGGACGTTATGGGTGTTCGTCCAACGACCATTATGGGCAACAGAGTAAGAGGTTGGAAGCATATGCTCCTCAGCTGGGTGGGGCACAGCGGCCTTGGCCACCCACGTTGTGCGGGTATTCGAGTGGGAAGCACTCTTTTGGCTAGAAGATCTGCCGCATAGATAGTGGCCGCAATGATGTTCGGTCCTTGCGGCTGGAAAAGAGACGGAGAGTGCCTGCTCCGCAGTTGGGTGAGGCACAGAGGCCTTTGCTAGCCATGTTATGTGGGTCTTCTTGGACTTTGCTTGCCTCGGAGAAGGACTCGCGCTATCCCCGGAGAGCATGTCCCCGAACACTTGCTAGACGAAGCGGACCACCAGCATCTTTTATGTTGAGCCAAGCTTGGCCGCATCGGACTACGTCACTGACTTCCCAACAGAGGAGAAGAAAGTCCCCAGCAGAGTCACCACCATGTTTGCCATTTTATATCAAAAATGAGAACTGAGAGAACTGGATTTGATTTAACAAACTAAGAAAGTACAAAGAAGAGTCCTAGGAGACAATCTAAGTATAAATTTGTTTTCTGGGGGTGATGATGGAGGGTTAGGAGTATAGCAACTCTCTATACTCCGTGGATGATCCGATGCAGAAGCTCTTCTCTCTCCCTTGAGTGTGGATTCGCAGATAGCCAACCAACCTTTTGCATGGGGGTAGTACTCTGCTATTTATAGTCGTTTAATGGTCGTATAGATTTTGGGCTGCATGGACGTTGGGGGTAGCCACGTGTCTTCTCCTAACAAGAAGGAGTTACAACTGTGCACAAGATCGGACTTCAGCTTTCACGTGAATATTTGTTAGGATTTTGTTGTTTGTTGAGTATCTGGGCGGTTCTCAACTATTGTAGACACGACTTGGTCAAATGGACACGTGGCCGCTTTTTGGTTGGAGAGGACCACTCAGTTGTTACAGCAATACTTGGTCGTCGTAGAATCTGGGACACATATGGCCAAAGACGTACGGGACATACAGAGTCTAGAATGCACGGGGCCAAAGACGCATGGATCGCATGGAGTCTGGAACGCATGGGCCAGAGTCGTATGGGATGCATGAAATCTGGGACACGTGGGCCAGAGACGCATGGACCGCATGGAGTTTGGGACGCGTGGACTAGAGACACATGTGTTCTTTTTGTCGTGTTGTCCATGTGGATCTGTACCATCCTTGGGACTTCTGCCTCTTAGCGTGTTCTCGTCCTTCGAGACGATCAAAAAAATCCTTTTTGCCAGGATTCTGTGTCAGGCGCCATCTTTGATATCAAGATGTCATGTCAGGTTGACCTGCGACCAGTTGTCAGGGCGCTTGTTTGGACCGCATGGGCATTATTTTTCTGGCCGCATGATGTCCGTGCGATCCATCGGTTGAGTTTTTATTTGGGGATGCATGGACATTGGTCACATTGCTGCATCTTTTCTATGCTTCTATAAGCCTGTACACTTAAAAATACGGATGATACATGCTAGTTGCTAGGCAAATCAGCTCTTGAATGCTAATAAAGAGTGAACCAACCTAACTAAGGGAATAATCTCATATTGTATTAATTTCTTAGAACATGGAATATATCCTGCTTCTAGGAAGATAGAAACTTCATATGCGTTTATTATTTCGAATAGAGTTCTCCCAATACTCCGTAGTATATATCTTCGCACGATTTCAATATTCACCATAAAGATCATGCCACGAATCGATGCACTTCACTTAATTATGGTTCACTTATTTGAGGTAGGAAAACTATCAAAATAGTCGTTCTGAGCCAAGTAATAGAAACATAGAAATTCTTCGGGACCATAAGGTCACCCAAGACAGTTTTTTATACCAAAAACTGCATAATGAAAGATTGGAAGAAGTGATAAGAAAGTAATGGAAGTATCAAGTAAATTAACTGAACAATACTATAAGTAAAGAAGAACAAGAATTGCTCGGGATAGCTTGTAGGGGGCTCTACGCACTCAACCATCATCGTTCATGGTGGCTCGTAGCGGACTAAGGTTGCGTTACCACTATCGTCGTTCAGGGTAGCTTGTGTCGGGCTATTGTAGCGTTAACACCATCGTCGCATAAGTGCAATACGTGAAAAGATAATTGAACAAGAACAAGATAAGAACATGCATGGTCACGGACAACATGTGCACGAGGTACATAGATTCCTCGGACGATCACCGGAGCACCGGGATCATGCCGACCGGGTAGGAATTATGGAATGGTGCGACTAAAATATGGCTAGGGTGATCATACCACGCTTTTAGGGCGATGCAATACCGGTATTTTGGTACCTCGGTAGTTTACCCTATACTTGGTTACACGTCTACCAGTAGGTTCCTTTATGGTTATGCCAGGGACAATATCATGTCATAGTAGTCTCAAGTACTATGCGCGAGGGGCCTAGTGCCCAATAACCGTTCGGATACTACAACTGACATGTTCCTATAGATTAAGTCATCTCGCTTAGCGGCAATCCACGTGCGAGTCATGCATTAAAACAAGTAATTTGAATTTCCTAAATAATCTAAGTATAACACATCTGATGAATAACCTGAGTAACTCGTTCACCTGAATCAGAAACACGCTCGTAACACTTGGGTTTGCTATGAGATAATTAGATTTTGTTATATCGTACTTGGCTAACATGGTTTACCTTGGACAGGTAAGGACAAATGGTAAGTTGGTAAGTTATGCATGTTATTCATATCGTATGGCGCACTGAAACACGAGTTAGGCTTTTCATTATATGCCATAAAACTAATCATAAGGCAAGATTAGAAAGGCAACTTAATAGATGGTCCACATAACTAATATAACGTGTTTGGATTTATCGAGCGAGCGAGAAGCCTCTCCACCAGTACATTTAATATACTGATAACCCACCAGGTTGCTTGCAGGGTGTGGGAGAACCTTGTTCGGTTCACAAACCCTCTCGTGTGCTCCAATACGTGGAGTTCGCTCTGGAGCCTTGGAGTGTTGCGTCCGGAGCTGAAGCACATATACAGGACATAATTTATTAGAACATCACCTATGTTATCATTCCATAATTATAAGCCGCTTGACATATTTTGTTATTTTGAGAGAGAGCTTGAGCGACTTATAATCTCGGCCTAGCGCCACTTATAACATTATTTCTATATCAATAAAGTGCTTATTTTATTCCATACTTGTGTTTATTCAATGCTTCCGCTCTGATGACCTTGTGAACTAGTTATCAAATGCGTATTCGGACCTGGCCTTGTGCAGGCACAACTCAGGCTCGCGCAGCATCATGACCAAGAGAGGATGTTCTGGCTATGATGGGCCGGGGGCATGACATAATGGTATCAGAGAATGGCTTTACGTCCTTGGACTTCGTATCAACTCTCTTAATTTTAAAAGCTCATTCGTTGGTTATGTATATACGCTCTCTATCTCTCGTTATCCCTTTGGGATATTCCATTCAATGAGTCTAAATATTTTTGAAAGTGCATGCGAATGATATGGTTGATTGAATGAGATAATTATGTGAAGGCCTTTGTGCCGAACTGTGTCGGACTTTACGGGAATAGACTTGTGCTAGAATTTGCAAGTTACGTACAAACCAGAATAACCTTACCCTGATGCTAGCGAATAAGTGTACGAAACTAGAATATCGTTCAAATGGGATAGCTATGCACGCAGCCCTTGGCTAAGTCATGTTAAGTATCACATACCTAGAACTATTGGTGCGAGCAAGTTTGCGAGCGAGATTAGGTGTCGTTCGGATAAGGATAAGTCAGACTTAGAATGGCTATCGATAGAGACGTTATCATTATATCGCTAAGGTGAATATAGGGAATCGTGCTTGGATTTTAAGGAATGTTTCGAATGGTTATTTTGTCAAAAAGATATAAGTCAAAATATGGTACTTGGATGACTGTCGATAGAGGTGTATAAGATACTAAGATTATCGAGGTGACGGTAGGAGATCGTGTATGAGTTTAAGGAACAAAGTAGATGGATATGAGAGTAAAATATGTGAACACAATTGATAATTTATTTGGATGACTCGATTCCTGTGTGGTGTATGCGATAGTTTAGGAATGAATAAGCGATTTGAGGATATAGGGAGTTTTGAGAATTTTTTAGTAGCTAAAACCCAGAGTGGTATATGGATCATCTTGGAAATATTCAAGCGAATCGTAAAAACTTGGTGGATTGTACGTCCAACTTTGAGATTAAATACTCGAGGATGCGATCGAGGTTAGCCTGATTTGAACGATAGCGCGAACGAAGGATAGCGCGCATGGAAAATTTAGATTTAGTAGGATATCGCTCGATAGAATTTAGCTTGAGTATGAATGTTGTGGTTTCGAAATTAAATAAGACTTTATATGATATAATATAGTTAAAAGATGGCCCAGATTGATACAAGTTAGAGAATTTTATGGTTCAATGAATTGAGGTAAATGATAATGGATTAAATATTAAGTTTGGATAAACGATCTTGAATCTAGTTCGAAAGATAGCACTCAATATTAGGCCTAGATGAGAACGATTATCTTGTGGGAGCATTGGCGTGGTAATTTTATGTCCAGCGGGATAATCGAACTCGTAGGAGATCAGGATCTAACATGTTCGATGATTATGCAGACGAACTCGATAAAATAGAATATAACTAAGGTGAATAGACTTTGTCTAGGGGATTTGAACTTAGTTGTTTGAGGAATGCTAGAGGTAGACTACAAATTGATCGAACGGTAACATTGAAGTTAGATAATTTGGCTAGGCGAATTATGATCATGACATGAATGGTTATTAGATGAACAAGACTTGATGGATTAATATATAACTTGGATGAAACAAAGTATAACGATAAGGTGTCTTGATCGTTTTGATGATAACCATTATGTTTGACGTTCTTGTCTTATGCTAGTACAACTCTAGGCTCGTACATGTGTCATGTCCGGATCAGTACAATTATTCCGTTGGAGCGTTGTCATGGTTATATCACGTCCAGCAGGGATGATCGAACTTGCGAGAGATTGGAGCATGATAATTGAAGGATCATCTTGAATTGTGGTTTGACACGATAAGACGAGTTTCAGGATACAAGTAAATCAAAAGTATTTCGAGGATGAGTTAGTCTAGAACGTGAAGTAAGACACGCTCGATGGTTTCACAAACGGATAGTTGAATTGTGTTGGAAGACTTAGAGTTGATAATTTAGATCGAAGATTTAGAATTGAATCTTGACTTCGTGGTCTAAACTTAAAAAATAATGGATAGGTGGACTCAATCAAATATAGTTAGGGAGATAGACTATAAAAATTGCTAGGTTTGACACGTGACATTGATATATATTAAGGATTCGGTTGAACGAACTTACTGTATGATGGCTTTGCTGAAACAGACTCGGACCATGTGCAACGAACGTGTTAATATAGATAGGATAATCATTGTTCGATGTTTAAAAATCTGAGTAAAATAAGCTTGGGTAGAATACCCTAGACAAATGAATAATGGTTTAACCTTATAAATTGGGATGAGCATCGTGCAATAAATTTTGCACGATGAAAATCGTGAACATGAACTGTACCTATGAACTTGTGAGCCGACCTAGCAGTTAGACAAATGATCCTATGACGAGTAAAAGAACTTGTGTGACTGATCTTATAGTAACGCTTGAGTGAATGAAAGAGCTGGGGCAGCAAGACTTTGAGTTAGTACTTGGAATGGTAAATATGCGCTAAAAAGTTGGTGTTTAACACGAACGAAATAGGCGATAAGACTTGGACGCTTGTCGGTATATTGGATAGATTGTGCTTGATGGTAGTGCAATGTTTGGTTTTGAGTTGGACTTAGATTGGCATAGATTTTGATTGACTTCACTCGAGGTATCATTGTGATTCGTATGATGAGAACACTTAAGATTTTTGTGAGTAAGCTTGTCTGACTTCGCTATCGCTAAGTTTGGTTGAAATTCATATGTTTAGGGGATGCCTTGAATGTGTGCATGATCCTGACTCAGTGATATACTGAACTCGAGTGCAAAGACTCCGCTAACTCTAAGCTTGGTTGAAATACCTGTATTTTGGGGATGCCTAAAATATGTGTACGATCCAGACTCAGTGATTTGCTAAACTCAAATTCAATTGCAAGTGAATGTGTTAGATGCGCTTGGATAAGTATAAAGATTTGGATAAGTTAGCCTTAACAATAGATCTTTGTACACAATAGATCATGCCCTGCGTTAAGCGATATATGATCTGCACTAAGGCGCAGTAGAGACCGAGTCAGAGAATACAACGTTCTAGTAGATATAATCCGCTAGGATTGAGTGATAGATTCATTAAAAAAGTAGACCTAGCATGCATGCGACATGGAATAGAAAATGAGTAGAAAGTTTTGTTTGAAAGGGTCTAATGACTCAAAGTAATATGCTTGAGTTAGATTCGATAGTATGCGATAGAACGGTTTGCACTCAGGAAGTCTCGAGGATGAGACATTTTCTGAGTGGTATATAATATAGTGACCCGCTCTGCGTTAATGCGAAGAGCTGATTCAAACAACACAAATGTAATGACCGTCCCGCCTTGCTCAAGACAACTTGCTTGATGCAAAGGAATATAGACTTGTCCCTTCAGGAGATCGGACTTAAACTTTTAAAGGCGCACTCAGAGTATCGCTCGACCGATGAGAATCATCACTAAGGTGGGTGGCTACAATGAACATGTCTTTGCTTAGACTGCACACTTAAAAATACGGACGATACATGCTAGTCACTAGAAAAATTACCTCTTGCATGCTAATAAAGAGTGAATCAACCTAACTAAGGGAATAACCTCATCTTGTATTACTTGCTTAGAACATGGAATATAATCTGCTGCTAGAAAGATATAAACTTCATATGTGTTTTATTATTTCGAATAGAGTTCTCCCAATGCGTCGTAGAATATGTCTTCCTACGGTTTGAATATTTTCCATAAAACTCATGCTACGAATCGATGCACTTCACATAATTATGTTTCACTCATTTGAGGTAGGAAGGCTATAAAAATAGTCATTCCGAACAAAGTAATAGAAATATAGAAAGTCTTCAGTGTAGTGCCCCGCTTCATGTTGGCACTATGTACAAAATATATCGCTTTGTTGGCTCGAGCGAGAGCCTTCTTAAAGAGTTCCCCGATCGAAACATGAGACGATTGATCTGGGTGAGTGGACAAAACTTTATTCTCTGATTCTTGCATGCCTTAATAATGAATCTGAGTTTTATAATGCTTGTGCTAATTAGATAATATTGCATAGGAATAATAGAACGAGAACCTGTATTCTTAACTAGAGAACTTGTATGCTTGTCTAAAAGAGATAGAACCATTTCTATGCTAAGTTGCTAAGTTATACGGTCACCGCTATTGAACGAACCCTTGCCATGCTAAGTAAAAGAATATAATGTTGCTTGCTAGGTCACACTAACACAGCCATCGAACGAACTATCGCCATGCTAATGAGAAGAGTAAAATATTTGCTTGAACTTGTGAATCCATTGTTTGCTAAGTAAGAGTAGAATAATATTCTTTAGTTAAAAAGATAGAAGAACGGTGTCATGTCTGTTTTAATAGAGATTGTTTGAATGTTTTCCTTATCGCTTTAAAAGATAGAACTGTTTGAAATGCTTGAACTTAAATAAGAGATGATATAGTCCAGTACTCGATGGTTATGACTCTGGTACATCGATAGTTATGTGTCCCATACATCGATGGTTATGTGCCTCGTACATCGAGTACTGGGCTAAGTAAGAAGAACATAATTAATGGTTACGTGTCCCGTACATCAATATAGAAGAGTTTGCTTAATTATTGCTTGATTGAATTATTTGTTATCTGATAGAAGTGCATTCATACATCGGTATGGACAAACTTTTGCATGAGGACCTACCCTCTCAATCGGTTCCTGGGGCATTAGAAATTATTTGGCCTAGGAGAGGACATGACACCATGTTCGTGGTTAAGGAAGGGTGTCACTCTATTAGTGAGATGGACTTGAACGTCCCAACTGTTAATCATGGGTTTCCATGGGCCATTATATAGTTAGGTCGCATGCTATGTTAGCCTTCTTGTATACCTAACTATTTAATGCAGGGATGAACAGAAAATAGAAACTTACTCATATGTTTATGTAAATTGCTGCTAACTTATATGTCCGTTGAAGGGAAATCGTTTGGCGAAGGATAAGAATCACTGAATAAGTGATATACTCATTATCAAATTTTGCTTGCTATCTTATATTGCTCATAGACTTGTATGTTTAACATAAATATGTTGCTTCCCTCTTACATAAGATGAATAGTCTACTAGATCACTGCTATTGTTCCTAAGAGTTAATGAATTGGCTCACGATACATACTGCATAATGCACGATAGAACATTGTCCCTATAGCAAGCTTGAGTATATTGAATGTGCAAACCGTTTTCAAAGATATGTTTTCGAATGAAGTAATCTGACTCTTATCTTGTACTACATGAAATAAACCTAGGTAAAAGTTGCAAGATCACTAGTAATGTAATATTTACCATATTACTTAGTGTTGATTTTAGAGAGTGTTACTTCTGTTCGTTAATTTTATACTCACCAATACTTTCTCCAATGTGCTGACCCCCCACCAGTTGCTTGTTCGTAAGTACTTGATCGTCCGAAGAAGCGATAGCATATCCTCATCCTCAGGAGCCAAAAATTTGTAGTCGATGCCTTGAGGCGTATGGAGATATTTTGAGATACTTTTGTATACATGGATGTAATATATGGAACGTTGTCACTGTAATCGAGAGAAAGAGAGCTTGAGTGAATTATAATCTCAGCCAAGTGCAGCTTATAACACTTATTAAATATCAATAAAGAGCTTATTTTCTTTTGCCAACGTGTCCTGTACTTTTCCGCAATATTGTGTCATTGCTTCTTACTCTGAATAGCTTATTTTGTCCTTATTCAAGCCTTGGCTTTATGCAAGCGCAACTTAGGCTTGCACGGCTCCACGCCCATGCGAGGACGAATGGTTTTGCAAGGCGCTAAGCGAGTATGATCGGCCCATTACGGGAACCGAGGTGTGACACAATGGTATCAGAGCAACTCGATCCTTTGGCCATTCCGTTGCTTCGCTTCAACTCAAGATGTTTTCTTGCCCCTTGATATCATTGCCGCAATGAGCATTCCATACAATGAATCCGTAAATATTCTCAAAGATGCCAGCAAAAGTTTTTTGGATTATTTTATTGCTTGATAGATATGATTTCTGATTGCTAGAGTTTTATTGAGTTCTGATTGCTAGAGTTTTTTATTGAGGATGGCGAGGAATGAGGACTATCGCTGCTCTGGATATCGAAAGTTTCTTCTTGAGTCTCGAGGACAAAAAATTTCTTGGTGGGTAAGTATGTAGTGTCCAGCTCCACGTTTACACTATGTACAAGAGATATTGCTTTGCTGGCTCAAGCGGGAGCCTTCTCAAAGAGTTCCCCGATCGTAACACGAGATGATTGATCTGGGTGAGTGGGCAGGACTTTTTTCTCTGATTCTTGTATGCCTTAATAATGAATCTGAGTTTTATAATGCTTATGCTAATTAGATAATGTTGCATGGGATAAAATAACGATAAACTGCATGCTTAACTAGAGAACTTGTATGCTTATCTAAAAGAGATAGAACCATTGCCATGCTAAGTCAAGATAGAAATATTGTATACTAAGTTACACGGTCACCGCTATCGAATGAACCCTTATCATGCTAAGTAAAAGAATAGAATATTGAATGCTAGGTCACACTGACACAGCTATCGAACGATCTATCGATATGCTAATAAGAAGAGTAAAAGATTTGCTTGAACTTGTGAATACATTATTTGCTAAGTAAGAGTAGAATAATATGCTTTAGTTAAAGAGATAGAAGAACGGTGCCATATTTATTTTAATAGAGATTTCTTGAATGTTTTCCTTATCGATTTAAAACATAGAACTGTTTAAAATGCATGAACTAAAACAAGAGATGATACAGGCGATTATTCGATAGTTACGACTCCGGTAGATCGATGGTTATATGCCTTGTACATCGATGGTTATGTGCTACGTACATCAAGTACTGGGCTAAGTAAGAAGAAGAGAATTGATGGTTATATGTCATGTACATCAATATAAAAGAGTTAATATAAAAGAGTTTGCTTGATTATTGCCTGCTTGAATTATTTGTCATCTGATAGAAGTGCATTCATACATCGGTCTAGACAAACTTGTGCACGATGATGTACCCTCTCGATCGGTTCCTATGGCACTGGGAATCGTTCGGCCAAGGAGGGGACATGACACCCTGTTCGTGGTTAAGGAAGGGTGTTTGTCTATTGGAAATGGGCTTGAACGTTCTAACTGCTAATCATGGGTTTCTATAGGCCATCATATAATTAGGGCGCAAGCTAGATTAGCTGTCACGCCCTGATCTCCAGCAGGCTAAATCGGTCGTTCCTGCTAGGCGAGAATCACCGCGCCAGCGGTCCCGCGGAACGATCGCTTTGACCCATCCGGGCGTGATGCCGTACGAGCGTGAGCCACGCCCGTGCAAGGCCGTGGTTCATTGGCTGGAGGTAAGAGTTCTAAGCCACAGAGTCGCACAGATTGTCCGAGTGCAGCGGAGTCATGAACGCATAGGCGATCGTTAACAAGTTCACTGAGTTAACAATATATAGCGGAAGCATTGAATAACACAAGTAGAAGTAAAGCAACTCTTTTATTGATATAAATAAGTATTACAGGCGGTGCATAGCCGAGATTACAAGTCGCTCAAGCCTCTCTCTCTGAAACAATAAAAGCGTGCCAAGTGGCTACAATTATGGAATGATTGTACAGGCGAATGTTCAGGCAAGTTCCAACATTATGTCTTGTATATGTGCTTCAGTTTCGGACGCACCGCTGCTTTGGAGTGATCTCCATGCCTTAGCACGCACGAAGGAGGCATCCGCACCAAACGAGGTTCTTTCGCACCCTGCAAACGATCTAGTGGGTTATCAGTACATTGAATGTAGTGGTGGGGAGGCTACTCGCCCGCTCGACAAATCCAAACACGTAATATAGGTTCCGTGCACCAACTATTTAGTTGTCTTTCTAGTTGTCTTAGGATCAGTTTTATGCAAGATTTGAATGGCCTAACTCGTGTGGCAGTGCGCCGTGCGACATGAGAGGAAACACGGCGAGACTTACCAACTTACCATTTTACCTTCCCTGTCCAAGGCAAATATTGTTAATTCAAGCACGGGCAAGTATAAACATTCAGGGGCATTCATAATGAAAATTCAGGCAATAGCATATGCAAATACGAGAGTCATTGAAAGGGAAATATTTGGAGTGCTTAGTTGTTCTTCGGTGCGATGCAATGACTCGTACGCGGATAGCCGCTAAGGGAGGATGACTTATCTATATGAACATGAGTCGCTGTCATAGCCATAATGGACTAATCCCAGACGAGAATGGAACGCAACGAGAGCACATGATACGCTATGAACCATCTTGCCCGTACACGATGGATTGCATATGAAGTGGTCCCAGGAGAAGTGGAATGCAACGAAAGTACAAGAGGTGCTACAAACCACTCTCCTGTACACGAGGGACCACACGTGAAGTTCTATCCGGATCGGATCGGCCCCAGTGCCACGGTGACCGTCCGTGGAACTGTACCTCGTTTTCGAGTTGTCCACGACATGCAATTTTGGGTCTTTCAATTATTACGAGATACACGAGAACACGAGAACATGAGTGCATAAGAACACGAGTGCACTGGAACACGAGTACACGAGTACACGAGATACTTGGATCTTGATTTTTTGTTCAGTGAATGACTTGCCTTGATGCATTCCCCTGGTTTGGGGCTGCCTGGTGACCTAACGGTCCCGGATACTTGTAGGATCAATCATGCACGGAACGACTACTTAGCACTCTTTCGGGATTTGGATGAAAATAAGGCAACATACAAGCAGACAAGCATGCATTTGTATTAAACACAACATTCACGTTGGCTCAGGCCCGAAGGTAAGCCGAGGAGTGAAACCGTTAGGGGACTTCCCGAGCAACACGTTCTAGGGTAGCATGCGAGGGTCTGAACATATATATAAGCAATGTTTCACTTCCATGTTCTAGCATAAGCAATACAAGTTGGAATTATTCCCTTAGCTAGGTGCGTTAGATTTTTATTAGCATGCAAGGGGTGATTCACCTAGCGACTAGCATGTAACATTCCACATTTTATGTGTGCTGGCTAAGCAAAGACAAGTTCACCGTAGCCACCCACCTTAGCGATGATTAGTCTCGGTAGAGCGATACATCAAGCGAGCCTCTGAAAGCCTAAGCTGAATTCCTGTAGGGACAAGTCTGGATATCCTTTGCTTCAAACGAGTATTCTCTCCTGAGCAAAGCGGGTCGGGACATTGCAATATTGCCGTTTGAATCGGCAGTCCGCTTGAACGGAATGGGGTGTTACATCCTACCCAACTCAGAAAAAGTCTCGTCCTCGAGACTTACTGAGGACAAGCAGTACATTTCAATAAATTTTTATTTAACGATACAAGGCTGAGGTAAACCTATACAAGTCGTTGTACTTGTTTATTTGGATATTCACTTGCACTAGCATCGAGATCGGCATATCGCTAGTCTGGATCGTGCACATATTCGAAGTACACTTCTAGCATGAGCAATCCAACCAACTTAGCGATAGCGAAGTCTTAGCACTCGAGTTTCACATTTTCTTAAGTCTTGGATCGTGCACAAGTTCAAGGCGTCCCTCAAACATATGCATTCAACCAAACTTAGAGTTAGTAAAATCGGACAAGCTACTGCGATAATCTCAAGGGTTTGTATAGGTTGGCACAATGGCCACTTGCATCATGATTTATACAAGCAATCATATCATTCAAAATGCATTTTGAAAGTATTTAGACTTATTGTTAGAATATTCCGTTTGGGACAATGAGAGAGAGCGTACACATAACCCACGAACGAGCTTTCAAAACAGAGATATTTGAAACGAATTCCAAAGACGTATAAGCCAAGCTCTGATACCAATATGTCATGCCCCGATCTCCCGCAGGCTAAATCAGCCATTCCCGCTAGGCGAGAATCACCGCGCCAGCGCTCCAGCGGAACGATCGCTTTGACCCATCCGGACGTGATGCCGCACGAGCGTGAGCCACGCCCGTGCATGACTGTGGTTCATTAGCTGGCGATAAGAGTTTTAAGCCACAGAGTCTCACAGATTGTCCAAGTGCAGCGGAGTCATGAACGCATAGGCGATCGGTAACAAGTTCACTGAGTTGACAATATATAGAGGAAGCATTGAATAACACAAGTAGAAGTAAAGCAACTCTTTTATTCATATAAACAAGTGTTATAGGCGGCGCATAGCCGAGATTATAAGTCACTCAAGCCTCTCTCTCTGAAACAATAAAAGCGTGCCAAGTGGCTACAATTGTAGAATGATTGTACAGGCGAATATTCAGGCAAGTTCCAACATTATGTCTTATATATGTGCTTCAGTTCCGGACGCACCGCTGCTTCGGAGTGATCTCCAAGCCTTATCACGTACGAAGGAGGCATCCACACCAAACGAGGTTCTCCCGCACCCTGCAAACTATATGGTGGGTTATCAGTACATTGAATGTACTGGTGGGGAGGCTACTCTCCCGCTCGACAAATCCAAACACGTAATATAGGTTTCGTGCACCAACTATTTAGTTATCTTTCTAGTTGCCTTAGGATCAGTTTTATGCAAGATTTGAATAGCCTAACTCGTGTGGCAGTGCGCCGTGCGACATAAGAGAAAACACGGCGAGACTTACCAACTTACCATTTTACCTTCCCTGTCCAAGGCAAACATTGTTAATTCAAGCACGTGCAAGTATAAACATTCAGGGGCATTCATAATGAAAATTCAGGCAATAGCATATGCAAACACGAGAGTTATTGAACGGGAAATATTTGGAGTGCTCAGTTGTTCTTCGGTGCGATGCGATGACTCGCACGCGGATAGCCGCTAAGCGAGGATAACTTATCTATATGAACATGAGTCGCTGGCATAGCCATAATGGACTAATCCCAGACGAGAATGGAACGTAACGAGACCATACGATGCGCTACGAACCATCTCGCCCATACACGATAGATTACACATGAAGTGGTCCAAGGCCAAGTGAAATACAATGAAAGTACAAGAGGCGCTACAAACCACTCGCATGTACACGAGGGACCACACGTGAAGTTCCATCCGGATCGGATCGGCCCCAGTGCCCCGGTGACCGTCCGTGGAACTGTACCTCATTTCCGAGTTGTCCGTGACATGCAATTTTGGGTCTTTCAATTATCACGAGATATATGAGAATACGAGTGCACAAGAACACGAAAACATGAGTGCACTGGAACACAAGTATACGAGTACACGAGATACTTGGATCTTGATTCTTTGTTCAGTGAATGACTTGCCTTGATGTATTCCCCTGATTCGGGGCTGCCTGGTGACCTAACGGTCCCGGATACTTGTAGGATCAATCATGCACGGAACG
Organism: Iris macrosiphon; assembly: GCA_036927795.1. Classification (NCBI taxonomy): domain Eukaryota; kingdom Viridiplantae; phylum Streptophyta; class Magnoliopsida; order Asparagales; family Iridaceae; genus Iris; species Iris macrosiphon. Next base: position 66,821,547 of record JAYESA010000020.1, read on the forward strand.
ACTACTTAGCACTCTTCCGGGGTTTGGATGAAAACAAGGCAACATACAAGCAGACAAGCATGCATTTGTATTAAACACAACATTCACGTTGGCTCGGGCCCGAAGGTAAGCTGAGGAGTGAAACCGTTAGGGGACTTCCCGAGCAACACGTTCTAGGATAGCATGCGAGGGTCTGAACATATATATAAGCAATGCTTCATTTCCATGTTCTATCATAAGCAATACAAGTTGGGATTATTCCCTTAGCTAGGTACGTTGGATTTTTATTAGCATGCAGGGGATGATTTACCTAGCGACTAGCATGTAACATTCCATATTTTATGTGTGCTGGCTAAGCAAAGACAAGTTCACCGTAGCTACCCACCTTAGCGATGATTCGTCTCGATAGAGCGATACATCAAGCGAGCCTCTGAAAGCCTAAGCTGAATTTCTGTAGGGACAAGTTTGGATATCCTTTGCTTCAAACGAGTATTCTCGCCTGAGCAAAGTGGGTCGGGACATTGCAATATTGCCGTTTGAGTCGGCAGTCCGCTTGAACGGAACGGGGTGTTACATTAGCCTTATTGCATACCTAACTATTTCATACAGGGACGAACAGGGAATAGAACCTTACTCATATGTTTATGTAAATTGCTTCTAATTTGTATGTCTGTTGCAGGGATAACCGTTCGACGAAGGGTAAGAATTATTGAATAAGTGATGTACTCATTATCAAATTTTGCTTGTTATCTTGTATTGCTCCTAGACTTACATGTTTAACAAGAATATGCTAATGCCCTCTTGCATAAGATGAATAGTCTATTAGATCATTGTTATTGTTCCTAAGAGTTAATGAATTGGCTCATGATATATGATGCACATTGTACAATAGAATATTGTCCCTATAGCATGTTTGAATGTATTGAATGTGCAAACCGTTTTCAAAGATATATTTTTGAAAGAAGTAATTTGACTCTAATCTTGTAATACATGAAATGAACCTAGGTAAAAGTATCAAGATCACTAGTAATATAATATTTTACCACATGATTACTTAGTATTGGTTTTAGAGAGTGTTTCTTATGTTCATTGCTTTTATACTCACCAGTAATTTTCCCAAAGTGCTGACCCCTCACCAGTTGCTTGTTCACAGGTACTTTATCGTTCAAAGAAGCGATAACATATCCTCATCCTCAGGAGCCAAAAATCTGGAGTCGATACCTTGAGTCGTATCGAGATATTTTAAGATGCTTTTGTATACAGGGATGTAATATATAAAACGATGTCATTGTAATCGAGAGAAAAAGAACTTGAGCGAATTGTAATCTTGGCCAAGCGTCGCTTGTAACACTTCTTGAATATCAACGAAGAGCTTATTTTCTTATGCAATTGTGTTTTGTAGTTTTCTGCAATATTGTGTTGCTGCTTCTTACTTTGAATAGCTTATTTTATCCTTGTTCAAGCCTTGGCCTTGTACAAGCGTAACTTAGGCTTGTACTGCTTTACGCCCATGCGAGGACGATCGGTTCCGCAAGGCACTAAGCGAGGACGATCGGCCCCTTGCGGGATCGGAATGTGACATTCGGGACCATAAGGTCGCCAATGTAGTTTTCTGTACCGGGAATTGCATAATAAAAGATTGGAAGAAGTGATAAGAAAGTAATAGAAGTATAAAGTAAATGAACTGAACTGCACTAATAAGTAAAGAAGAATAAGAATCGCTGGGATGGCTTGTAGCGGGCTCGCGCCGCGCATACAATCATCATCGTTCGGGTGCCTCGTAGCGGACTCAGGTCGAGTTTCCACCATCGCCATTCGGGGTGGCTTATGTCGGGCTCATGCTGCAATACCGCTATCGTCGCTTAAGTGTAAGAAGTAAAAAGATAAGTGAACAAGAAAAAGACAAGAAGATGCATGGTCATGGACAACTCGTGTACGAGGTATTTGGGTACCTCGGACGGTCATCGGGTCACCGAGATCGTATCGGCCTGGGAGGAATCATGGTATGGCACGATCAAAATGTGGCTAGGGTGATCATACCACGCTTTTAGGGTGACGCAATACCGATATTTTGGGGCCTCGGTAGTTTACCCTACACTTGGTTACCCGTCTACCCGTAGGGTCCTTTATGGGTATGCCAGTGACTGTTTCATGTCATAGTAGTCTCAAGAACTGTGCACGGGGGATCTAGCACCCAATAACCACTCAGAGACTATAACTGACATGTTCATATAGATTAAGTCATCTCCCTTAGCGGCAATCCGCGTACGAGTCATGCATTGAAACAAGTAATCTGAATTTCTTGAATAATTTGAGTATAATACATCTGATGAATAACCTGAGTAACTCGTTCACGTGAATCAGAAACATGCTCGTAACACTTGGGTTTGCTATATGATTATTGGATTTTATTATATATATATATATATATATATATATATATATATATTCGTGCTTGGCTAACATGGCTTACCTTGGACAGGAAAGGACGAATGACAAGTTGGTAAGTTGTGCATGTTATTCATATCGCATGACGCACTACAACACGAGTTAGGCTTTTCATCATATGCCATAAAATTGATCCTAAGGAAAGATTAAAAAACAACTTAATAGATGGTGCACGGAACTAATATAACATATTTGGATTTTTCGAGGGGGCGAGAAGCCTCCCCACCAGTGCATTCAATGTACTGATAATCTACCAGGTTTCTTGTAGGGTGCGGGAAAACCTTGTTTGGTGCAAAAATCCCCTCGTGCGTGCCAAGCCGTGGAGTTCGCTCTGGAGACTTGGAGTGTTGCGTCCGGAGATGAAGCACATATACATGACATAATGTATTGGAACATCACCTATTTTATCATTCCACAGTTGTAAGCCGCTTGGCACATTTTTTTATTTCGAGAGAGAGAGAGCTTGAACAACTTATAATCTCGGCCTAGTGCCACTTATAACATTATTTCTATATCAATAAAGTGATTATTTTATTCCATACTTGTGTTTATTCAATGCTTCCGCTTTGATGACCTCATGAACTAGTTATCAATTGTCTTTTCAGACCTGGCCTTGCGCGGGTGCAACTCAGTCTCGCGCGGCATCACCCCCAAGTGAGGACGTTCTGGCCCTACTGGGCCGGGGGTGTGACATGTCGAGGCCCTCGGTATATGTGAACCAGTGGAGCACATCCTAAAAAAACCAGAGTCGAACCCTACACTGTCAATTGGTTACGACAAGGCGACAACGTGGACAAATCTTCCTGCATTATTGCCATAAGAACTTCCCATAAAACGAAGGCAACGTTATCAACGAGTGAGGATACCAATAGTCGGTGGTATCTGTACAGGATAGCACCTGTGAGTGAATCAGGTATCTCACTAGAATTCGAAACATTAGATGAAACTATAGTTGGGGGTAAATATTCTCCCGGGGATGACCTACAAAAGAAAGGTTACCAATTCTCTGGGAGTAGATGATCCCGCACCACTTGGCAACTAGCCATAAGCCGAAGTATCTCTGGGGGTGGGGGCGCCACCGGGGCATGTGCATCAATGACAAGATGTCGAGAAAATGTCTCATTCATCCCGCAGCCAGCTAAAGTTTCACACCAGGCTAATCTAGATCTGCGAGAGCATCTCAATCGAAGGAGAAAGGTCTTTCATGATCTTGAGGCATCGCGTCCCCGCTTGACTTGTTGCCATCTTAATTTAATCAAGTACCATTGCTCCAATAATTGTGCAATGTCCGTACGACCTTCTCCCTTTAACATGCTCCAAGCGATCTCACCACCGACTAGAAGGAGGCCACAACAAACTACCAACAAAAAATTGGCGTACGCTTCTGTCAACATAGTGGGGCATGAGTCTAGTCGAAAGAAACTTAGAAGGTCAGAAAGTGGCTAACCAACCTCCAAAGTTGGTCGTAAATCCAGTAGTCAGATGATGAGTATAGGATATCAGTCCAATTCGGTTCCGTCGAGGGTGTCTACCTATTTCAAAACCTATGACACACATTGAATTATCTAAGAACATGAACCCTTACATATAGTATTGTCACGACCCACGTCTGCGTTATTAGGTACGAGTCATGGTCATGCCCAGCCTACGCTGTCGTTGACAGAGTTAGTCAGCTATCTAGACCTTTATGAATCATCCAATGATAGATCAATTACTCATTACAGCTATCTAGATGTGTTTTTCATCATGAACAATCACCATAATCCACTATTTCTTTTACTACATGCCTTTACAAATAATGTCCAAAAACAAATCCGGTAAAACTAAAGACAACATCATATGTACAGTCATCCATAGATACAACCATCCAAAATAAATAATACATCTGTACATTTGAATAAAGTCTATTCTAAGTCTTCTGGTTTCCTCCAAGTCAACAACACCTGCCACGTTTTTCCAGTCAGAAAATGAGCAAAGTAATATACATCTCACAGTGCTATACACTATGATGCAAGAAAATAATATAGTACATAATAGATGAAATGACAAGTAAACATGAAAAGAAGAGTACCTGACTATATGCTCTAGCTATGTATGAAATGTGCACATGGAACACTATCAAGCATTTAGGGGCTAGATCGGGAATCAGGTATATCACGAATGATATACTATCAGTCACGTACGTATGTAAGTGGACATCATGCACGTCTAGTGACGGTGCTATCATTCACGTATTTGTCCAAGGCTACGAAAATCACATGCCCTTCTAGTGTCCACTCTCCCGACACGACAAGACACAACAAGACCCGTAAACATGTGCAAAATAATAAACATGCATGAAATATCGCATAGAAAAATAAGATAACATATACTTGCCTCTGATCCAATTTTGCTAAAGTAGCTCTAGTCCAGCCCTATTCACAATGCAACATTTGTTATAAGGGATTCCTATAATTTAAGTCCTATTTGTTTTTTAACAAAAAATCCGCTTCTTGATTTTATATCACTAGACCATTACAAAATAGTATAATACAATTACAAGGTCCAAATGTTAAGTCCAACCTACTAACAACTTTAATTATTTCTATTTGGGATCTTTCTTCCGTTAAGTATTCCTCAACCCAACCAATGAATCTGGTCCCTAAGACCAAACTAATGTCTACTAAAAAAGTCAGTATATCAATGTGAAGACTGGCCCATTGTTTATCTAATCTGTACCCGCAAACTTTCAATTAAAAACCTTATCCATACATAAGCATGGCCAACTCTTATATGGTTTATTTATTGAATAAGAAAACAAGATACCGAAGGGAGAGAAAAGGTGGAAAGAATGGAATGGTTCGTATTTCTCTCAAGATGTGTATTGAGTCGGACCTGTCCGGCCAGCGGTCTGATTTGGACGATTTTGATCGGGTTCTGGTCGGTCCGGATCCAACCCGGTGGAGAGAGCAGTTCCGGTCCGGTCGGCTTGGCACCCGACCCAATTCTGACCGTGACTCGGTCTGCGGTGGACCGATTCACGGTCGGACCGGACCGGGCCAATATTTTTTACGTTTATTTATATATTTTTTATATATAATCTATATGATATAAATTATATGTTAATAAATTCAAGTTAAAATTTATAGATTTTTTGTTACTAAGTTAATTTTATATAATTTAAAATTTATAAGTTATTTGTTATAAAAAAATTAGTATAATTTATGTAAAAATTTATATAAACATTAAGTAAGAAAATTTTATTTGATTTCTTAAAGATTATATGCGTAACTTCCTTGTAAAAATTTATAAGTTGATTTCTTTATTTGAATTCAAGGTGTATAATTTATATAAACATTAAGTAAGAAATTTTATTTGATTTCTTTATGTCAATATTTGTATAACTTTAAGTATAAATTAAAATCTAAATATTTATAAATTGAATTTGTTTTTAAAAAATTTAGAACATTTTTTATAAGTATAAATCTTTATAAGTATAAATATGTATATAAATTTTTTATATAAATATTTAAGTATAAATAAATATAAGTATAAATCTTTATAATTTTTTTTATATTTATAATATAAATCTTTATAATCTTCATAAATAAATCTTTATAAGTATAAATATTTGTGTCTTAGCTTCTCAGGCTCTCTTCAAAATTTATTTGTAATAGTGCAAATAAAGTTTGTAAGGATACTGAAAGCTAAGACTCAAACATAAGTTGCAATTAGATTTAAATATACCTATAACTTATGTAACAATAAAAAAATATATCACTACCAGAATAAGTCAAATTAGCGACGTCTAGAAACGTCGCTAAATGGCCTAAAAACGTTGGGACGTAATTAGCGACAATTCAATGAAGTCGCGTTTAAGCTAGTCGCTGACAGAAAAAATATTGCAAAACGTCGCTATAACGACGTTTTCTAGCGACGTATTTGTGGCGCTAATATTTTTCATATTAGCGACGTTTAGCGACTCAACATCGCTAAATTAGCGACGTGTTTTGTGTCGTTAAACGTCGCTAAATTTTTTCTGTTTAGCGACGTTTTGTAACACATTTAGCGATATTTTATTAACCTAGCAAATACTGCCATGTCAGCAATTTAGCAAGATTCAGCGACGTATTTAGTGACTTATTTAGCGACATAATTAGTGACGTAATCAGCGACGAATTTAGCGACAAATTTAGTGACGTATATAAACGTCGCTAAACGTTGCTAAATTTTAAGTAAAAAATAAAACATAAAATAGTTTCCAAACCAATCTTCCTACAGTTTATGAATTCACAATTATATAAATAGATCCGGAGCAACCCTCCGTTGAATTCGATGGATTCGCCGACCCCTTCGGTGGAACACTCAACATCGGTAAATTAACAAATATTTAATATGAATAATATAGTAAAATTTGAAGAAAACGAAACATTGGGATTATAAACTGAGTCTAGAGAAAATCTCGTCGTAAAGAATACAATAAATATCCACACAACTGAATGCAAGAAATAAAGTCTAAAAGCCTCAAAAATAAAGAATATTTATAAATGATCAAATATCAAAGGTCAAAACACAAACAATCAGTAAACTATCCTTACTAGGACTATTGCGGATCTGTAGGAGGATGACCACCGTCGCGCATCAAGGATAAAAATAAATCATACTACTCCCGTGAAATCGACATCGATGTCGATGGAGAAAGTGGTGACATTGGTGGAGTCTGTGTCAATGAAGGCACACCAGGAGGACGTATCTGCTCCAACGTTACTAGTCGATGGTTGTATGAATCCATGGTAGATAACAACCTCATACTGCTATGAACCATTGAATCCTGCATCATCGTCAGCCTCTCGCCCATGGACAGTCGTGATGCATGCAGCTCCATCATGCTGCGCTCTGTCGACGCTCTAAGATCAGCTGTCATATCCCTGAGCTCCATAATGCTGCGCTCGAGCGTATCAAATCGTGCGATGAGCGTTACATCGTCCGCTTGTGACTGGGACATGGACTGCTCCTCCATCCTTCGTAGTAACTCGTCACGGAGTGACACAATCTGACGGTTAATGGTCTCCTGGACTCGGGCCAACGCATGCGAGGGCTGTGGGGAATGCACATTTGTAGTGGAGACCATAGAGGACTACGTCGTAACAAGAGCGCCATAGGATCTTGTACCATAGTACGTACCCCTTTGGAGACCACCAGCGGCGGTCACCCACATCTCGTCCGTCGACGGAGCTGGAGAGGGCCGTGAAAAGTACCAGCCTCTCCCGCTGTAGGTGCACTAGCAGTCGCCCGCTCACGCAGCCTAAGATACTCAGGCTAGAAAAGTTTGGATACTCGATAATTTCTAATGTGTCTAAGGTACTTAGTACTAACTACATGAATATTTATTTGCATATTTCCTAAGTTATATTAAAATTAACACAAAGTAAAGTAATACTTACATAGGTCTGCGAGGTCCTCTCATCAATGAGATTTCTGCCCTTTCGATGGGTGGCCAGGAAGACGGTCACCATGTTGGCATCCTCACCTCTCTTTACTTGTTAAAAATATATTATTTTGTACTAAAATTAAATATTTTATCCTACTACCATTTTATCGTACTTGTATTAAAATAATACATCTGAAATAAAAAATATACCAAACGACGGAAATATTCCGTCATCGAAATTGAGCCACCATTCCACTTTGCTGCCTTGTTCCTAGCCGCCTTGGCCTTCTCAGACCTTTTTTTGTACCTCTGATCGTTGAATCTAGCCCTCATCGTAGTCCATTGCTCAGGCGTGATCTAACCTTGGATCGGTTTTCCTTCGCGATCACGATCCTGCTGGTCAACCAGAGCATCACAGATTAGCTTGGTGACAACGACATAAAATATCTGCTCGATCAACTCGGTCCAGTGCGATGGAAAGAAATACGTTTGCTACAAGAAGTAATTTAGTAAGTTATATAATTTGCATAAATTAGATGATTGATATAATATACTTTTACCTTGAAGTGAGTAAACCAGAATGCCTTCCTCTCATCCGGAGCATCAGAGTAGTTGATCAAAGGGCCACCATAGTTGTACCTCAGAAAGTGGCCCAGGCGTCTTTGTACCGATGAAGAACAATATCTATACAGAGATAATTATTTTTATTAAAAAAGTGAATATATGATGAATAAAAAAATATACGATATATATGATGCTAAACCAACTAATTGACTTACTTTATACCTCGGTCCAAATCTTCGTCCTTGTCTCGTCCGGAGGTGCGCATGGAGGATCTCGCTGATCCTGGGACGACGTCGGCTCAACCCCCGCCATATGCTCATCTGTCTCCATGGTTCCATCAGTAGGAGAAATATTTGACGAGGGAGTAGTCTCAGGCCTGGAACTACTCGTCCCAGGAGTGCTGCCACATAATATCGTCGTAGTCGAAGATGTGACTGGTAGATATATTGGAGTACTTGGCATCGAGGATCCAGAACCAACAGTAGACAGTACTGGAGGAGCACTCCGTCTATCTCGGGACCTGCCGAACGCTTCGCGTCGTCCTGTCATACCTGGTAACAACATATGATGATAGAACAAATAAACAAATATATAGTACATTCTACAGTTATCACGTCCCAATCCCAAAATACGAAGGACTAGGAACACATAAGCATGCCAGCCGTATGTATATGGTAACTCCAATATATGGATACCATAATACACACGTACGCTGTAATATGAATAAAACTCACATATGGTATATATACTATCACAAGTCACAGAAATACTAATCTCATCCACACCACAAGTCACAGAAAAGAATATAACTAAACTAGAATAAAGAGTCTGAATAATCCAACAATGATAGTCGAGTGGAGACAAATCCACTACCAATGACTATATCAAAACTAAATGAGAGAGAAGAGTAAAATCACCAATATAAAATAAGGTGATGATAAAAGAGTGTCAGCTAAAGTATCCATCACTAGAGATAATTAATGATGCTCAGTGGGTAAGGTCTCCTCGGCAGAAAGTAACGCGTCAGGTCCTCGTTCGTACTCTTGCGACTACTCCTGGTCGTCTATACCTGGCAAGGGACCAGATCCTCAGAGGGACATAACAAGATACATAGAAGCAAGCCAATTGAATACAGTAAACATGCATAATGTTTGAAAATATATAAGTACGCTGTACAAGACAATATATATGAATGCAAATGAGGATAACTTTTCGACGTATGGGCAGGGTAGGCTACTATATCTAATCTCACAACTCACACACACGTCAGTAACATCATCAGCAATATACCGCGGGGGTAGCGACCCTCGTGACACCATCAATCGACATACCACAGGGGTAGCGACCATCGGACACGACTACCATAGTGCATGCTAGTTACTACGGTTTACCAGAGTGGTTATAGCCCATACGTCTACTGATTGTCCTCTCATGATACTAAGTGTCAAGTGTGTGTCAACATATATAATATATAGTAATGATTTAAAAAAACTACACATGCAATGAATATACAGAAATATAATAAGCATGCAAAATACTGTAAATAATTTGGCAAGGTATACTTGCCTGACAAGAAAGCTGCAGAGTGTAAGCGTCAAGACATCAGGCTCAATGGATCAGAAACTATGGCATCAGAATGAACGTCTCCGGATGCTGAAATAAACATCACCAACATTCTCAAATTAAGCGAGATAGCTAGAAAATACTACCCTTTCGTCCAATTTGGACACAGGGGCAAAACGGTAATTTTGGGTCAAAATGGGGTCCACATTTGTACCGAAAAGCGTGTCAGAGATAAAGGTCTCTAAATAGGACAAATTATTGGTCAAACCAATTCTAAACGTCCATACGAACTCAACGGTACGTCCAATTTTGGATTCCGGTGAGCCGAACACAAATTCGCCCAAAAAGTCAACCGTAGGGCCCGAAAATAAGCGGCTTGGTCAACTGTCTCAGAATTGTACAAAAATTGGGTCACAGGACCAGCATGATACCATGAGTCCAGTGGTATAAGTTTTATCACATTCTGACGAGCGTACACTAAATGGTGCAGTATTTTGTAAAGGTCACAATATGGGGATGTTTTTGCAGATACGGTATGATTTCGACACGCACACGCGTCCGAATCAGTTTCCGCGAAAATCCACATGCCTGGACATACCATACGCGTCTTTCGGAGCAATTGGTACGCTATGGGGTGGTCCCGTTTGGCGGGGCGCATTTCGTATCACAAATTTTTGGAAGTTGAAAAAGTAGGTTTTTGAGATTTTTAATCTGATTTAATTAAGCATACAGCTACAAATAAAATATTATATTTGACAAAAATTATTCTCGGTTAGGTGGTCTTCGCATACCAAAAATAAAAACTAAATTCGGATCTCTGTGGTGGGAGATACGAGTCCTTAAACATGGGTGGTTACCGCAGTTTTCTGCGATCTAAAAGTTGTCGTTTTTTGTCAAATTTGTCTCGATTTTCACCTAGGGTTACTCATTGTTCAAAGTAAACTAATACACAGTATTGGAAGAGGGATAGGTCTCAAACATACCGGTGAAGACGGGGTCGAATTTGGTAGAGCGATGGCGCAAAAATTGAGTTGTGAACAAGGGTAAGCTGCTGTGTCTTCGTTGTCTCGAGCGCGAGCGGGGTTGTCGCGAACGCGCAGTGGTGGTCGCGGCGGCTCCGGCGAACGGCGGCGGCTCTGGGTCGGCAGCGACGGTCAGGTGGAGATGGGGATAAGGGTTTAGGGTTAGGGTTCTGGGTTTAACAGTAGGAGATTATATATAGGTGTATGTCGCGGGTGCGGAGGGAAGCAGTGAGCGGGTCTCGGTTTGGGAATTCTACTGCTCAATTGTTAAGCGGGCCGGGTTGTGCAGTAATGGGTTTAGGGTTAGTAATTGGGTAGGGTTTTATATGTTTTTCTTTTCTTTTCTATTTCTTTTTCTTTTATTCTTTTTCTTTTCTAATCTTTTTCTTATTTCTTATAATAAACTCTCTCTCTCTCTCTCTCTCTCTCTATATATATATATATATATATATATATATATATATATATATATATATATATATATAATTCTAGAAATTTATATTAGTGCATACAATAAATCTATCAACCGTCCACATGGTCACCTACATGGAAATACTTAAGGTAAAATTACGGTTGCTCCATAAAATCTCTAAATTGTACAATTACCTAAAAATAAAAATCCAATAAATTATATTTCTTCTAATTAGCTACTAAATACTATAATTCATTTAAATAATTAATTAAATGGTTAATACTGTTTTTAAAATTAGGGGTTTTACATTCTACCCAACTTACAAAAAATTTGTCCTCGAAATTGACACTAACCCATATTCATAATAATCACTATAGCTATTACACTACATTGCTATCTAGCAGTGCTTCCTAAAAGTCATGGTCTGCCATTCTAACACTTCCTCATTTATTGTTCATACACTATTCTATTTATAACTTATTTACACTACACAACTTACAAGAATTCTAGTAGTAGTCAAAGTCTCTTGAGGCTATTGTTTAGGTGGTAGGACGAATTTAGTCATTGGGTCGAGATTCTTGGGATATTTGTCTGAAATCTTATAACTATAATTTTTTTTCGTAACCGTCAAGTTTCGTAGTCTAATACTGCCATGCCACCTGACCAATATGTCTGCAAATACTTTGACTACTCTACTATAACGGTCTAGCTGCAGTTGTCGCTACTTTGCCAGCGATTTGTTAGAGTCATTAGTTCGTAACAAGTGCCTTCAATTCTTTCCTAGGTTTGGTCTAGGTTTTAGGGTAACAATTAAGGTCTTGACTAACTTTATAAAACTTTTAGAAGTATAAACTAATTCAACAATCCAACTAATTCCTATTAGACTAAGGGATGTTATACATGTTTTTAAAATAATAAGAGGATACGGATATTGCTATAGTGCATATACATAAGGGTTATCATTATTAACTCATCCTTTAGTTATCAATCATTACTAAAACCACTTATGTTTTAACTAACCAAATAAGGGTGAGGTTGAAGTAAATCAAACAGTTCATAATGGCACGAAAAGATACGACTATGATAGGAAGAGTTAAGCACGAGGTAAGGAATGGATATAGAAGAGAAGATGAGCCACCCCAAGAGGCGAGATGGTGATAGGAAGAGAATACTACTACTGCTACGTGTGTCGTCCATTAGCTTCGTGGGTATGCCATCTAGTTAGGATATCAACATATCCTCATAACTGCTAAACTACCTTATATATAATTCTACGGCTACTATGCACCCAAGATCTTGTGTCACAATGGGGTCATGAGTATGCAATGACAAATATAGCTACTGGTCGTACCTGTATCTACGACTTCCTGTGCCTGCGCTCTCTTGTTTGTCATCATGAGTGCTTGGCCTATGGGGTATATTCTGTACTATCCGTGTATCAAAACTTATACTAAGCACGAACGTTCGTCTTTCCGATATAGGGGAAGAGGGAAAACAACAATAAAGAATTCAAGGAGGAGGTGATAAAATACTAGTACGGGATTCAAAGGGATTATATAATTTGAAAGGGAGTTACCAAGGCAGTTGTGGATTAAAATCTTATTTTGGTAAATTCTTATTCGCATGTTCACATAGGACGGTTATGTACCTGACATGATATGCTCTGACCAGTCTAGAGGACAAGTATATTCGTCTAACAAGTTAAGTCAACTATATCTCAATCCACGTAAAGTAGTGATACGAAGAGTGAACCAAGCGCACCAAGGTTGATCAGACCATAATACACTGATTCTGATTTAGACAATGTATTAGTGTGGGCCCCCAATAATACATATGTCATGAACAAGCTCAATAAAAGAATAAGCTTGCAAACTAGTCTATAATAGCAGCATAAGTCGAGGTAGTAAAAATATGAGTACGCTTGATTATGATGGAGGAAGGTACAGAATAATTTAAGTTTACCAAGAAGACCGGTGTTGTGCCTCTACGGTTGCCATACTAATTTCTTGTCTAAGTCTAAAGTTAACCAAATGGATGTATGGGCCTCTAAGTTCTACAGTCTGGGTAAACACTATCTTTTTATGCAAGTCTATAGTTGGGGTCATTCATTTATACTTCATTAATTGGTTAGAAGGACTATGTGATACTAGGTTATGAGGCATACTACTAAACTTACAAAAAATTAACTAATAGTGTTATTGAATACTAGAGTATATAAACCTGGTACAAGGCACCTTCCTAACCCCTATCAAGCACGAAGGAAAGATTAACGTTGAGAAGGGATCAAGCAAGATGAAATTCAAGCAATCAAATGAGAATGCGAAACAAAATCAAGGGAGGTGATAATTAAGTGGATGAGATCCTATATTCTAATCCTATACGCAGGCTTGCTCGGTAAAGTGACGTAACCGAGACAATATGCTCTCGACCTGCATGGGCCACCACAAAAATATGTCACGCCATAGTCCCAAAATACGAAGGACTAGGAACACGTAAGCATGCCAGCCGTATGTATATGGCAACTCCAATATATGGATACTATAATACACAAGTACACTGTAATATGAATAAAACTCATATGTTGTATATATACTATCACAAGTCACAGAAATACTAATCTCATCCACACCATAAGTCACAGAAAGGAATATAACTAAACTAGAATAAAGAGTCTGAATAATCCAACAATGATAGTCAGGTGGAGACAAATCCACTACCAATGACTATATCAAAACTAAATGAGAGAGAAGAGTAAAATCACCAATATAAAATAAGGTGATGATAAAAGAGTGTCAACTAAAGTATCCATTGCTAGAGATAATCAATAATGCTCAGTGGGTAAGGTCTCATCGGCAGAAAGTAACGCGTCAGGTCCTGATCCGTACTCCTGCGACTACTCATGGTCGTCTATACCTGGCAAGGGACCAGGTCCTCAGAGGGACATAACAAGATACATAGAAGCAAGCTAATTGAATACAGTAAACATGCATAATGTTTGAAAGTATATAAGTACGCTGTACAAGACAATCTATATGAATGCAAATGAGGATAACTTTTTGATGTATGGGCAGGGTAAGTTACTCTATCTAATCTCACAACTCACACACACGTCAGGAACATCATCAACCGATATACCGCAGGGCTAACGACCCTCGTGACACCATCAATTGATATACCGCAGGGGTAGCGACCATCAGACACGACTACCATAGTATGGGCTAGTTACTACGGTTTACCAGAGTGGTTATAGCCCATACGCCTACTGATTGTCCTCTCATGATACTAAGTGTCAAGTGTGTGTCAACATATCTAATATATAGTAATGACTGAAAAAAACTACACATGCAATAAATATACAGAAATATAATAAACATGCAAAATACTGTAAACAATTTGGTAAGGTAGACTTGCCTGACAAGAAAGCTGCAGAGTGTAAGCGTCCAGACATCAGGCTCAATGGATCAGAAACTATGGCATCAGAATGAACATCTCCTGATGCTGAAATAAACATCACCAACGTTCCTAGAATAAACGAGATAGCTAGAAAATACTACCCTTTCATCCAATTTGGACACAGAGGCAAAACGGTAATTTTAGGTCAAAGCGGGGTCCACATGTGGCCCACTTTGCACCAAAAAGTGTGCCAGGGATAAAGGTCTCTAAATAGGACAAATTATAGGTCATACTAATTCTAGACATCCATACGAACTCAACGGTATATCCAATTTTGAATTCCGATGAGCCGAACACAAATTCACCCAAAAAGTCAACCGTAGGGCCCGCAAATAGGCGACTTGGTCAACTGTCTCAAAATTGCACGAAAATTGGGTCACAGGACCAGCGTGATATCATGAGTCCAGTGGCATAAATTTTTTCACATTCTGACAAGCGTACACTAAATGGTGCAGTATTTTATAAAGGTCGCAATACGGGGATGTTTTCGCGGATATTGTGTGATTCCGACGCGCACACGCGTCCGAATCAGTTTCCATGAAAATCCACACGTCTGGATATACCGCGCCTTTCGGAGCAATTGGTACGCGATGGGGCGGTCCCGTTTGGCGGGGCGCGCTCCTTATCACAAATTTTTGGAAGTTGAAAAAGTAGGTTTTTGGGATTTTTAATCTGATTTATTTCAGCATACAACAACAAATAAAATATTGTATTTAACATAAATTATTCTCGGTTAGGTGGTCTTCGCATACCAAAAAGAAAAACTAAATTCGGATCTCTGTGGTGGGAGATACGAGTCCTTAAACATGGATGGTTACCGTAGTTTTCTGCGATCTAAAAGTTATCATTTTTCGTCAACTTTGCCTCGATTTTTGCCTAGGGTTATGCGCTGTTCGAAGTAAACTAATGCACAGTATTGGAAGAGGGATAGGTCGCAAACATACCGATGAAGACGGGGTCGAGTTTGGTCGAGCGATGGCGCGGGAATCGAGTTGTGAACAAGGGTAAGCTGCTGTGTCCTCGCTGTCTCGAACGCGAGCGGGGTTGTCGTGGACGCGCAGTGGTGGTCGCGGCTGTTCCGGCGAATGGCAGCGGCTCTGGGTCGACGGCGGCGGTCAGGTAGAGATGGGGATAAGGGTTTAGGGTTAGGGTTCTGGGTTTAACAGTAGGAGATTATATATAGGTGTATGTCGCGGTTGCGGAGGGAAGCTGCGCGCGGGTCTCGGTTTGGGAATTCTGCTGCTCAGTTGTTAAGCGGGCCAGGTTGTGCAGTAATGGGTTTAGGGTTAGTAATTGGGTAGGGTTTTATAAGTTTTTTTTTCTTTTCTAATTCTTTTTCTTTCTTTTTCTTTTATTCTTTTTCTTTTCTAATCTTTTTCTTATTTCTTATAATAAACTCTCTCTCTCTCTCTCTCTATCTATCTATATATATATATATATATATATATATATATATACATATATATAATTCTAGAAATTTATATTAGTGCATACAATAAATCTATCAACCGTCCATAAGGTCTCCTACATGGAAATAATTAAGATAAAATTACGGTTGCTCCATAAAATCTCTAAATTGCACAATTACCAGAAATAAAAATCTAATTAATTCTATTTCTTCTAATTAGCTACTAAATACTATAATTCATTTAAATAATTAATTAAATAGTTAATACGGTTTTTAAAATTAGGGATTTTACAACAGTCAAAATATTATGCATATCGCATAGCATTAATAGAATTGCACAGTAAATAACTATTAGTTTCACAAGTCTAAATTGATAGTACATTCTACTGTCAAAATATAATACATGTCATAAGTCCAAATGAATTTATTTTATTTTCAATCATCTTCAAAAAATTTATCTTGTTCATCTTCCTCGTCCTCCTCTTCCTTTTCCTCCTCATCTTCACTTTCATCTACTTCATCTTCGTCTTCGTCTTCATATTCCTCTTCAGATAATTCTACCTCTTCTACATTATTAGTCGTGTAATGAGTAACTTCCGTTGAGTCCACATATACAATATTTGTTACAAGAGGTAGCTCGTCCTCCTGATAAGCTATTTCGTTAAAGTCAAAGGTATTTCTAGCTTTAGTCTTGTATACTGCCCACCAATCTGACCTCGTTGTCCCCCGTCTAGGATAAGTTGTGAAGTACATGAGCTGAGCCTGACTTGATAGAACAAATGGTTCGTAGCCTTGATATCTACGCTTGTAGTTTATATCCACAAGACCATGCTTGTCAATTTTCCAACCTTGATCTTGAATCAAATCGAACCATTCACACTTGAATAGCACTATCTTAGCAGATTTTGTGCCATAATTATATGTCAACTCCATAATCTCTCGTAAGATACCAAAACAATTATTGCCTGGATCGACGTCTTTTTAGTTCGAAGATTTGATATGCAAACAACTATTTTTCGTGGAATCAAGATCCAGAAATAAGTCTCTGATCGGAGCATTTGTTGACTTGAACCTAAACACATTCACACAGTAACTTGGCCATATTTTTACAGTAGTAATTGGTCCAACGGCTAGAGTTCTAATAGATTCAGTCTAGGATGTTATTAGATGATCGACCTAAATACCAAAGTAGCGATAGTAAGTTATTTATTGTGTAAGTGCATACAGAAAAAGCAATTACTGAGATCCTTACATATGTGCTCAACCAAGAAGAAAAATGACGTCTCATTTCTTGTTCTACTTCTTCGTCTGTTATGTAGGGTCTAACCGACCTCAGCTCATCATTATATGTGGTAAAAAATAATGAAGCAACCGCTAATTAGTAGCATAAGATTAGCTTATACTATTAAATTGAGATAACGTAAACATGGATGTATTAATTACTTACCCCTCTAGCTTCTCCACTTTATCCTGGTGGCAATTTAGTAATATATACAAGTGAGCAACCCTTAGCTCGTCGTCATTCAAATATCTCTTCTTTTTCTCGAAGGCTTTTTGGACGCATTGAATACTTTTATTATTACATCATTAGATTCCTGATATCCGTCATCGTTTCTCGGAGCTCTCGTTCTATTAATATCAATATGAGGTTTGAAATACGTCGAGCAAAAGTTTGTAATCTCCTCGAGAACATAAGCTTCACAAATAGAGCTCTCAACCCGTGCCTTATCTTTTATCTTTCTCTTTTGGTGATTCAGATGCCGCTCGAACGGGTACATCCATCGATAACCGACAGGACCACCAACACATGCCTCATAGGAAAGATGAATTAAAAAGTGCTCTATGGAGTCGAAGAATCCAAGAGGAAACACCTTCTTGAGCTTGCACAGTGTTACCGCAATGTCCTTCTCTTGCTTTTTTTGACAATTGAAAAGCAACTTAGTAGAACAAAGATCTCTAAAGTATATGCTGAGCTTTGTCAATGGATCCCAAATGACCTGCGATAAGAATTCCCGAAATGCAATCAGAATTAACCTCTCCATAAATATATGACAATTGTGCTCTTCATACCCGCTAGTTTGTTCTCCTTGAGGTTGACGCATCTTCTCAAGTTTGACACGTACCCGTCTGGAAATTTTAGACCCTTAATTCACCTATAAAGTCTCCCTTTATCCTTCTTCTCCAGTGAGAAAATTGACTTAGGCTGCTTTAACTTTCCATTCCCCTCCTCTATCAAATGCAACGCAGGACGTCTACATATTTCTTTTAAGTCCAACCTGGCCTTTGAATTGTCTTTCATCTTCCCCTTTACCTCTATTATAGTATTAATAATGTTATCAAATATATTATTCTCGATATGCACGACATCAAGGTTATGTCTTATCAGATTGGTGCTCCAATATGACAGATCCCAGAATATACTCCTCTTCATCCAGTTATGGGTGCGACCAAATCTGTCACACTTGTACCCCTTAGCAGGCTCTTTGAAAGCACTTGGTAAATCTTTTACCTCTTCCTATATTGTGTATCCGGGCTACCTTGGCGGTGGATTGGCCTTCTCCACAACGTCCGCACAAAAATTATTCTTGTTCCTCCGGTACGGATGTTCCTTCAGCAAAAATTGTCGATGACAATCAAAGAAGCATGGTTTGCCTCCGTATTTCAAACGGAAAGCCTTAGTGCGGTCCATGCAATACGAACATGAGAGGCGACCATGAGTGCTCCATTCCGATAATATTACATAGGCCAGAAAGTCGTTGATGGTCCACATGAGTGTTGCCCTCATATAAAAATTCTACTTTCTAGAAATATCGTACGTGTTGGAACCTACTTTCCACAGCTGATTCAACTCATCTATCAAAGGCTGTAAATACACATCGATGTTCCTCTTAGGATTGTTCGGACCCAGGATTATAACGGTTAGGAACATATACGGAGTCTTCTGCACATCCAAGGCGGTAGATTATACAGAGTGACGATCATAGGACAACATGAATACTGGGAGCCCGAAAGTCCGAATGGGATAAAACCGTCGGATGAGAGCCCCAATATAATATTACACGAATTCAAAGCAAAATCTGGATACACTCGATAAAGTGCTTCCATGCTTCTCCATCGGATGGATGATCCAATACTCCTTCGATCTGTTCCCACCTATGCCAACTCATATTTTTTGCAGTCTCCTTCACCATAAACAACCCCTACTACCGCGGCGTCAAAGGCAAGTAGTGCATAGAATCGGTAGGCTTCCTTGCACCGACAAACTTTCCTCTACCATCGGCCTTATAGCGATCAACACCACAGAATCTGTACGCCTCTTCATTATTGTCGTCTTTGTAGTATAACATGCACCCGTTGCGACATGCATCAATTTTCTCATATCCCATCCAGAGCGATCTCACCATCCTCTTAGATCGGTAGAAGTCTTTAGGCAACTTTGCACCCTCTGGCAAGATCTCTATAATCAAATCCATTAGTCGGTTATAGCATTCTTGCAACATATTAAAATCGGACTTGATGCTCAACAATCTTGTAACTATCTTCAACGGTGAATGATTCTCACAACCAGGATATAATAGAGTCCTTGCATTCTCCAGCAACTCCATGAACTTTGCAGCATTGGCATTCGGTGCCTCCTCAGCTGCATCATGATTGTCCGAATCAAAACTAGGCCCTGCCGTATCAAAAACCATATTCACCTACTCATCGTCGTAAGCAGCGTGGTCGTGGACATTCATATACGGCTCTACATAAGGCTCTGACTCCGATGCTAAAGACACAAGTTCTCCGTTCGTGGTCCACTGATAGTAATTCAGCGTGAAACCCTTCGAGTACAAATGATATATGATTCCACTTCTGGATGATATTTTAAGTTGCGACATCTCACACACGGGCACTTAATTTTGGTACCGTCAATGTACTGAGGAAATGCCTTGGCGAACTACAGGAATTGCTGTACTCCCTCTATGAATTCATCTCGCACACCGAACATGTCACCAGTATAACGGTTGTACATCCACGAACAATTATGCAGATAGTAATTCATATCCATTTCTAGATACTTCTACAAAGATGAATAAATATCGTTCAAGTATATACTCATGTGAATATTTTGTAGTGTATATTATCCAAATGACACTCACTCCAGATATACAAAGATGAATAGACATCATTCAATAAAATAGTTAAATTATAGTACATATCACAAGTCTACTCGTCTACACACACATAAGAATACTGAGGAATACAATACATACACTGATACACCTAGTCCTAGCACTGATAGTTCTTCGTTCAACTCTGTATTCTGGATACTCATATTATAGTGTATCAGTAAGTGTCAACTCTGTATCCTGGATATCCACACTTGACATTTGTTTAGGCCACAAATTTCTAATTAAAAAGTCAAGTCATGGATATCCAGTGTCAATTTTTTTTGGTCCAGGATACATAGTTGACACTCACTGATATACTACTGGATATCCATACTTGACATGTATGCGTGTGTCCGTGTCTGATAAAATGCTTATAACCTAATCCTTGATATCATGTCCTAACATTTCATATCCATGTGTCCTACAATTTTATCATACGTATCATGAGATGACATGATACAAACATGTGTTTGTGTTTGTGTCCGTATTAGGGTTGGTGTATGCGTGTTAGTGTGTTCACGTGTCCGAATTTGGGTTAGTGTTAGTGTCCACATGTGTGTGTGTGTTTGTGTCCGAGTTAGAATTAGGATAGGGTTAGTGTCCGCAGCTCCGAGATATCCATACACACACACCCTCACTACACTGTGCACAAGTGTGTACTGTACAACACCTCACTTGATACCCAAGACTGCGTCTAATTAACTCAGATAGGGTTAGGGTCTGTATCATATCTCAGCTTTGGGTTAGGGTCTGTGTCATGTCTTGTGTCATGTCATAACCAAATTGCTACTCTTCTACACTACCTGCAGCACTTCTCATATAATCCAATATCCCGACCACATCCTATATATATAATATCAAAGGAACCTCCCAAATCAACGACTATGAAGTATAAAGGTATAATCCAATATTCCGTCGCTAATCCAACATCCCGTGTGCACTGCACTTCTCATATAATCCAACATCCAGTCGCTAATTGGACAAAATTTAGTAGTGACTTGACATGCACACGTGCGCACGCACATACACACACACACACAAACATCAACAGACGCATACACATGAACACACACACATAATTCTATACTCACAAGACAATTATATGATACTCAACAATAAATGATACTAAATTCATAATAAAATCCTATCAAACAACTATATAGCATATTTCTGAGTGTTGTATTATGTGTGTCCATGTGTGTGATATACTAGTGCAACCAAAATTTCTAATTATGCAACCAAACTTCCATACTAACTAGGGTGTGTCTCCATGTATGTCCATGTCTATGTGTGTCCATATGTTCTTGTATGTGTTCGTGTCCATGCATGTCTACATGTGTGTCTGTGTTAGTACGAATCGTGTCATGTAGGGTTGTGTCCTATATGTGTCCATGTGTTTGGGTCCATGTATCAGGGTTAGGGTTGTGTCCTGTGTGTGTCCATGTGTCCTGGTTGTATCCAGTATGTGTGTGTTTGTCCTAGTTGTGTCTGGGTCTGGGTTAGGGTTTACCGAGCTGGAAGGAAGGGAGGAGGAGCGCCTGAGAGAGGGGTCGACGGAGGAGGACCACGCCGGAGGGGAGGAGCCACACCGGAGGGGGAGGAGCCGCGTTTGGGGTCGCTTTTGTCTGGGTTGGGGGACGAACACGGCCGCGTCGGGGTGGGGGGCGAGGGAGGCGGTCGAGGGGGTTGGTGGGTCGTCGGAGCTACGGAGGGTCGCCAGGGGAGGGTGGATCACCGGTGGGGGCGTGCGAAAAACAAAAAGTTGAGGAAAGTTGGGGGAAAAAGAAATTAAAAGTCGAATAGACGAGAGAACCCTATATTCAGTAATTTAGCGACGTTTACTCGAGACATCGCTAAACATTGCAACATTTTAAATATCCAACGAGAAATAATTATTGGAGTCGCTAAACGTTGTTGTTTTTAAAAATATAGCAACGTTTAATGACTTGTAGGCGACGTAATCTTTCATAATACTAAAAATTGTCGCTAATCGTCGCATACAGTCGTTGATAGTGACGTATTATGATGTTTCTAAAGAACGTCGCTAATTTTAATGTTATTAGTGACGTGGTTGTCCAGAGTCGCTAAATTCGTCGCTGATTTAAATTATTTTGTTAGTGAGCGATGTCATCAATAGATGTCGCTAAATATCGCTAATTGAAAAGTTTGTGACGTTAACGACGTCGCTAAAAATGTCGCTAAAAATCAAAAAAGCAACGTCGGTCAATACATCGCTAAACGTCGCTTAATCATAAAAATCAGCAACATTTAGCGACTTTAAAGAAGCTTATAGCGACTATTCTTTAATAAATTGAAGTATAGTCGCTAAACGCCGCTATATGTCACCAACAGCGACATATAGCGACATTTATTTTAGGAGTCGCTCAAGTCTTTAATATTAGCGATATTTTATTATGACGTTGCTAAAAATGTTGCTATTTCATCATATTTTGGTAGTGTATTAAAATCGATACCTTTTTTTAAGAAAATATAACATTACTAGATATCCATACCATTTTCAAATGTATGCGCAGCTTCCTTGTACCATAGTTATGGTCTCATTTGAGTCGTTTTCTATAATGCAAGCATTCAACAAGAACTCTATTCGAAGATCTTCTTTCCGTATCGTGCTCATTATAAACTCCGCTAAAATGATGCCAAATTTTTTATTCAAACTCTAGTTACAGCGCTGGTTTAGGTTGCAGTACTGGTTGAGATTGCGGTGCGGGTTAAAGTTGATGATCTTCCAATTGCTGTGGTGGTTACTCATTTTCCATGATAGTATATAGTCTCTTTATACTATATTGCTGCTAGATTTTGTAAGAGTGAGAGGAAAGAAATTTTGTAAGAGGAAAAATTTTTGTTGTGTTTATTTTTCATGAATTATGAGCTATTTATAAGATTTTTTGTGGCCAAATAACCCCTAATACCCTAAAAAAGAGTTGTTATAATAGATTTTTTGGTCATTTTTAGCTAAATAATAAAAATACCCCTAAAACGTTCAAAAAATAACCACTAAAATAGGGGTATTTTGGTAAAAAGATCCCTTAACGGATATATGCAAAAAAATATAAATCACCCAAACCAGACCTGAACTAGGTTTCCAAGCAGGGCCAACCGGGCCGACCAAATTGGATCCTGGACGAACAAAGCCGAGATAGGGCTCGGGGGTTGGATCCTCTGACCCAGCCCGGACCCGTGTGGGAAAGTAGTCCTGAGCGGGCCGGTCTGTTGACCGGGTCCGAGCAGGCCCGGACCGGGTCTGATCGGGCCGGGTTCTGGACCGCCCGTCCTTTTATACGCCTTGATATTTCTTTGTGCTTCGCACAAAACCCGAGACTCAACTTCCTGGGCTCTGTTGACATACTCAAGAGGAAAGAGAACAAGAATCAAGAACTAAACAAAAGAGAAAGGAAAGAAAGAGTATCATAATTTTTTTACTTCGTTGAACCCACTGCTACCTTTATTTCAAGGTGTTGTAAAGGGCGGACGGCCCGAAACCCGGCCCTGGCTCGACCCGATCAAACCACGTACGGGCCCGCCCGGATCTGGTCAACAGACTAGCCAGGTCCAGCCCACTCCCTGTCCGGGTCTGGGCTGGGTCGGGGGATCCGACTCGCTAGTCTAGTCCAGCCCGGACCGTTGGCAGCCCCGTTCGGGCCGGGTCCAATTTAGACTCGCCCGGTCAGCCCGGCCCAGCCCGATTTAGGCCCGGTTCAGCCCGGTTCGGTTTACGTTGGTTTTCTTTTGGAATATATCTGTTGGGGTTATTTTTACCAAAATACTCTAGTTTTAGTGACAAAGTTTTGACCGTTTTAGGGTTATTTCGATCATTTTTCTGGAAATGACAAAAATACTCATTATAACAACTTTTTTTAAAGTATTTGGGGTCATTTGGTCCCAAACAATTCCTATAAATAGTCCATAATTCATGAAAAATAAATACAACATAATTTCTTTCCTCTTACAAAATTTCTTCACTCTCTTACAAAGTTTAGAAGTACGGCAATTACAAAGTTTAGAAGAAAAATAATTACTGGAGTCCAACTTCTTCCCTCTTAATACATTTTTTGCAATTTTTTTAGGCTTATAGCAGACTTTACAAGTAACTTTAATATTATAGAATAGTTTTTTTCCTGATTTGAGATCTTTTTCCCCTCTCTCTCTCTCTCTCTCTCTCTTTTGGTAGAGAAGTAATTAATTTTCTATTAAGTTTTTTGAAATTTATTTTTAATTATGGATGGACTTAGTTCAAACCAATCTTTTAAAAATTATGATTGTTATAATAATATGCTTGAAAATAATCATATTCTTGATTCTGCACCACCGATAAAAATCTCACCTTCTGAACTTAGAAGTATGACTACAACTAAAAATGATCAGTGGATGCACTGGTTTTAGATCCAAAAGATCATAAACCAATACCTAAGGCTGCGGAATGTAAGAAATATGAGCGGGTTTACAAATGAAAAAAAATTATGCTTATATTTATATCGCGACACATTATATAGATCCAAGATAGATGTTGTAAAAATGCATCATTTGTCTAAGGCCTTTAGAATTTTCAAATACCAACGCTGTAATCGGTGGCGCTATAATATAATTTGTGCGTGAATATAATACTCACAATAAAATATTTTTGATTTCTTTTGATAATGCTAGTAATAACACTTATTCTATTAATGTTTTCAAAATACAATTTACGCCTATGTTAGAAGGTAGACTTTTTTATGTTAGATGTGCTTGTCATATTATTAATTTAATTATACAAGAATGTCTTGAATTCTTTCAACTAAATTTAGAAAATGTTAGATTATGTTTACAGAGTTTGAACACTTCTGCAAGTAGACAACACGCTTTTAAAATTTTATGTACACAATATGGTGTTACTTTTAGGCGATTTGTTAAGGATACACCACATAGATGAAATTCTACTTATTTAATGTTGAAATCTTCCATGAAGTTTAAAGATGTTATTACACATTATTGTAATACAAAAGTTTAAAGATGTTATTACACATTATTATAATGCTAATCATAGTTTTGATTATCAAGTAACTGATAATGATGGGTTAATTACTACTTCTTATTTTAAGTTTTTAGAATTATTTTACAATGCTACAACTATTCTATCTAGAGTTTATTATCCAACTTCTACTTTAGCTTTAATAGAAATTCTTAACATATCTCATTTATTTTCTAGATATAGAAAAATCACTGATTTTGATTATGTGGTTTCCAAAATGGAACCAAATTTAAAAATTATTGGGGTAATATACCTCTTCTATATTGTTTGGCATCAATTTTTGATCCCAAGATTAAATTAGATAGTATATTTATTTTATTAGACGAATTTGAAGATAATATGAGAGTTGACGTAGGTAGCTTGAAATTAGAAATTAATAATGTTTTAGATAGTTTAATTGCTTTATATGAAGACGGAGTTGTATCTACCCGACCTAATACAACCGTTCAAGGTAGTATATCTGATTTTATGTCTAAATTATCATATACTAAAAGTGTGTCGTATCCATCCGACCTGGTACAAACGTTCAAGGTAGTATATTTGATTTTATGTCTAAATTATCATATGCTAAAAGTATGTTGCAAATGAAGAAACAAAAAAAAAATTCAACCCACTCAAGAATTGTCCTTATATCTAAATTCTTATGAAGAAGATGAAGATGACTCTTCATCTTATTATTCAATTTTAGAATGGTGAAAGAGACACGAAAAAACTTATCTTGTACTTTCTTCTATAGCACGTGATATTCTAATAATCCCGGTAGTGCAGGTTCAAGAAGATGAAGATGACTCTTCTATACCACTGTAGCATCGTAATCTTATTTTAGTGCAGGTTCAAGAATGCTAAGCAAGAAGAGGAGTCGGTTATTGCCAGATATTTTGGAAGCTTGTGTCTGCGTTCATGATTGGACCAGTGCTGAAAAAAGAAAAGACTCAAGAGATGAAAGTGCTGATATCTCAGAGCTGGACTTTCAATCTCTTACTATGGATGACATTTTTTTACAAGCTTTTTACAAATACAATATCATTTACATGTTTCTATTTTTTTGTTACTTAATATTATAATAAATTTATAATTTTATTGCCATTAATAAATTTTTTAGCTTTTTCTTAATGTTCTTAGTTGTTTACATTTAACTTATTTATTTTTATATAAATAACTTCTTTAAATTTCAAGTTATAAATTTATACTTAAATTCAAAAAAAATTATATATTTTTTATAACTTATTCAAAAAAAATTCAAATTTTTTTTCAACTTCTAAATATTTATATTTTAACTTATACTTAAAGTTATATAAATATTGATATAAAGAAATCAAATATTTATTTTACTTAATGTTTATATAAATTTTTACATAAATAATAAAAAAATTCTAACAAATAACTTAAAATTTTTAAATTATACAAAATTAACTTAGTAACAAAAAATCTATAAATTTTAACTTGAATTTATTAACATATAAGTTATATCATATAGATTATATATAAAAAATATATAAATAAACGTAAAAAAAATTTTAAAAACCGGGCTGGCTGGCCTGACCGTGAACCGGTCCGGACTCAGACTAGTTCGGCCCGGTCCACCACGGACCGGGTTATGATTCCGGACTGGATTGGGTGCTAATCCGACCGGCCGGCCCGGCCCGGCCCGCTCTCTCCACCGAGTTGGACCCGAACCGACCCGAACCCGGTCAAACCGGACAGCGGGCCGGGCCGATCCGGCCCAATACACAACTTGACCTTTATTAGCCCGAAAAGAATTATTTAATACTTCAAAGCCTAAAACGCTTTATTAAGCCTATTGAATGATCCTAGAAGACAAATCATAACTACTATTTACTTTTAAAGGCTAACCTACTCTTCACTACTTATTCTCAAAATAAGAGAGAGAAATCACTTGACAAATAAAAGAGAGAAAGAAAGAAAGGAACGAGAAAAAAGAAACAGCTTACCAGCCGATCGGTGGAGATCCGGGACCGATGAGTCCAGATCTGGCTAGGTGCAGTTGTGTTCCGATTAAGGGGTCGTCAGATCTGTGGAGATGACTTTACGCTGGACACGAGGGCAGCCCCAGAGGCGATACCGGACATAATGTCGATGGACTCATTCCGTCGACTGCAGTTCTTGGTTGACACTGGATCGGACCTGACACTACTCGAAAGGGCGCGGCTCTCGGATCGGCGACGAGCGGCTTGGGACACTGTTGTGAAGTCCCGATGGAGGAATAGGAAGAGGTTTACCGGCGTTGGGCTGCAGATTCGTAGGAGGCGGACACGGTGCTAGATGGTGGACTGGCAAATGGAGGCGAGCTCGAGATGCTAATTTCTGATCTAGAAGCGGCTCCGAAGGAAGATGGTAGTGTTGGAAATCAAGTCTGCTGAAGGGAGCAGAGTTTGGTCCAAACTCGGTCCCTGGTCGAGTTCGGGCCGAACTCGGTGTGGTATTCCAGAACCTTTGAACGAACTTGGTGCGAGTTCGGTGTCTGCTGATGCTACTCGGGTTTATGTAATATTTTGGACCGTTAGATGCTAGTGGACGGCTGAATCTTATGGTTGACTATTTTTAGGGTTTTCTAACCCTAAAATAGGTTTCTTAACGTATAAATAGGGAGGAGTCAGGAGAAGCACAAGTTGGATATTCGGGGTGCTTGACCATAGAAAATCTAAAAGAAAGCTCGTGCTTTACTCTTAGGATTTCACCATCCAAGACAGAAGGAAAAAGAAGATCTAATCGAGGAGTCATCAATTTCGTTTAGGGAGATTGCTACGGGTTAATGAGTGATTTCAATTATAATCTTTTGCTTTTCTTCTTGAGTGTGGTGAGGGGGTAGAACTTATTAGGGCAAATAATTTCAATATTAGTTCTTTGCAATCTTATAATTTTATCTGAGTTATAAAGATTAGGATTTGTCCAGGTGACGTAGTCACCGCCATATACTTGTCTTCATCTGTGCTTGGTGTTCGTAGATTGGTTGATTATCTCGGGTGGGTTGGCAAGCGCTTCTTCCGCTGCACGACCAACACATTGTATCAGAGCATACATGTTCCCAACACGTGGTATCAAAGCGCACGTGTTCCCAACACGTGGTATCAGAGCCAAGTTCTTCTCGAGAGGGAAGGTGCAACTATGTCTACGGAGCAGATGAACACTCATATGATCACCCTCATATAGGAAAATTGGGTGATTTGGAAGCCAAGGATGGAGGATATACTTTGGTGCATGGACTTGCATGGTCCGTTGGAGGGCGACAGCGCAAAGCTGACGAACAAAAGTGCTGATGACTGGAAATGACTGGATCGAAATGCTGTTGGATTCATCCACGAATGGCTGGACGACTCGGTATTTTACCACATGTCCATGGAGAATTCTGTAAAGCATTGTAGGAGAAGTTGCATTCATTGTACGAAAGAAAGACGGCTGGCAACAAGGCATTTTTGATTTGCCAACTCTTCAACTCAAAGTACACGGAGGATACACCGATGGAACAACATCTGAACGAGGTCCAGGACATCATCAATCAGCTATCTGCGATAAAGATAGTGATTGGGGATGAGCTTCAAGCCCTTCTGCTTTTGAGTTCTCTGCCAAAAAGTTGAGAGACGTTAGTGGTGTCGGTGAGCAACTCCACTCCTGATGGAGTTGTCACGATGGAGGTAGTCAAAAGCAGCTTGTTGAACAAGGAGATCCGGCATAAGCAAGTAGAATCGTCACAGGAGTACGCTCTGGTGGCTTTCTACGGGAAGGGAAGACCTAGTCACACGCGAAGATAGGAGGGAGTTCTCAAGATTTTGCGACTGTGGACTACAATGAGGGTTGCTATCACTGTGGCGAAAGGGGTCATATCAAGAGGAACTTCATGAAGCTCAAAGCTGAGTGTAAACTCCCTCACCCAAAATAGGTATTTTGTGTATATTTTATATTATTATATTTATTATAGATGTTAAATTTATTTAGAGTATTCTCTTAGTTAATTAGAAAATAATTTATTTTAGTATATTTACTTATATAAATATTTATTTAGAATTATTTTTAGAATATTTTAGATTATTGGGATTTTTCCATAATTTTTAGTTAATTAAAAACTAGTAACACTAATTTTCTAGAACTTTGAAGAATTTATTTTATGTTCAAACTTAATTAAAAATATCCCAAAATTTTATTTTAGGTTCTAAATAGTCAAATAAATTTTCTAAAATTTTCTAGGAATTTTCTGAATATTTTAGTATTTATTGGAAGTTATTTAGGCTAATAACTAATTTTTAGGACTTGTAGAATTTATTGTGCAATTCCAGAAATATAGAATGGACCCACGTTATTTTCTAGGGTTTATAATATTATTATATATTTTCTGAAATTATTTCAGAATTTTTGGAAAAATTTTAGTAATTATTTTTAGTTATATGCGTAAAACTAATGTTTATAGCTTCTCCTAATTATAGTAGAAAATCTATGAATATAAAATTATCCCAAATATTTTTCCAGATTTTTTTAATTCAAAATATATTTTTTTGTAATTTTTCCAGATTTTTATGATTATTTTTAATATTTATTTTGAGTTATTTAGATTTAAAATGACTTAAATAATGTTTTGATAAAGGCAAATCAAAAACAAATAATATAACAAAAACTATCCAATCAGATTCTGACACGTGTCAGCCTATAAATATTCTTTCAGCCGTAGGTACACCCCTATATATATATTATTATAACCCTAATTATCCCATTATTTTAGAGAGAGAGATTTTGGAGAATTGCCATCTAGGGTTCCTTCATCTTCCACGAGCCATTGCGCATAACTCAGGACTCCAAACGAGGCCTAGTTTCTTGCCATTAGAAAGATATCAAGGTTAGCTTTCTGATTATGTAAATTTTTTTACGAAATTCTGAGTATTAAATTCTGGAAAATTCGTAGAGCACAGCATGTCCGAAAATAGACGTATTTTGATGTTTTCGCGATTTCGGGAGAACCAGGAATCAGAATCATGAACCGTTTGAAGTTTCGGAAAGCTAATGTCCAGATAATTGACATATATTTTTCCCAAAATTTAATTCGAAGTATTTACATACTGTTAATTCTGTAGAACTTCTAGGTTAGAATTTAACCATCGGTGCACAATACAAAATTTGTATGTGCCATAATTCCCAAACGAATTTGAATTCGGACGAGCTGTAAATTCCAGCATGTTTTTGACGCTGAAATCTATAGGAAATCATGCATGAAAGTTGAGTTTGTGTCGGTTGACTTTTTGGTCAACAGATCGCCTCGATTTGCGTGCCATGAGTCTCGAGTTGATAAAATTCAGTTTCTTTGGACAAAATTTAGGAATTAACATAAAAATCAGAATAATAAGATTAAAATAAGAATTTAGAGTAATTATTCCAGGATTAAATAAGTTAAAATAAATTATCTTTTGACGTGATAAATTTGTAATATATAGGCTATTTGGACTGTGACTTGGACTCTGATTCATACCAGCAGCAGGACCCAAGACGAGTACATTCTCTGACAGTGTTCCAGTAGGACATTAGTATTTAGCCACCATGGTTAGTTTACATCAGACCCTGAGTCGGAGAACCCAACGCGCGTTCGTACATTTACATGTACGCAAATATTATTCAGTTTGGTATATATATTTATATACGTAATTACTATATGTATTCCAATAGTTATGAAAATAAATTGATGGTTATATTATTATATAGTTATATAAATATATATGTAAGTAAATACAAATTGATAATTATGACTAAATATTCAGACTGTACGACCCTAGGATACCGTGGACTATCCCATACTTACCTTGACCATGTTTACCCTAAGAACTTATGAATTTGTCTGCCTTGCGTATATTAACGTACTGGCATAGACACCTGTCAGTTGACTGACTGATTTCGTACAGTACTTGAAGACGCGACACCCGCGTAATTCAACGCATAATTGACCGTGTTAGATGACTAGTGTTACCCCTAGTATACCCCCTGAGTCCGGTGTAAATATGGTTGTGTATGTGCTAGTGTAATGACTAATAATTTTATTGCATTATATTATGTGTACATAGGATATTGGATTTGTTCTGCGCGATTTCTGGAGCAGGTTATTGGTACATTGCAGCTTCCTTGCCAGGCAAGTATACCTTGCCATTGTACTGTTATTTATATTCCATATGTTACATGCATCTTTATTTTCTGTCTTTAGTTCATATATTTTAACTGTTATATAAATGCGCGCGATGGTGTCGTCGTGATATGTTTTTATTTATTTAATTGCATTGACCTGTTTATGAGACTACCCCATTATCATGTAGCATCATTAGGTTCATTGGCCGTGACACAATTGTTACACGAGTTGTGAGTCTCATGTAGATCACGGACTTGCGTGCAGGTTGGCCTCCTGTACGTGTGGGTCGTACGTTAGGAATAACTGCTGTTAGAAATTTTGCATGCTAGTAGACTTGGCAGTTATTAACGGTATTATCGTGTCATGGATGTGACATACTTAGAGCATGGGGTGGGAAGAACAACAAGTACCGCATTTGAGCTCCTTTACACTTTTTCTTCTGTGACCCGGAAGCTCCGCTGGAGATACGGGCGGTGATGACCCCTTTACTACTTGGCGGGCCTCTGCCGTTCAAAAGACGACATGCCTTTGAGGCCCCTGGTTCTCCGAGAGAGTCATGCCAATCCCAGTTCTCAGCCAGATAGCTCACTTGTTAGAAAGTTGTTCTCAAACTGCATTCACATAGATGGTTAGGCGACCCACTGGATATTTATTTCAGTACTTTATTGGCATGTGTTTAAGTATATTGTTATGTCCCTCTGAGGACCTGGTCCGCTGCCAGGTGTATCTGTTCTTGAGTATTTACAGGAGCGCAGATTTGGATGGTTGTATATGCTTCGTGGATGTCTTCTCTTCGAGCCGTGATTGATAGCTGGTATACTTATATTGGGTTTGATTGTGTTGTACTTATTTTGTATTTGCTCTTATATTCGAGTTGGCAGTGGATTTGTTTTCATCCAACTATCATCCTTAGATACTTCTTATTGAGATCTAGTTTCATAGATTCTGGTTATATATTTATATTGATTTTTATGGATGAGATTTAGATTATACCCTGTGACTTGTGACATATATTATACCACTTATGGATTTGATATTCATAATACAATGTACGTGTGGATTTGGTTTCCATATATTGGAGTTGCCATATCCATGCGGCTGGCATGCTTACGTGTCCTAGTCCTACGTATTTTTGGGATTGGGGCATGACATGTTTTTGTGGTGGCCCATGCAGGTCGAGAGCATATTATCTCGGTTACGTTACTGTACCGAATAAGCCTGCACCTAGGACTAGAGTATAGGATCTCATCCACAATTGACTATGACTTATCTTTCTTCTAATCTGTTCTATTTGAATAATTGTACCCTGCTTGATTCCTGTACTCCCATAATAGTTCCTTTAGTATAATATCTCCTAGAATATAGAAGTTCCTGTTGTTAGATGATAAGTAGGGTAACCTTCCTATTAAGAGTACAACTAGAGTGCTGACACACCACTAAGTTTAGGATGTCTAGTGAACCCTAGAATTTCTTATCTCTAGAATTGGTTTACCATTACCCCCTGATGTGTTATAAGGACTTGAGAGTAGTATAGACAGTACTAGAGTTAGTTAGATGTTTACCATAATGTTTGACCCTAGTATTGAGGAACCAATATTGAACATTATGACTGAACCTAACCCTCATAATTGGATAGTATTGGAGAACTATAAAACTTATGTCATTGTCTTGTTATTAGTAAACAGCACCCTAGGAAGCCTAGAGGAATGTAATCAACACTTTCCCATGATCATACCCCGAACGTGGCAACTAGCATACCACTCCCCTTGGAAAACCATGATGCTATCTAGAGCCCCCTCTATTTCATATATTGTTCTCCTGTGACCATAGCGCTCGCTAGTGGGCGACGACTGATTATGTTTTTTTTTCTCTTCATCTTTCAACTCGTGCCATCTGACACTTCTAGGCCAGATGATTTTATTCTGTGATAAGGACATATAGTTGCTAGGATTATAGTTGTTAATGTTAAATTTTGAAATTTTGTTCCTGGTAGTTAGAGTTTGATAAGTTTGAGTTGTTCTTACAGACTGTGACCCGATGATTATCCTCTAGTTGTAGACCACGTAATTTGTACCCTCACCTCGATACAGGTTAGATCCCTTTCCCATAACGGCTAGTAACTCTTCTATTCTCGCTATTGACATATGTTCTATGAGCACTATGATTAAGACTTAAGGTGACCCTTACCTATATAATGCAATAGGAGACCCTAATAAGTACCAAGATCTTTCCTCATATACCCTAATAAAGAGTTTCTGTTTTATTTACATGTGCAAGATTATTTTGTAGGACCCTCTTAAGACTGTCACCGTATTAGTTTAATTCTTTTAAAGTTGGGTAGTATGCCTCACAACCTAGTATCACATAGTCCACTTGACCCATCGAGGTAGTGTAACTGAATGACATTAATTGTATGCTAGCATAAGACGACAGTATTTATTCAGACGATAGAATTTAAAGGTCCTTGCCCCTATTTGGTCGACTAGCGACTTAGACAAGGAGGTTGTATGATAACTGTAGAGATTGTAGAGTCTTTTATTATTGTTGCTTAGTTGTTTTGGTTTTGTGAACTTGAATTGTTATGTACCTTCTTTCATCATAATTCAGCGTATTTATATTTGCTGTACTACCTTGACTTATGCTGCTATTATAGCCTAGCTTTTGCAAGCTTATTCTTTATCGAGCTTGTTCATGATATGTATTATTGGAGCGCTACAATAATATATTTCAGAATCAGAGTACTATGGTCTGATCAACCATAGTGCACTTGATTCGCCCTTCGCAATACTACTTTACGTGGATTGAGATATATAGTTGACTAGTAAACACCTGTACTTGCTCCTAGATATATCTGAGCGGATCGTATCGGTTACATAATTGTATTAATATGAGTATGCGAACAAAGAATTACCAAAATAGGATTTCAATCCATAACTGCTTTGACAATTCCCATTTGAATTCCTTAAACTCCTTGATCCCGATACTTCTATTCTATTACCTCACCCTTGAACTCTTTATTATTGGTCTCCGTCTTCCCTTATTTCGGAAAGACGAAACCTCGTGCTTGGTATAAGTTTAATACACAGAGAGTACTAGATATACCCCGTAGGCCGATCACATACTTGAGGATTATTCTTTTGTAATTAAGGACATATCATATATGATATAATCGGCGTTGAAGTTTTGAGGATTGAATGACATGAGTAAATAAATTAAAGAATATTTTTTCTTAAAGTATATAGCCTTCTGTGATAGATGGGTAAATTCTAAGTTGGGTAGCAGTGCATTGTCAACTTGAGAGAAATTTCTTTTAGATTGTGATCAAGTAAGATTAGATTGGGAGATTCAAGTCATTTTAATTTTTAGAAATTTTAAAAGAAGGATTAAGATAATGAGGATTTAACGAATTTTAAAATCTTGATATTGCGGACCAAATATTTATATTTTGAGCACATGATTTAAATTTTGAATATTGAAGGATGAATCATCGATTTAAATTTTGAGGATAAATATAGAATTTTAGACTTGAACAATTGGTGAATTAGATTTAAATTTTACAATTTGATAATTTGAATTAAAAGTTCAATTTTGATTGTTGGGTCACCTATTTGAAATATTGAGGATGTAAATTGAGTTTAAATATTTGAAGAGTACAAAATTCTTAAGTTGAGAATAGGAATAAGATTTGATTAGAATTGTTTATTGTTCAAAGTCTAAAGGAGATTATGATAGTTAAAAATTGTGATATAAATTTTGATGTGGGATGTCATATAGACTTGAGTTAGATTTGGATGTTGATTATTTAAAAATCGAGAAGAGATTACGACCGGTTGAATTTTGATTTAAACAGTGGTTATCTTAATTTTGAAGTGATCGCGATAGATTTGAATAGATTTTGTTATTTAAATTTTTGGAAGAGATTGCGATTGACGTACCTTATGTACGAATGTGAAGGATTTAACAAATTATGTCTTATTTTAATTTCGAGGACGAAATTATTTTAAGTTGGGTAGATTGTAAACTCCCTCACCCAAAATAAGTATTTTGTGTATATTATATATTATTATATTTATTACAGATGTTGAATTTATTTAGAGTATTCTCTTAGTTATTAGAAAATAATTTTTTAGTATATTTACTTATATAAATATTTATTTAGAATTAATTTTAGAATATTTTAGATTATTGGAATTTTTTCATAATTTTTAGTTAATTAAAAACTAGTAACACTAATTTTCTAAGACTTTGAAGAATTTATTTTATGTTCAAACTTAATTAAAAATATCCCAAAATTTTATTTTAGGTTCTAAATAGTCAAATAAATTTTCTAGAATTTTTTGGGAATTTTCTGAATATTTTAGTATTTATTGGGAGTTATTTAGGCTAATAACTAATTTTTAGGACTTGTAGAATTTATTGTGCAATCCCAGGAGTATAGAATGAACCTACGTTATTTTCTAGGGTTTATAATATTATTATATATTTTCTGGAATTATTTCAGAATTTTTGGAATAATTTTAGTAATTATTTTTAGTTATATGGGTAAAACTAATGTTTAGAGCTTCTCCTAATTATAGTAGGAAATCTATGAATATAAAATTATCCCAAATATTTTTTTAGAGTTTTTAAATTCAAAATATATATTTTTGTAATATTTCCAGATTTTTATGATTATTGTTAATATTTATTTTGAGTTATTTAGATTTAAAATGACTTAAATAATGTTTTGATAAAGGCAAATCAAAAATAAATAATATAACAAAAATCATCCAATCAGATTCTGACACGTGTCAGCCTATAAATATCCTTTCAGCCGCAGGTACACCCCTATATATATATATTATTATAACCCTAATTATCCCATTATTTTAGAGAGAGAGATTTTGGAGAATTGCTATCTAGGGTTCCTTCATCTTCCACAAGCCATTGCGCATAGCTCCGGACTCCAAATGAGGCCTAGTTTCTTGCGTTAGAAAGATATTGAGGTTAGATTTTTGATTATGCAAATTTTTTTACGAAATTATGAGTATTAAATTCTGAAAAATTTGTAGAACACAGCATGTCCGAAAATAGACGTGTTTCGATATTTTAACGATTTCGGGAGAACCAGGAATCAGAATCATGAACCGTTTGAAGTTTCGGAAAGCTAATGTCCAGATAATTGACATATGTTTTTCCCAGAATTTAATTCGAAGTATTTATATACTGTTAATTATGTAGAACTTCTAGGTTAAAATTTAACCATCGGTGCACAATACAAAATTTGTATGTGCCATAATTCCCAAACGAATTTGAATTCGGACGAGCCTTAAATTCTAGCATGTTTTTGACGCTGAAATCTACAGGAAATCATGCATGAAAGTTGAGTTTGTGTCGGTTGACTTTTCGGTCAACAGATCGCCTCGATTTGCGTGCCATGAGTCTCGAGTTGATAAAATTCAGTTTCTTTGGACAAAAATTAGGAATTAACATAAAAATCAGAATAATAAGATTAAAATAGGATTTTAGAGTAATTATTCCAGGATTAAATAAGTTAAAATAAATTATCTTTTGACGTGATAAATTTGTAATACATAGGCTATTTGGACTGTGACTTGGACTCTGATTCATACCAGCAGCAGGACCCCAGACGAGTACATTCTCTGACAGTGTTCCAGTAGGACATTAGTATTTAGCCACCACGGTTAGTTTACATCAGACCCTGAGTCGGAGAACCCAACGCGCGTTCGTACATTTACATGTACGCAAATATTATTCAGTTTGGTATATATATTTATGTACGTAATTACTATATGTATTCCAATAATTATGAAAATAAATTGATGGTTATATTATTATATAGTTATATGAATATATATATGTAAGTAAATACAAATTGATAATTATGACTAAATATTCAGACTGTACGACCCTAGGACACCGTGGACTATCCCATACTTACCTTGACCATGTTGACCCTAAGAACTTGTGAATTTGTCTGCCTTGCGTATATTAATGTACTGGCATAGACACCTGTCAGTTGACTGACTGATTTCGTACAGTACTTGAAGACTTGACACCCGCGTAATTCAACGCGTAATTGACCGTGTTAGATGACTAGTGTTACCCCTAGTATACCCCCTGAGTCCAGTGTAAATATGGTTGTGTATGTGCTAGTGTAATGACTAATAATTTTATTGCATTATATTATGTCACTACTAGAATAAGCGGGATTAGCGACATTTTTTAGCGACTCCATGTAAAAACGTTGCTAATTTAGCGACTCCATATAAAAACGTCGCTAGACGTCACTAATTGGCGACATTTAGCGACGTTTAGCAACTTTTATTCAGTTTTTAAAAGATTAGTCGCTATAAATTCAATTTAGGTCGCTAAACGTCGCTAATATGTTTTATTTAGCGACGTTTAGCGACGTTTTTAGCGACGTATATATTTTTGGACATTTAGCGACGTCATTAGCGACGTTTAAGACGTCGCTAAATTAGCGACGTAATTATTGGCGTCGCTAAAAACGTCGCTAAATTCTAAATTAGCGACATCTTTATTGGCGTCGCTAAAAACGTCGCTAAATTCTAAATTAGCGACGTCATTATTGGCGTCGCTAAAACGTCGCTAAATTTTTTACTTAGGGCTGATTCCCCCCATTTCCTTCGATCTCTTCCTCTCCCTCTCCCAAATTTCAAACCCGATGTCTCCCTCTCGATCTCTCCCTCTCCCAAATTTTTTACTCCGGCTCCTCCTTCCTCCCTCCGACGACCCCCCTCGGCCGCGTCCTCCCCCTCCGGCGCCCCCTCCTCCCTCCCGGCGACTCCCCTCCGCCGCGTCCTCCCCGCTCCAACAGCATCCTCCCCCCTCCTCCTCCTCCTCTAGGTAAAACCTAACTCTCTCTCTCTCTCTCTCTCTCTCTCTCTCCTTATTTGGTGTGGACATAATTTTTTGGGCTGAGTTTGCTCGTGGAGGAGTCCTCATCTACCGCCTTGCCAAGATCGACGCCGTGAAGGTGAGATCGATCACTCGCTCTCATCAACTCGGGTCGTGATGACGGCGCCGACACAGTGATTTAAGCTCCCAATGTTTGATTGATGCAGGAGGAACAAATGGCTATATTTGAAGCAAACGGATGTGGAAGCCAGCCCTTGACATGGGCCCAAACCAGAAGCATGGTTCTCACTCATAAGGTGATTTTGCTTCACATTTCCCTTTCCCTCCCATTGTGTATATGTATGTACCTAAGGTTATGATTGGCCATGGGAAACGAAAATGATCTCATATTTTAATTCTTCTTCTTATAATCAAGGTTATACTAGAGACTTTGAGAATGACAAGCATCATTTCATTCATATTTAGAGAGGCTGTGACTGATGGTGAATACAAAGGTTAATTATCTCCTTCTTTTTTTTCACAATAGTTTTCTTTTTTAAGGAATTAATAGGCCATGATTTCGTTCTGTCCATATTTGATGTAAATTAATTGTTGCAGATTACCTTATCCCAAAGGGGTGGAAGGTGATGCCTCTGTTCATATATTCGCTCATTTCTCAAATCTCTTCAACGGCTTCTACAACAATGGGTTGTCTTCGAATCTGTTCGATGGCAGGAATCCGAGCCTCGACTACGCTTTCAAAGGTGCGAAGATCGTGAGGGCATCGTACTGCATGGAGCTTAAGTTTCTTGCAAATCCAGTCATTAACCATGTCCAGAGCACCCAACAACATAAAAAGCACCATAGATTCTCTACTAGAGTACTTGAGGTATTGGAAAGAAAAACTCTTCAGGTTGAATAGAATCTTTGTTACTTATCCATTTCTTTATTTGCATATTTTTAATCATCAAGTCTTCAGGTTTAATAGAATCTTTGTTACTCTAGTTTGCTGGCAACAAATTCTAAGGATTGGGTTAAGTCACAAGAGAATTTTCTATATCCTAATCTTATGGCATTTACTTACGGCATTTACTTACGGCATCCAAGTATAAAGATAATTTATTAGTAATACCTACATTAGAAAACGGACATTGTTTTATACTTTCTATATCCTAATCTTATGGCTCAGCACCATCACAGAATGAATAACTTGAGTCTATGCTTCCTTCCTTAGGCTGTTAGTTTGGAAGCATGAGTTAGATATTAAAGTTAGGCTGCAACACATTAGGGCTAGATCTGCAGACTTGTTGCTGTTCTACATCAAGAATTGGTGAACTTAGCGGAAGAGGGGACAATAAGATTTTGAGAGAGGTATGCTTGCTTGATTCAATTTGATTGAAGTTTAATAGCTTTTTTTTGCATAATGTTGTTGTTTGTTACATTAAAAGTCAAAGTGAAATCAAAAGTGATAAATGAAAACAAACATGTAATATACACATACACCTAACTCATTTTAGATCCAATGCCTATGTGAAGCCTTGTAATCTTTTGTTAAATTTCTTACAAGTCAGTCGTAGGTTTTCATTATCATTTTATAGGTTGTATGAATATTAAACTTGGAAGGAGCAGCCGTCCTGCCTAAGAGAGCAACCTAGGTGATACTTCCATTTTATAGGTTACAAGTCAGTCGTAAGTTTTCATTATTTATTTTTTTTATTTTTTCTTTAAATTTAGCGACGTATTTAGCGACGTTTAGTGACGTTTAGCGACGTTTATATACGTCGCTAAATACATCGCTAATTAGCGACGTTAATAAACGTCGCTAAATACGTCGCTAAATACGTCGATGTACGTCGCAAATTGCTGACATGGCAGTACTGCCAGGTCATTAAAGACGTCGCTGTCACGTCGCTATATACGTCGCTAATTAGCGACATTTAGCGACGTTTGTTTACGTCGCTAATTAGTGACGCTGCATCGCTAAACGTCGCTAATTTAGCGACACAATTAAGTCGCTAAAAAACATCGGTATAGCGACGTTTTTCCTTTCAGCGACGTGTTGATTTCCGACTTCTGTAAAATGTCGCTAATTACGTCGCTAAACATGATTAGCGACATTTTTTTGTCATTTAGCGACGTTTTTTGACGTCGCTAATTTGATTTTTTCTGGTAGTGTGTGTACATAGGATATTGGATTTGTTCTGCGCGATTTCTGGAGCAGGTTATTGGTACATTGCAGCTTCCTTGCCAGACAAGTATACCTTGCCATTGTACTGTTATTTATATTCCATATGTTGCATGCATCTTTATTTTCTGTCTTTAGTTCATATATTTTAACTGTTATATAAAATGCGCGCGACGGTGTCATCGCGATATGTTTTTATTTATGTAATTACATTGACCTGTTTATGAGACTACTCCATTATCATGTAGCATTATTAGGTTCATTGGCCGTGACACAGTTGTTACACGAGTTGTGAGTCTCATGTAGATCATGGACTTGCGTGCAGGTTGGCCTCCTGTACGTGTGGGTCGTGCGTTAGGAATAACTGTTATTAGAAACTTTGCATGCTAGTAGACTTGGCAGTTATTAGAGGTATTATCGTGTCATGGATGTGACATGCTTAGAGCATGGGGTGGGAAGAACAACAAGTACCACATTTGAGCTCCTTTACACTTTTCCTTCTGTAACCCGGAAGCTCCGCTGGAGATACGGGTGGTGATGACCCCTTTACTACTTGGCGGACCTCTGCCGTTCAAAAGACGACATGCCTTTGAGGCCCCTGGTTCTCCGAGAGAGTCATGCCAATCCCAGTTCTCAGCCAGATAGCTCACTTGTTAGAAAGTTGTTCTCAAACTGCATTCACATAGATGGTTAGGCGATCCATTGGATATTTATTTCAGTACTTTATTGGCATGTGTTTAAGTATCTTGTTATGTCCCTCTGAGGACCTGGTCCGCTGCCAGGTGTATCTGTTCTTGAGTATTTGCAGGAGCGCAGATTTGGATAGTTGTATATGCTTCGTGGATGTCTTCTCTTCGAGCCGTGATTGATAGCTGGTATACTTATATTGGGTTTGATTGTGTTGTACTTATTTTGTATTTGCTCTTATATTCGAGTTGGTAGTGGATATTTTTCCATCCAACTATCATCCTTAGATACTTCTTATTGAGATCTAGTTTCATAGATTATGGTTATATATTTATATTGATTTTCGTGGATGAGATTTAGATTATACCCTGTGACTTGTGACATATATTATACCACTTGTGGATTTGATATTCATA
Source organism: Iris macrosiphon (assembly GCA_036927795.1). Classification (NCBI taxonomy): domain Eukaryota; kingdom Viridiplantae; phylum Streptophyta; class Magnoliopsida; order Asparagales; family Iridaceae; genus Iris; species Iris macrosiphon. The sequence continues at coordinate 66,863,253 of JAYESA010000020.1, forward strand.
ATACAGCGTACGTGTGGATTTGGTTTTCATATATTGGAGTTGCCATATCCATGCGGCTGGTATGCTTACGTGTCCTAGTCCTACGTATTTTTGGGACTGGGGCGTGACACTGAGAAGGCCAAAGGCAAGGATGATCAGTAGGTTCTCACGGTTATAGAAGATCTCATCATAGTACCAACCGACGCAGAGGAACATTATGGCTTGTGTCATAATGATGATTGATCATGGACACGGGGGCGTCGTATCACACCACTCCATATAAGAGGATCTTCACGTCATACGACGGTGGTAGGTTTGGATGTGTGAAGATGGGAAACATTGGGACGACTACAGTTATAGGCATCGGTGATGTGCACTTGACAACGAAACTTGGTGAGAAGCTTATTCTCAAAGATGTGCGATATGTATCGAGTTTGCGCTACAACTTGGTTTTGGTAGGAAGGCTGAAGGATGATGGTTGTCATAGTTTATTTGGAGACAAATATTAGATGGTTACGAAGGGTTCTCAGTAGCTGGCTCGAGGAGATATGTGTTATGGCATATACAGGCTCAAGCCGCTGAGGTGTACAGGCAGGCCACAAACACTGGATTGAGGCTCGAGGGTATTCGACATAAGATGGATCATCGAAAACTTTTCTTGGAGGGGCTTCGAGATACTTTGAGGGATACAGAGGATTCAGTTCGTTGAGATAAAGCGACGAATGGTGATGAGTCAAAGATTGAAGGTCAGTCTGCAGGTCCCATGACAGCTGGACGGTCTCCAGGTGGGGGTTGTTCCACATATCTGGTTTGGAAGACTGATGGCTTTCCAAAACATCGTGGAGCGATATTGGTTTCAACAGTTTGAGGCCAATGAGGAGATCAAGGTTTACAACAAACTCAATCTGAGGCAGGAGCATCATCATTCACACAGTTCAGGGAAAGTTGTGGGTCATCGACGATATGTACAATACGTGATATTCTGCTCGAGGACGGATGCGTATGGGGGAGCTTCAGGTTCGACACGAAGGTGGGCAGATTCAGGAGTTTGAATTTTGGAAGAATCGCACCGTCCGCTTGGTTGGGCCAGCCAAGGGCAAAGAAGCTCGTCGAAACGTTAACATATTTTGGTGAAAGACGGTAGTCGGGGACATGGAGCCAAGACTCACGTTGAGGCTGATCATCATGGAATTCAATCTTATTCGTGTCATCGATATCGGCAGGATCCCAGTAGTGCTACGTATGGTAGCTAGTGTCGACAAGACCGTCGAGGACCTGTAGATGACGGAAGATACAAAGAAACTCGGGGGATCAGAGATCGGTAGCATGGGGGAGCAGGATTTCTGTCGTGGGGCAACAGTCATGGAGTCCAGTTGAGGAGCCATGGAGCCAACACCTCTCATCAGACTGGAGGAAAAGATTGTTGGGAATCAAGTCTGCTAAAGGAGGGAGAGTTCGGTCCGAACTTGGTCCCTGGACGAGTTCGGGCCAAACTCGGTGTGGTGTTCCAGAACCTTTGAACCAAACTCGGTCCGAGTTCGGTGTCGGAGATGGCTGCTCGGGTTTTGGAGTTTTTATGTTATATTTTGGACCGTTGGATGCTAGTGGACGGTTGGATCTTATGGTTGGCTATTTTTTGTGTTTTCTAACCCTAAAATAGGTTTCTCATCCTATAAATAGAGAGAAGGGTAGAGGCATAAAGGAGAAGCACAAGTTAGAGATTCTGGGTGCTCATCCACAGAAAATCTAAGAGAAAGCCCATGCTTTGCTCTTAGGACTTCTCCATCCAAGACAAAAGAAAGAAAGAGATCTAATCAAGGAGTCATCAACTTTGGTTAGGGAGATTGCTATGGGTTGGTGAGTGATTTCAATTATAATCTTCTGCTTTTTTTCTTGAGTGTGGTGAGGGAGTTGAACCTATTAGGGCAAAGGGTTTCAACATTAGTTCTTTGCAATGTTGTAATTTCATCTGAGTTATAAAAATTAGAATTTGTCCAGGTGATGTAGTCACCGCCATATACTTGTCTTCATCTGTGCTTGGTGTTCGTAGATTGGTTGGTTATCTTAGTTGGGTTGGCAAGCGCTTCTTCCGTTGTGCGACCAACACATGGTATCATAGCGCACGTGTTCCCAATAGGTGGCGGCTATGGAGGAGATCAGGCGGCCGGACGGAGCTCTGTCGGGACCACGGGAAAGAGGATTTGGGCTAGGGTTTTCTTTGTGTCGGTTGTAGTATCCTCAGGGTCGGACCCGGGGACACAGAGAGGGTGTTCTGTAGGTTTTGGATTTGGTTTTGGAAGTGTCGTGTCGGACACATAATGCATCGTAAATGTATGGTGGAATTGGTTGTAGTAAATAAGGATAGAAGATGTATCGGACACACCTGGGGTTGAACCCAGAGGCCGACATGGTAGTCTTGAACTGGACACGGGGTGTGGACACAGGCAATTACAGTTCTTGGGAACTGTTTGGAGAAAATGATATTTGGATTTTGCATTTGATAACGAGGAGAATGGGCTGTGGACTGGGCTGAGATATTTTGTTTTTGGAATAAAAATAGAATGGATTAGACCTCTATTTATGGCATGAATTTGAATTTTCTAGAAAAAGAGTTAGTTCCAAACACATGGCTAATTATTCTAATCTATAAAGTTCTTCTTAACTAATTATTAGTTAATTCTAATGGTTCCCTAATGAAATAATGGGCCGATCCTCTATAGAGAAATGACATAACTTGGAAATTTTGGCTAATTACCTTGTTAATTCAATTAAACTATGGTTTAAACAATCTCGCTAGGAAAAATAAGGTTGAACTGGGTTAATAATAAATCAATGGCTTTACTAGAGAATGAATGGATATTGGTATAACTTTGGTTATTTAGGTTATATGAAACAATGGCTCAAGGGAATTCAATCTCTTTCTAAATGGATAATTTTTTTCTTAAAAAATTTAGAAAAAAATAGAATTCGTGGTTACAAGTACTACATCTATTTATATATATTTATGTATAAACACACAAACCCATACATACAATCAAAATATGCTAACTAAAATTAATACTAGTTAGAATTTTGGGATGGAGGTTTACACTTATTTTTGCGACTTTACATGATAAAGATCCTTCTTTGCTTGATTTTTCATATTAATTCCCCATTTTTGCCGTAGGACAGTTTTTCTCCATGTGGCCCAGTCTTTTGTAGTTGTAGAATTTTTTATTTCTTCTTGAAAGTCCTTTTTTCGGTTTGATTTTCAAACTTCATAAATCTTTTGAAGTTCCTGAAAATAAGGGCTATTTCCTTCACATCAGAGTCTTCATCTTCAGGTTTAACTTCAGAGATCTTCTTGTGATGTGCTTTGAATGCGATAGGTTTACCCTTGGGATTGATTCTTTAAAGTCTTTGAGATCGAGCTCATGTGTCATTAGCTTACCCATAAGAGTGTCACTACCATATTTTCTAGGAAAGGATATTTTAGTAATTTTATATTTAATTAAATATTGTACATGATAAATAATTATTTGTTGTATTATTTAATTATTGTTAGATGTTAGTTATTTATTTTGGACTTATGTTAGTGGACCTAACTAGTTTAGTTTAGACTCATGGAGCAACATGAATTAATTAATAGAATTTAGCCCATTTAGAAAGCCCATTGATTAGGAGATGGATTAAATTAATTAAACTATTAGACTATAAGCTTTTCTCCTTAATTATTTCTTCATGAGAGTCCCCAAGGGGTATATTAGATAATTCATAGTATCTTGAGGAAGGGGAAAGGGGGGTCGGCCTATATAGAGCGGGGAAAAATTATTCTCTTTCCTCTTTTTATTTGGAAACTAAATCTAGAAATTCCCTCAACCAAATTTCTTCATTCCCACTTCATTTCCCTACCAAAATTTCATTCCAATTCCTTAGAAAATTACTATTGGAGGCTAGTGGAGCAAGGATCTAGAAGGAGGAAGTAAGGATCTACAAAGAGGAGCAAGGATCTACAAGTTGGAGGCCAATTTTATCATATTTGGAGGTTGCATTGGGAATCCATCTCCCAATAGGTACAATTTAATTTTTCCCCTTAATGTAGGTTCTAAATCTGAGTTTTAACTATGAGAAATTAACCCATATGCATAGGCTACCCATAGGATTTGGTTTTGTGTTCATATGAGGTCTATTGAGAAAGTTATGGTACTTTTTATGTCAATTTTGGAGGGAATTCCGAGATTGACATTTGTTGTGTGTGTCAATTGGTCCTATAGATCAATTTTGCATGTGGTTGTGTGTTTGGGGCTAGTGTCATGTCCATAATTGGGTACGTGTAGGTCGTATTCCATCAATTTGGTGATACGTGTCAATTTGAGAGTTTTTCCTCCGACACAGGACTTTGTACATGTCACATTTTGACACGGACACGTAGATTTGTATTTGAATTTTTGTATTGTTCATAAATAATATATATGACTTATTTGTGTTCTTCCGGGTATGTTTTGATGTGTGGTGGACTCATGTCGCATGCGTATCCTAGATCTAGTGGGATACGGAGTGATACGTTCCATGAGATGTGAAAATTATATGTAGATCTATTTTCTTGTGTTCTTGGTATTGTGTAATTGTATATTTGTATATATATATATATATATATATATATATATATATATATATATATATATATATATATATATATTTATTGTTATATATTATTGTTACATATATGGATGTATTAAATATTATATATCTATAGATCTTAGTATATATTTATGTATATTGTATGTAGCTATTATTCTACATATGTATGAATTATTTAATAGTGTAGTGTATGTATACATATATTATAGTGTATATATGTTGTGGTTATGTATTATGTATTTATATATATATATATATAAGTTGTTATATTATATGTATATATTTATATAATACATTTATACATATTTTTCTATAGTTATATATACATATACATATACATGTATGTATATATATATATATATATATATATATATATATATATATATATATATATATATATATTAGTATATATGTATGGGTGTATGTATATTCATATGTAGTAATTTTATATATTAGTAATTATAGGATGTAAGTATAAATTATATAGTGGTATATATATATATATATATATATATATATATATATATATATATATATATATATATATATATATATATATTGTTTATACGACAGCAGCAAAGGCGACGACAGCAGCGTAGCTACAAAGCAGCAGCAGCAGCGACAACAACAAAGGCGACGACAGCAGCGTCGCTACAAAGCAACAACCGCAAAAGCATACAGCAGCAGCAACGATAGCAACAAAGGCGACAGCAACAGTGTAGCAACAAAGCAGCAGGAATAGCATACAGCAGCAGCAGCGATAACAGTTTAGCGACGACAACAGAACCGTCGCTAAAACAGCAGAGTATCAGAGTATCAGTGGCTTCAGTGACAGTCAACAGCGGTCATTAGTGACAATTTGGCAGATTTTCTATTATTATTATTATTATTATTATTATTATTATTATATATATATATATATATATATATATATGTAAATATATTCCTAGATTGCTAATAGTATTTATAGTATACTATATGCATAATAATTAGTATAGCATGTATATAATTACGGGTAGTTAGTATACACAAGTTTTGGGGTATTACCTTGTGATACCAAGGTAATTGGGGATACCCAAGGTATTGGGTTTGGGTATCAAGATTATGAGTTAATGTTGTGATACCTAGTTAGTTCAAAACCAAGGTATCTATTTAATGTTTGTAATTATGATTTTATATTATTACTAATTGTTTGACTTATATATGTAATGTTTTACCTATTGATTTACGTATCCGGAGATACGGTATCCTAGTATTTAAGATATGGGTTTTGTGACCTAGACTTTAGTATTTGAACCCAATATCTTTGTGTTAGACTTGTACAACCTAGAAATAGGTAGTTGACCTTAGATGACCTTAGAGTTGACTTAGTTTAACTTTTGACTTAGAATTGACTTGTTGACATAGAAGTTGACTAGTTTAACTTATTTTCTTTCTGAAACCTTGTATTGATGTTGTATTCCATATCTAGGTCTTCGAGGCACCGTATCAGAAATCTGTGAGACTATTCTTTGGACTTCAGGCAAGTACATTCTCTGATAGTTTTTCATTTATAATATCCTCTATGTTCATTGTATCTAGTGTAGATATCCATGTTCTCTTGATACTATGGTTACACGGATTGGTATATCCGGATCTCGTCATGAGATATTATTCCTTAGTATATGGTGTATCTTGTGCAAGCCTTGTTTTATTGATTATCTTGTACATGTACAGACACTAATTCTTGGGAAGACTAGCTATCTTCTTGGGAATCTGGTGCCATAGCGTACCATGGTTGGATCTATTATACCAGTCGAGGGTAGAAAGTATTTTAGTGTAGATATGTGATCATACCCTCCTTGTATCAAGTCTTGTATTGAATAGTGTTAATCATACACCGCACGTATGATTAGCTAAGCCATAAATCTTGTATCATGTTCCCAAGCCGATCATATGTTAAAGCTAGTACACACACACACTTAGTCATTAGTATTCTTGTTCATTGACATATTGTTCATTATTGTATTCATTCCAGTATTTTCTTATTGTATATCTCTCGTATCTATTGTATATCTTGTATATTCATATCTATTTACTGTTATATAGTTTTTATCATTGATTAGAACTGCTATTAGAGATATACTCTGCTCCTATCCTGACTTGATATATTTTTCCCAGATGACACTGAGGACTGGTACCTTACACATTATGGATCTCAGGATGTTGTGGGCTTAGAGTCAGAGACCCTGGCTCAGGAGGGACTTATCCCGACTGAGACAGGTGACCCAGGATTAGTACCTTCTTAGTATTTCTTGTACTGGATTTGTCTCCAGCTTATTTGTTAGTATTCTTTCAGACTCATTGATGTATTATTTTAGACTCGTGAGTTGTATGTGACTATTTCTATTCTTTATCATATTCGTGATCGTTTCTATCTTAGACCTGTGACTGAGTATATTGTTTTGTTGGTGGTTCATTATATTGCTAGATAGATTACCCAGACAGCGTTCTATCAACGATTCTGCGGCGTAGGCTGGGCGTTGTTTCCGACTTGCATCCTTACATTGGGTGTGTGTCGTGACAAAGAGTCTCGAGAGTCATGACAGTGAGATCATTTCTTTCAATGGTCGTCGTTGCCTTAGGGTTCCAGTTCTTGGTATGTCCCCGAAGCCCCTTGCGAATCTTTTCATGAGCTGAATATTTCTTGCCAAGAGATTGAAGGGGATTAATAATATCAAGAAAAATAGTAAAAATTTGGGTAATTGATTCATTTGGGTTTATTTTGAAAGCCTAATATACTTGTGTAAGCCTACTGATTTTAGATTTCTTCACTTTTGAACTTTCCAAATCTCATATGACATCGTGCATATTAAAACTCTATTGAATTCATTTCTATCTAATGCACAAAATAATGCATTTATAGCTCTAGGGTCTAGGCTAGCTTGCTTCTTTTTAACATCCATGTATTTGTCGTGTGGCTTTTCAATAAGAATATTTTTAATAGTAATTTTATTAGGCCTTTGTAGCCATCAATGACACATGCCCATAAATATAAATCTAGAGACCTTAAATAGATACTCATACAAGTTTCCAATAGGTATTGTTTGTTCCATTAAATAGAGGTGGTCTAATTATGGATTTGCCTTCACCATTGTTGGTGTTGATAAACGCGATGGTTGCCATAGATCTACTCATGGATATTAATCCTACACAATAGACATTGCTCTGATACAAATTATAGGCAACCCAAAAGGGGGTGAATAAGTTGAAGATAATAAATACCAATTAAAACTAATGCAAATAGCAATAAAAACTCAACAAGTATATAATTTAAAGAAATAGAGTGTAAGAAAGCAAACACAACGATATTGTTAGTCCCGAGGCTTAATCAAAGATGATAGAACCGAAAGTTGAAGTCGAGATCAGGAGTTCACACAAGAATTTCCTTCCTGATATCTCTCGATCCAACAAGCAGATTATATATAGGATCTGATTACAACTTGAAATAAGATAACAAAAGAATAAGAGAAAACTATCTTCTCGTTCTTCTTTGCCATCGTAGTTGCAAACGGACAGAACATAGTTTACAACTAGCAAAAGAGAAGAGGAAGAAGAAGAATAAACTCTGCTTGTTGGAGTGATAAAGATCACCGTTGCTCAAAACAAGATTCACCCCACACGATCTGCTATCAGGAACCAGCATGTTTACATAGAACTTCTGGAACGCTCATTGTTACCTTCTTGCTTGGACTCGCATGAACTTCCTGGACTGCAATGACGGCTGCTGTAACTCTCTTCGTCTCCTCTATTTTCAAAGTAAATTCTCAAAGAGGCACGAAGAGAGTATTTATAGAGAGAGGGTGAAAATTCTAGCTGCCCAACAGTTACGGAAAGATAGGAACAAATTAATTACGAATCCCTATAATATATGCACGAATTAATTTTAAATCTTACAAAAAATGGATCTAAATAATAGACTATATCTTTCTATAATTGTTCAAATATATCCGCAGCAGTAGCAGCACATGCGGCAGCGCATTCGACAACTCATACGACAACGCATGCGGCAACCCATACGGCAGTACATACGATAGCCCATGCGGCCTACCCATACGACCTGCCTATGCGATCGCTCGTGCGACCCGCCCATGTAACCGAGCATGCGACCCGCCCATGCGATCGTGCATGCAGATCGACCATTAGAGCGGAAAATACGCACAAGTGCTTGTGCTAATCCTGACGTTCTAAGTGTAAAGTGCGCCAACAAAGTGCAACTTTGTGCCCTTAAGCCCGAGCCCGAGCCCGAGTCCGAGTCCGAGTCCAATTCCAAGTCCGAGTCGCTAGATCCTATGGAATAAATTCCAAGAGAGTGACAAAAAGCATAAATACTTTCATCAAGGAGTTAATCCTTCTTCATCCCAATAAAATATCCCTACATGGCACCCATGTGCCTCACCACACCCCATGTGCACACCTCAACACAAGCAAAACATTATATTGAGATACCCACTTGATGTTGTAGTCAATGTGGGACTATCTTTTATAGTCCAAAGGCAAAAATACCAACTGTCCTACACATGTCTCAATATATGGGTTGAGAGTTCCTCACAATGACTGTCCATCATGCATTAGGATAAATGTTGCTTCAACTTGAATCTTCCTGCATGGGTCAAATTAACAGTATGATACAAGAATGGATTAAGTCTTGAATTCTGTACTATAGTTAAAATTCTTCCCACTTAGACAATAACATAAACTGTGATTCTGGTTGCACATTGAAGGGCCCTGTGCATGGCTAGTTTTGGTGTATATGTTTTGGTTGTCTACAAGTTTTTCCTCAAGAGTGGGCCTGTATCTCTTTCCATACACTATAGGTGAGTTCTTAAATAGTCATTGGCGTGAAGCATTGCACTTTCTTGCTGTGCTACGCCGCTATGACATGGACTTCTGCCGAGGTTCACTCCCTTATGTGGGGTCATCCACTGTAGCATGAGGTTCACTCCTTCTTTGTAGTGCCAAACTACCCAGCACGAAGTTTTGTGCTTCCTTGCGGTGTTACGCCGATGTACCATGACATTTTGCCAAGAATTTACATCTTTTACCTCTGTGGTGTCACACCACTGTAACGTGAGGTCATCGACCTCTTTGTATTATTGTTTACCACTCTTCATTCTACAACATTAGGCCACCTGCCTATACGCGGTGCTACGCCATTGTGACATGAATTAATGCCAAAGATTTATATTTTTTACCTATGTGGTGTCACACCACTGTAGCATGGGATACAAGTCCCTTGTAGTGCTGAAACTACGTGCTTCCTGTAAAGTACACCAGATATTCACTCTGTCCGAGAACTCATTAAGGTGTCAAAGATATCCTTCCATAGAAAATTATTCTTCATAAAGAACAAGAAGTAGACAATAGTGGTTCTGGGTCCGTAACCCCATAATTTCTCAAATAACTACCCAACCAGTCAATAGTCCTTATTTGAACCAAGAGCTAGATGCCTAGTAGATTTCTCTTTGAACTAATAGCATAAAATTTTATGGTAGAATTACATTGACACAATATCTGAATATCTTCAAGCCTATTTTGGTTATTGTGTCCACGACCAGCTGGCGCTTGAGACCCTTGGTGAATGGGTTCGCCAGGTTCTTCTGACTCTGAACATCAATTATAGCAATGACCCTAGTCTTTATCAGATCATTCACTGCCATGTGCCTCAACCGCATAGTCCTCTTCTTACCATTGAAGAGGTTATTTGATGTCACCACTGCAGTCACCTGGTTGTCGCAGTATATCGGTACCACCAGAATTTGTGCACAAACCAATGAAAGATCATACAAGAGCTTCCAAAGCCGCTCTGCTTTATCCGCTGCATCAGCCAGTGCATAAAACTCAAATTCCATCGAGGAATGAGAGAGCATAGTCTGCTTCTTCGACTTCGACGATATAGAAGCCCCATCCATGGAAACAACGTATCCTCCTATGGAACTTTTGCTCTCTACTTCTGAACACCAGCTTGCATCACTGAAGCCTTCTACTACTTGGATATCTACTGTAGTGCAGTGCATACTTCTGAGTTCTCCTGAGATATATCATCACTCTCTTCACAGCCTTTCAGCGCTCCATATCTAGGTTGCTCGTGAATCGACTCAGCATCCCCATGGCGAAAGCTATGACAGGCCTAGTGGCAGTTGTTGCATACATCAGACTCCCGATTACGCTTGAGTACTCCAGCTTCCTGACACTTTTCCTTGGATTTGGCTTCAGCTTCTTGTCACACATGTACAGAGTATCGATCCCTGGAAGATCCTGATATCCATAGCGTATTAGCATCTTCTCGATATAATGAGACTGTGATAGCGCCACTCCAGGGTCTGTTCGGGTGATCTTTATCCCTAGGATAACATCAGCTTCCCCTAAGTCCTTCATTCTGAACTTAGATGAGAGAAACTTCTTTGTCTCAGTGACACATGCTAGATCCGTACCCAAGATTAGCATGTCGCCCACGTATAGAAAACGATAACTCCTCTCCCGTCAGCTAACTTAGTGTAAACGCACTTGTCCGTTTCACTGACCCTGTAGCCGTTTGATCTTATGACTTTATCAAACTTCTCATGCCATATCTTGAGAGCTTGATTTAGACCGTATAATAATTTTACCAATTTACAGACTTTTTCTTCAAGCCCTTTGATGACAAATCCTTTTGGTTGTTGCATATAAATCTCTTCGGTCAATTCTCCATTCAGGAATGATGTCTTTACATCCATCTGAAGAATGACTAGCTTCTTTATTGTACTTAGAGCAATCAACATCATGATGGTCTTCATTCGTGCTACTGGAGCATATGTATCAAATTAGTCGATCCCCTGCTTCTAGGAAAATTCCTTAGCAACCAGTCTTGCATTGAACTTTTCAACCGTTCTATCGGCCTTCATCTTCTTCTTGAAGATCCACTTGCATCCGATCGATTTTGCTCCTTCCGATAGATCGACCAACACCCAAGTATTGTTGGAGGTTATTGAGTCATACTTATCATTTATAGACTCCTTCCAAAAGACAGCATCTCTGGTCTTTACTGCCTTATCATAGGTAAGCGAATCTGCTTCTACATGATAGGTAATAAAATCTTCTATGAAATCCTTCTGTCTCCTCACCCGCTTAGTTTTCAGTTCTGCGAGTTCTGGTTCAAATGTTGTATCTAGAATGACAACTTTTTTATGTACTATATCTTCTTTAGAAGCTTCAGCCTCCTATGCAACTACACTATTCTCCAAAATATTCGCGATAATAATATTCTTGTGCCTTGTAAATTTATCTTTAAAGAATTCTGCATCTCAAGAGTAAATGATATAATTTGATTCTATATCAAGAAACCTCCGAGCAGTACTCTTCTCAGCATAACCCAAGAAGATGGTCTTCGTTGTCCTCGTACCCAGTTTTTGAATCTTCAAATCTGGGAGCTTCACATATGCCAAACATCCCCACACTCGAATGACATTAAAGTTGGGTCTGATATTGAACTAGAGTTCATAAGGAGTGACATCGGATGTTGCGTACGGCACTTTATTCAGGATGAGCGTAGCCGTCAACCCAGCTTCTCCCCAGAAGCAATTTGGAAGACCCACAGTTAACAGTATTGGGTTCATCATTTTTGTCAACGTCCTTTTCTTTCTCTCAGCTACTCCATTTTATTAAGGAGAATACGGAGCAGTCATCTCATTGATAATTCCATATACTTTGCAGAACGATACAAATTTAATAGACCAATACTCTTCGCATCGATCCCTTATAAGTCTCTTGAGTTGTTACCCTGTCTGACATTCAGCTTTAGTCCTGAACTCCTTGAACTTCTCGAATGCTTCGTCCTTTGACTTGAGCAGATAGACGAACGCATACTTCGAGTAGTCATCGATGAATGTAATAAAATACTTTATCTTAGCCTTTGCGAACAATTGTTTGAAGTCATAGATATCTGAGTGCACCAACTCTGGAAGATCTGTGCTTCAGTTAACCCGTTTAAATGGCTTTCTGGTGATCTTTGTCTGTGCACAGACCTCACACTTCTCTACCTCCTTACCCCATATTTGTAGATAAGCCCTAGACTAGATATCTTGTTTATTATTTTATAATGAACATGTCCTAGTCTATGTCATGCCCCAGTCCCAAAAATATGTAGGACTAGGACACGTAAGCATGCCAGCCGCATGGATATGGAAACCAAATTCATACGTACGCTGTAATATAAATATCAAATCCACAAGTAGTATAAAATGTAATACAAGTCACAGGGTAAAATCTAAATCTCATCCACCAAAATCATATAGAAATAAATAACCAGTATCTATGAAACTAGATCTCAATAAGAAGTATCTAAGGATGATAGTTTGATGGAAACAAATCTACTACCAACTCGAATGGGAAAAGTAAATACAATATAAGTACAACACAATCAACCAAAATATAAGTATACCAGCTAGCAATCACGGCTCGAAGAGAAGACATCCTCGAAACATAGGTAACCATCTGAATCTGCGCTCCTGCGAATACTCAAGAACAAATACACCTGGCAGGGGACCAGGTCCTCAGAGGGACATAACAAGATACTTAAACACATGCCAATAAAGTACTGAAATAAATATCCAAATGGGTCGCCTAACCGTCTAAGTGAATGCAGTTAAGAACAACTTTTCCACAAGTGAGCTATCTGGCTGAAAACCTGGGATTTGGCATGGTTCTCTATTGGAGATCCAGGGGCCTAAAAGGCACGTCGTCTTTTGAACGCCGGTGGCCCGCCTGATAGTACATAATATATAGTGGTCATCACCACTCGTATCTCCGACGGAGAATCCGAGCGCACAATAGAAAAAGTGTAAAGGAGCTCAAATACGGTACTTGTTGTTCTCCCCACCCCATGCTCTAAGCATGTCACATCCATGACATAATAACACCTCTAATAACTGCCAAGTCTACTAGCATGCAAAGTTTCTAACAGCAGTTATTCCTAACGCCCGGCCCATATGTACAGGAGGCCAGACCTGTCACGCAGTCCGTGATCTACATGAGACTCACACTCGTGTAACAACTGTGTCACGGCCAATGAACCTAATAATGCTACATGATAATGGGGTAGTCTCATGAACAAGGTCAATACAACACATAAATAAAAACATATCGTAACGACACCGTCGCGCGCATTTTATATAACAATTAAAATATATGAACTAAAGACAGAAAATAAAGATGCATGCAACATATGGAATATGAATAACAGTACAATGGCAAGGTATACTTGCCTGGCAAGAAAGCTGCGATGTACCAATAACCTGCTCTAAAAGTCGCACAGAATAAATCCAACATCCTATGTACATATAATATAATGCAAATAAATCATTAGTCATTACACTAGCACACACAAAACAATATTTATACTGGACTCGTGGTACACTAGGGGTGGCACTAGTCATCTAACACGGTCAATTACGCGGGTGTCGGGTCTTTAAGTACTGAACACAATAAGTCAATCAACTAACACGGTCTCGTCAGTACGTCGGTATACACAAGGCAGACACCAACATTGTTCTTAGGGTCAACAGGGTCAAGGGCAAATACGGGATAGTCCACGGTGTCCTAGGGTCGTACAGTCTGAATATTTAGTCATAATTATCAATTAGAACTTACTTACATATATATTCATATTTATATAATAATATAACTAGTAATTTATTTTCATAACTAATTGAATACATATAGTAAATATGTGCATAAATATATATCAATTAATACTATGCTAATGATAAACTTAATATACATATACTAGATTGGATCATGTTTGTGTACGTGTTCGTGTATGAACGCGCGTTGGGTCTCCGACTCAGGGTCTGATATAAACTAACCGTGGTAACGAAATGCTACTATCCTACTGAAACACACACAACATACATAAAAGGGGAAGACAGACAGGTTCATACCTCGGAATACGTGCACGGGTACGACGGTGAGATTGACGAAGATGACGACGAGGGTGACAACTAAAACGACGATAATGGTGATGACGATGATGAGATAACGGGGACAAGGAGGACGACGAGGGCGATGGTGATGACAAAGACGACGATGGTGATGACGATGTTCGGGTCGATGAGGAGGACGATAATGGTGACGAGGGTGGTTAAGGTGATAACGACGATGATGATGACAATGATGATGGTGAAGGTGATAGAGGTAGTGATGGTGATGGCAATGTGATGATATCGATGAAGCGCGTTGAATGACGATGCTGGTGGTGGCTCTCCGGCCAGGCAGGCTCCGGCCAAGGCGAAGGAGGGAGTCAGGGAGGAGGAACGAGGGGGTTCACGACAGGTTGGCGAGGCCGGAGGGGCTGAGTTCGAGTCGAGGGAGGTGGACAGAATCAGGGAGGAGAGGATATGGCTTGGGTCGACGTTCAGTCACCGGGGAAGAGGAAGATCCGGCGGTCGAGGAGGCTGGTGGATGGCCGGTGCAACTGACTCGGCTGCTGTGGGGGAACTCGTCGGCCAGGGGTGGAGGTGAAGTCGACGTACTCTGGACTACTGCTCAGGCGAAGCATGGTGGAGTAGGCTGGGCGATTGGTGGTGTAGAGAGAAGGCCGACTGCTCGAGAGGATGCTGGGAACGGTGGTGGTTGCGTGGATCCGACGGGTGGTCCTCCGGTCGTGCAGGCTGCTGGCGGAGAGGTGATGGACAGGAGGTCGAGGTTGGCTCAG
This sequence comes from Iris macrosiphon, assembly GCA_036927795.1. NCBI lineage: Eukaryota > Viridiplantae > Streptophyta > Magnoliopsida > Asparagales > Iridaceae > Iris > Iris macrosiphon. The sequence continues at coordinate 66,878,581 of JAYESA010000020.1, forward strand.
GGAAGCTCGGCATTCTGGTCTCCGGCGGGGTGCTCGATAAGGTCGGGGGGAGATGGACAGAAGTTGGGGAGGAGATCGGCAGGATAGCTTGGAGTTGGTTTAGGTTTTGATGAAAAGGAGAAATAAAGAGAATATGAGAAGAGTTGTTTATATATGACTTGGGTTTGAGGGTTTGACCTAGGATAATGTGGGCTTGGTCAACTCTCTTTGGCTTGGGCCTTAGTCTACAATCCTTGGAGTGGTTCTTGGCCTCACATGAGGATGTTGGGGCTATAAATTACAATTATTTAATTGCAAGGGTAGGTTTAATATACGGGGCGATGTGCGCGCGTTGCACATCCAGAAAATTATGGAAAAAATCCATGTGAAGGGAAAAATAGGTTTCTTCACGAATTATTCAATGGTGGGGGCACCTATATACGTTTTTGCATAAAAGCCCTCCGACAATTGGAAAATTTGCGCAGAGGCAGAAATTAGATTTAATTAATTAAATTAAACCGCGCACGATGTTCTAGAATTTATTAGGAGTACATGGGATTAAATTTAGGCGGGCCACAATTGTCAGGGGCGTAGAGGGGATAGTGTAGAATATTAATAAAATTTGGTTTGCACAAAACGGTCAAGATTGTGTCCCCAATTTTGATTGGGACGCACAAGGGTACAAAATTGGAATTTATATCGAATTAAGAAATAACGTCCGCGACGTTTATCGTGCGGCTAAAATATAGCATCAGAGAGCAATATTATAAGTTGTACAAGGGTCAGAATAGTAGGCGGGCATGTCTAGGATAAGGTTGTGAAGTTTGTTGAAAGGCAATGGCTAGTGAGGTGCTCCAATTATAGAGGCAACGGTAATGTGCGCTACGCGATATAAATTAATGCATAATTAAATAAATGCCGTATTCTAATTCAAATTGGTTCAAACTAGCCCTAATTTCACTATCTAAGCCAAGTAGCCCTAATTTTGGGTGAGGGGGTTTACAATCTACCCAACTTAAAATAATTTCGTCCTCGAAATTAAACTAGGGTAGGGTTTCTCTATCTAACCTCACTTGATTACAGTCTAAAGAATTTTCCTTAAGTTAACATTGCAGTTTCTACCCAACTTAGAATTTACCCATCTGTCATCTAAGGCTATGCATCTAAGAAAGCTATGCCCCAAATTATTTAATCATCTTATTTAATCCCCAAAGTTTTTTAACACCAAACATATCATCTATGATATGCCCTTAATCATTTATAACAGAGAGTCACCAAGTCATATGATTAGCCTATGGGGTATACCTAGCACTTATCAGTGTATCACTTATTTCCAAGCACGAGGTTTCGTCTTTCCGAAACATGGGAAGACGGAAAACAATGGTAAAGAGTTCAAGGAGAGGTAATAGAATGGAAGTATGGGAATCAAAGCGTTTAAAGGACTCAAATGGGAATTGTCAAGGCAGTTATGGATTGAAACACTATTTGGTAATTCTTTGTTCGCATGCTCGTATTAGTACAGTTATATAACCGATACGATATGCTCATACACGTCTAAGGGTACGTATCTCCGTCTACTAGTCGACTATATATTTCAATCCACGTAAAGTAGTTATGCAAAGGGCGAATCAAGCGCACTATGGTTGATCAGACCGTAGTACACTGATTCTGAAATATAGTATTGTAGCGCTCCAATAATACATATCATGAACAAGCTCGATAAAGAATAAGCTTGCAAAAGCTAGGCTATAATAGCAGCATAAGTCAAGGTAGTACAGCAAATAAAATTACGCTAGATTTTGATGAAAGAAGGTACAAATTAATGCAAGTTTACAAAACAAGAACAAAATAAGCAATAATAATAAAGACTCTACAATCTCTACAGTTATCATACAACCTCCTTGTTTAAGTCGTTAGTCGACCAAATAGGACAAGGACCTCTAAATTCTATTGTCTGAATAAACATTATCGTCTTTTGCTAATATACAATTAATGTCATTCAGTTACACTGCCTCGATGGGTCAAGTGGACTATGTGATACTAGGTTGTGAGGCATACTACCCAACTTAAAAGAATTAAACTAATACGGTGACAGTCTTAAGAGGATCCTATAAAATAATCTTGCACATGTAAATAAAATAGAAAATCTTTATTAGGGTATATGAGGAAAGATCTTGGTACTTATTAGGGTCTCCTATTGTATTATATAGGTAAGGGTCACCTTAAGTCTTAATCATAGTGCTCATAGAACATATGTCAATAGCGAGAATAGAAGAGTTACTAGCCGTTAAGGGGGAAGGGATCTAACTTGTATCGAGGTGAGGGTACAAATTATGGGGTCTACAACTAGGGGTAATCATCACAATCTAATTGAACAACTCAACTATCAGGTTCTAACTACAAGGTACACAATTCAAAATTCAAGAGTACAACAATAATCCTAGCAAGCTATATATATCCTATCAAAGAACACAATCACTTGGTCGATAATGAGAGGTGTCAAGTGGCACGAGTTGAAAGATGAAGAAGGGAAGAAGATAATTTATTCGTCGCGTAATTAGTGAACGTTAAGGTTGCAGAGGAATAATTTATGAAATTTAAAATAGGGGGCTCTAGATAGCATCATGGTTTTCTAAGGGGAAGTGGTATGCTAGTTGCTATGTTTGAGGTATGATTAGGAAAATAAATGGTTGATTACATTCCTCTAGGCTTCCTAGGGTGCTGTCTACTAATGATAAGGAAATGATCTAAGTTTGTAGTTCTCCAATACTTATCTAACTGTGTAGGTTAGGTTCAGTCATAATATTCAATTTTGGTTTTCTATTGGTTCCTCCATACTAGGGTCAAACATTATGGTAAACTTCTAACTAACTCTAGTAGTATCTATACTACTCTTAAGTTTTCATAATACATCAAGGGGTAATGGTATACCCATCTAAAGATAAGGAATTCTAGGGTTCACTAGATATCTTAAACTTAGTGGTGTGTCTATATTCTCGTTGTAATCTTAATAGGTGTGCTACTCTAATTATCATCCTAATAACAGGGGTTCCTATATTCTAGCAGAAGGCTATATGTACTCAATGAACTTATTAGGGAAGTACAGGAATCAAGCAGGATACAATTGTTCGAATAGAACAGAGAGGAGGAAGATGAATCATAGTCAATTGTAGATGAGATCCTATACTCTAGTCCTAGGAGCAGGCTTGTTCGGTACAGTAACGTAACCGAGACAATATGCTCTCGACCTGCATGGGCCACCACAAAAATATGTCACGCCCCAGTCCCAAAAATATGTAGGACTAGGACACGTAAACATGCCAGCCGCATGGATATGGCAACTCCAATATATGGAAACCAAATCCATATGTACGCTGTAATATGAATATCAAATCCACAAGTGGTATAAAATGTAATACAAGTCACAGGGTAAAATCTAAATCTCATCCACCAAAATCATATAAAAATAAATAACCAGTATCTATGAAACTAGATCTCAATAAGAAGTATCTAAGGATGATAGTTGGATGGAAACAAATCCACTACCAACTCGAATGGGAAAAGTAAATACAATATAAGTACAACACAATCAACCAAAATATAAGTATACCTGCTAGCAATCACGGCTCGAAGAGAAGACATCCTCGAAACATAGGTAACCATCCGAATCTGCGCTCCTGCGAATACTCAAGAACAAATACACCCGGCAGGGGACCAGGTCCTCAGAGGGACATAATAAGATACTTAAACACATGCCAATAAAGTACTAAAATAAATATCCAAAGGGGTCGCCTAACCGTCTAAGTGAATGCAGTTAAGAACAACTTTTCCCATAAGTGAGCTATCTGGCTGAAAACCTGGGATTTGGCATGGTTCTCTATTGGAGATCCAGGGGCCTAAAAGGCACGTCATCTTTTGAACGCTGGTGGCCCGCCTGATAGTACATAATATATAGTGGTCATCACCACCCGTATCTCCGGCGGAGAATCCGGGCGCACAATAGAAAAAGTGTAAAGGAGCTCAAATACGGTACTTGTTGTTCTCCCTACCCCATGCTCTAAGCATGTCATATCCATGACACAATAACACCTCTAATAACTGCCAAGTCTACTAGCATGCAAAGTTTCTAACAGCAGTTATTCCCAACGCATGACCCATACGTACAGGAGGCCAGACCTGTCACGCAGTCCGTGATCTACATGAGACTCACACTCGTGTAACAACTGTGCCACGGCCAATGAACCTAATGATGCTACATGATAATGGGGTAGTCTCATGAACAAGGTCAATACAATACATAAATAAAAACATATCGTGACGACACCGTAGCGCGCATTTTATATAACAATTAAAATATATGAACTAAAGACAGAAAATAAAGATGCATGCAACATATGGAATATGAATAACAGTACAATGGCAAGGTATACTTGCCTGGCAAGAAAGCTGCGATGTACCAATAACCAGCTCCAAAAGTCGCGTAGAATAAATCCAACATCCTATGTACATATAATATAATGCAAATAAATCATTAGTCATTACACTAGTACATACACAACAATATTTATACTGGACTCAGGGTACACTAGGGGTGGCACAAGTCATCTAACACGGTCAATTACGCATTGAATTACGCGGGTGTCGGGTCTTTAAGTACGGTACACAATAAGTCAGTCAACTAACACGGTCTCGTCAGTACGTCGGTATACACAAGGCAGACACCAACATTGTTCTTAGGGTCAACAGGGTCAAGGGCAAATACGGGATAGTCCACGGTGTCCTAGGGTCATACAGTTTGAATTGTCACGCCCCAGTCCCAAAATACCGAAGGACCAGACGCGTGATAATGGCCAGCAGTACGCACCGATGGACAACCCAATTTAATGGATCCATCAGGGCATACTTAAGCTGTAATATAATAATAAGTAGATCCAGTGGTACCAGTCACAGTCTATACTAATCTCATCCACAACAGATAATCACAGATCAAATGACAGAAATAAAGTAAATAAATAACTGACAAATCTCAATAAAATGTCTCGGAGAACAATCCGAGTACAAGTCTGCTACATCAATGAAATAGACTGGAAAGTAAATAACTAGAAACTGAAAATAATGAGTATCTCAAGCCAATACTCAAGAGAAGTCCTCTGGTACGATCTCGTCCTCAGATCCTGGTTCTGCTCCAATGTAGGCACCTGCTCCTGCTAATGCCAATGCTCCGATCCCGTAAACCTCGGGGTAGATCTCGTCTGCAATATCTGGGGACATAATCCGGATCCAGGTCCTCAGGGGACAGCAAGGTACAGAAAATACAAGCCAAAATAAATGCAGTGCAGCAATAAATGAAATAATAGGGTAAGTAAATAACCAGCTAAGTGATATGCAAATGAGAATATTATTCCATACTCGGGCTGTGACTACTACAGGATCAGTGTCGGAGAAACCCATAGCAGTATTTTCTCGAAGGGCCAGAACTGGTGCCATAGCTCTGTGTTAGAGACTAAGACACATCCAGATGTCAATATATAATATAATCAGCCTTTCATATGGTAATACTCTCACCACCCAATGAAATCTCACGTCTCATGTCCATGACACGCAAGATCAAGACTAATGCAATAAGTCATACTATATCTAAGAATATAATGTCCAAGTCCTGTATCCTATACAGAATCCCCACGAATATCTCGGGAAAATCCTGTCTCATGAATAGTGTCAAGTGTCCTGAGTCAAGCGTACTTGGTAAGACAAGTACGAGAATATATAGTGTCACGAATGTCCATATCTAGATGACAGTACCCAACACCGCGTACGGTGTTGGCACCCGACTAATAATCGGACGCTAAGTATGTCACACGGTCCTAGGTTAGCATGCACAACAATGTAAAAGAATCAAAGAGAATATGTAACAAGACTGCAAAGTTTGGCAAGGTACACTTGCCTGAGGTCCTGGCTCCAACTGTAGCTCTGGTCTCCGTGTGATCTGCAGGTACTACTCCGGTTGCTGAAATAAATATCACCATTAGATTCAGAAAATATCAAATAGCTAGAAACATTTGTCCTTACGTCTAATTTGGACACAAGGGCAAAAACGACATTTCCGGGCCAAAGCGGGGTCCACATGTGGGCCACTTTGCACCGAAAAGTGTGTCAGGGTCAAAGGTCTCCAAATTCACCAAACTCAGTGTCAACAGGTCAGAAACGCTGATACGAACCCAACGGAACTTTCAGAATTGAATTCCGATGAGCCGATCACAAAATCGTCCATCGAGCGGAGCCTGTGGGGCCCACGACACACGATTTTGTCAACGTTCTCAGAATCGAACCAAACTTGGGTCACAGGACCAGCGTATTGCTACGAGTCTGATGGCGCAAGTTTCGTTTCGATCTGACGTGCGTACACAAAGTTACAGTGTGTTCCAGAATTGACGGATACGGGACGGTGTCGGCGGATACGCGTTGATTCCGGTGTGCACGCACATCCGAATTGACTTCTGCAAAATCCTACACGTCCGTATCAACGTCGCGCACGTTTCGGTAAAGACCGCGTGCGACCAAGTCGTCCCGTTTGGCGGGGCGTACCCAGTTCCGGGGTGAAACGGGGTGTTGATTTTCTTGTTTTTGGATCTCGGTTTGCGATCACCACAGGACGCGATGCCCCGAGCGGGTTGCACGGGCACCGAGGGGGTCATACAGGCTACGCAACGCAACTGACGGGATTGAAAATGGGGTTACGAGCAGAAAGTTACGAGTACCTGAACAGGGCTCCACCAAGACCGTTTCTCACGTGTCCGAGTCGTGTCCGTGTCCTGTGCTGCATTTAGGTTTTAGGGTTAGGGTTAGGGTTTCGTCGGAGTTCGTCGGAGGGAGGCTGGGCTCGGGGCGGTCGTGGAGATACAGGGGACGGTGGAGGCGGCGAGGCCAGGGGGTTGCACGGTTGCTGCTCCGGTGATGGCGCCGGTGGGGGAATCGGGAAAGGATGAGCCGTGGGAGGAGGATGAGCGGGGATGGGGACGACTGGTTCTGGGAGGAGGAGGAGGAGGGAAGGCGAGGTTGGCCGAGGGAGGTGGTCGAGCGGCGGAGCGAGGAGGAGATGAGCGGGGTGTGGAGGTTAGGGTTCAGGCGAGCTGGGTGGTCGAGGGGTTCGATGGTCGACGAGGGCAGCGGCAGAGATGGGAAGGCTGAGGAGGGTGACGACAGGGAGGAGGAGGCGACTAGGGTTACGGCAAAGGGGGGGGAGGCGGCGCTGGGCTGTTAGGGTGGCGGCGTCGATCGGATGGTCGACGGAGAGGACGCTGCGGGCGGAGAGAGGGAGGTGGAGCGATAGGCGGAGACGGGTGCTAGGGCAGCGGGTCGGGGAGATCGTCGGAGGAGATGACCGGAGACGGCGGCGGGGCTGAGAAGAGAGAGAGGGGTGTGCGGCGTGGAAGTCGAGAAGGCGGCGGCGTGGAAGTCGAGGCGACTTTATAGGCTGCGCCGCCGCGGAGTCGAGGCTGGATTAGGATTAGGGTTTCTGAGTTGGGTTAACGGGTTTCGGGTCGGGTTCGATTCAGATCCGACCTGACCCGACCCACTAAGAAATCGGTTTGGTTTGGGTCAGCAGCGGGTTGGTCCAAGTTGGTTGGTTTTAATTGAAATAAACCCGGTTTATTTCAGGAGTTTAAGTTGGTTTATTTTATAAATAGTTTTAAGGGCTTTAAACGGGTTTCCGAAGTCCAATAAATTCACCAAAAATTACCCCGTGTTCGGTTTTTCATTTTACACCATAAAATATTATTTCCATAATATTTTAATATTAATTAATAGTAATTAAAAATCATTTAATTAGAAAATACCTAGGTTTTAATGACAAAAAAATTCCAAAAATTCTAGAAAAAAATTTCTTGAAAAAATTAGGGGGCTTACAATCTACCCCCTTAAGAGGATTGTGTCCTCACAATCAAAAGAATAACCGGTCAACAAAGATGACACGGTTGCAAATATTGTTCGAAGCACATCATGATCAAGGAGAGTCAAGGTTGAGGGTGTAAGAATAATACAAAGGAAAATAGTTTTTCCTTTGTATTAAAGGTTATACAATCTCCCGTATGAAGGAGATTTAGAAGACTACAGTTCAGACAAACTAGATTATCACTTAAAACATATTAGGTTATCAATTATAAAAACATTCTAGGTTATTAAGCAATCTCAAAATTACTAGGTGAAGGCCAGGGTCACGAACCAACATGCAAAAACTAAAACAATACAAGGAACAGAAACTATAAAAAAACTTACGCGCATTAGCTACTCCATAAATTTGTGCATCCTCCAAAGTCATCGCATATGCTTGTCCGCGTCCTTGAGGGGGTGCCCTCTGTTGTTGCTGGGCCTGCTGGAAGGGTGCTGGTCGAGGTGCCAAGGGTGGCCTTGGTTGATATCCTTCTGGTGCTGGTAGAGCTTGTTGGTTTGTCCTTGGTGCTCCTTCTTTACGCTCAGGGCAGTCTCTCACTGCATGCTGTCTGGATCCACAACCTAAGCATAGTCCTAACCTGCGTCTGCATTCCCTGGCGAGATGGCCTGCTTTGCCACAGTAGTGACAAGTAGAGAGGACTATTACTTGTGGTGTAGACGCGTTCTGCTGTTGCTGTAGGTGAGGTCTCTTTGCAGATTCTTCTTGTGGTGCTCTGGCTGGTGCTGATGTGGAAGGCCGCTTCAGACTGGTCTCTCTCCTGGTGACGCGCTCCAGGCGTCGGGCTGCAGCAAGGACGTCAGAGTAAGATGTGGGTGCAATGGATCCAATTAGTTTCTGTAGCTCGAAGTTTAGTCCATCGAAGAACTTCTCGGCCTTCTCTTCTTCTGTCGGAATCAAGGTAGGGACGAAGCGACTCAGACGAATAAATTTCGCGTTGTACTCTTCCACTGTCATATTGCCTTGGATAAGGCGGTTGAACTTGTCTCTGAGTTCTGATCGAGCGGTAGCTGGAATGTACATCTCTTGAAAGAATCTGGAGAACTCCTCCCAGGTGATTCGGTCTGGTCCGAGCCGTGTCTCCTCAGATAGCCACCAGTGATATGCATTGTCCGTCAATTGCATTCTGACGGCGGTCATCCAACGTTCCTTTGGTAGCTCTGCTGCTTCTAATTGATGTCGTATGTTGGTAAGCCACTCATAAACTTTAGTAGGTTCCTCCTTGCCTGAGAAGGTGCGGGGCTTCAGCTGGCGGAAGTCGGTGATAGAGCCCGTCGGTTGCCGTCGAGTTGGTAGGTTGGCCTGATCCAGTGTATTTACTATGCTGTTCCTTAAATAATCTGCTTCACGACGTTGAGCTTCTTGATAAATATGTTGTTGGGCTTGCATCATTGCGTAGATCATTTGGAACATCTGCTGCCCGTCCATAGGCTATCCTGGTGGGAATACATGCATTGGTGGAATGAACTGCGGAGGCGGTGGGATGTCGTCTCGCCGAAATCTAGGAGCATGCTGATCTGCTTGGCTGTCTTGGTGAGCAGAGGGATCTCCACTCAATGGCGCCACTTCATCTTCTCCGTAGATGGCTACAGCACCTATTGGTGTGTTTGCTGGAGTTTCGTCGTTTGCTCTTGAATCCATTACTCTGCATCAAAAATAAACTATAAGAGGCGCACAGGAATCAAGACAAGATGCAAGAAATTTAATTCGAATACAATATAGATATCAAGAACGTTTCAAGCAAGTGGATGAGATCCTAAAAACTTATCCTATTCTTATTGCAGGCTTGTTCGGTCCCTAAGTTGAAACCGAACAATTTAGTCGTTGACCTGCATGGGTCACCACAAAAACCATCTCACGCCCCAGTCCCAAAATACCGAGGGACCAGACGCGTGATAATGGCCAGCAGTACGCACCGATGGACAACCCAATTTAATGGATCCATCAGGGCATACTTAAGCTGTAATATAACAATAAGTAGATCCAGTGGTACCAGTCACAGTCTATACTAATCTCATCCACAACAGATAATCACAGATCAAATGACAGAAATAAAGTAAATAAATAACTGACAAATCTCAATAAAATGTCTCGGAGAACAATCCGAGTACAAGTCTGCTACATCAATGAAATAGACTGGAAAGTAAATAACTAGAAACTGAAAATAATGAGTATCTCAAGCCAATACTCAAGAGAAGTCCTCTGGTACGATCTCGTCCTCGGATCCTGGTTATGCTCCAATATAGGCACCTGCTCCTGCTAATGCCAATGCTCCGGTCCCGTAAACCTCGGGGTAGATCTCGTCTGCAATATCTGGGGACATAATCCGGATCCAGGTCCTCAGGGGACAGCAAGGTACAGAAAATACAAGCCAAAATAAATGCAGTGCAGCAATAAATGAAACAATAGGGTAAGTAAATAACCAGCTAAGTGATATGCAAATGAGAACATTATTCCATACTCGGGCTGCGACTACTACAGGATCAGTGTCGGAGAAACCCATAGCAGTATTTTCTCGAAGGGCCAGAACTGGTGCCATAGCTCTGTGTTAGAGACTAAGACACATCCAGATGTCAATATATAATATAATCAGCCTTTCATATGGTAATACTCTCACCACCCAATGAAATCTCACGTCTCATGTCCATGACACGCAGGATCAAGACTAATGCAATAAGTCATACTATATCTAAGAATATAATGTCCAAGTCCTGTATCCTATACAGAATCCCCACGAATATCTCGGGAAAATCCTGTCTCATGAATAGTGTCAAGTGTCCTGAGTCAAGCGTACTTGGTAAGACAAGTACGAGAATATATAGTGTCACGAATGTCCATATCTAGATGACAGTACCCAACACCGCGTGCGGTGTTGGCACCCGACTAATAATCGGACGCTAAGTATGTCACACGGTCCTAGGTTAGCATGCACAACAATGTAAAAGAATCAAAGAGAATATGTAACAAGACTGCAAAGTTTGGCAAGGTACACTTGCCTGAGGTCCTGGCTCCAACTGTAGCTCTGGTCTCCGTGTGATCTGCAGGTACTACTCCGGTTGCTGAAATAAATATCACCATTAGATTCAGAAAATATCAAATAGCTAGAAACATCTGTCCTTACGTCTAATTTGGACACAAGGGCAAAAACGATATTTCCTGGCCAAAGCGGGGTCCACATGTGGGCCACTTTGCACCGAAAAGTGTGTCAGGGTCAAAGGTCTCCAAATTCACCAAACTCAGTGTCAACAGGTCAGAAACGCTGATACGAACCCAACGGAACTTTCAGAATTGAATTCCGATGAGCCGATCACAAAATCGCCCGTCGAGCGGAGCCTGTGGGGCCCACGACACGCGATTTTGTCAACGTTCTCAGAATCGAACCAAACTTGGGTCACAGGACCAGCGTATTGCTACGAGTCCGATGGCGCAAGTTTTGTCTCGATCCGACGTGTGTACACAAAGTTACAGCGTGTTCCAGAATCGACGGATACGGGGCGGTGTCGGCGGATACGCGTTGATTCCGGTGTGCACGCACACCCGAATTGACTTCTGCAAAATCCTACACGTCCGTATCAACGTCGCGCACGTTTCGGTAAAGACCGCGTGCGACCAAGTCGTCCCGTTTGGCGGGGCGTACCCAGTTCCGGGGTAAAATGGGGTGTTGATTTTCCTGTTTTTGGATCGCGGTTTGAGATCACCACAGGACGCGATGCCCCGAGCGGGTTGCACGGGCACCGAGGGGGTCATACAGGCTACGCAACGCAACTGACGAAATTAAAAACGGGGTTACGAGCAGAAAGTTACGAGTACCTGAACAGGGCTCCGCGAAGACCGTTTCTCACGTGTCCGAGTCGTGTCCGTGTCCTGTGCTGCGTTTAGGTTTTAGGGTTAGGGTTTCGCCGGAGTTCGTCGGAGGGAGGCTGGGCTCGGGGCGGTCGTGGAGATACAGGGGACGGTGGAGGCGGCGAGGCCAGGGGGTTGCACGGTTGCTGCTCCGGTGATGGCGCCGGTGGGGGAATCGGGAAAGGATGAGCCGTGGGAGGAGGATGAGCGGGGACGGGGACGACTGGTTCTGGGAGGAGGAGGGGGGAAGGCGAGGTTGGCCGAGGGAGGTGGTCGAGCGGCGGAGCGAGGAGGAGATGAGCGGGGTGTGGAGGTTAGGGTTCAGGCGAGCTGGGTGGTCGAGGGGTTCGATGGTCGACGAGGGCAGCGGCGGAGATGGGAAGGCTGAGGAGGGTGACGACAGGAAGGAGGAGGCGACTAGGGTTACGGCAAAGGGGGGGGAGGCGGCGCTGGGCTGTTAGGGTGGCGGCGTCGATCGAATGGTCGACGGCGAGGACGCTGCGGGCGGAGAGAGGGAGGTGGAGCGATAGGTGGACACGGGTGCTAGGGCAGCGGGTCGGGGAGATCGTCGGAGGAGATGACCGGAGACGGCGGCGGGGCTGAGAAGAGAGAGAGGGGTGTGCGGCGTGGAAGTCGAGAAGGCGGCGGCGTGGAAGTCGAGGCGACTTTATAGGCTGCGCCGCCGCGGAGTCGAGGCTGGATTAGGATTAGGGTTTCTGAGTTGGGTTAACGGGTTTCGGGTCGGGTTCGATTCAGATCCGACCCGACCCGACCCACTAAGAAATCGGTTTGGTTTGGGTCAGCAGCGGGTTGGTCCAAGTTGGTTGGTTTTAATTGAAATAAACCCGGTTTACTTCAGGGGTTTAAGTTGGTTTATTTTATAAATAGTTTTAAGGACTTTAAACGGGTTTCCGGAGTCCAATAAATTCATCGAAAATTACCCCGTGCTCGTTTTTCCATTTTACACCATAAAATATTATTTCCATAATATTAATTAATAGCAATTAAAAATCATTTAATTAGAAAATACCTAGGTTTTAATGACAGAAAAATCCCAAAAATTCTAGAAAAAAATTTCTTGAAAAAATCAGGGGGCTTACATGAATATTTAGTCATAATTATCAATTAGCACTTACTTACATATATATTCATATTTATATAATAATATAACTAGTAATTTATTTTCATAACTAATTGTATACATATAGTAAATATGTGCATAAATATATACCAATTAATACTAAGCTAATGATTAACTTAATATACATATACTAGATTGGATCATGTTTGCGTACGTGTTCGTGTATGAACGTGCGTTGGGTTCTCCGACTCAGGGTCTGATATAAACTAACCGTGGTAACAAAATGCTACGGTCCTACTGAAACACACACAACATACATAAAAGGGGAAGACAGACAGGTTCATACCTCAAAATACGTGCACGGGTACGATGGTGAGATTGACGAAGATGACGACGAGGGTGACAACTAAAATGACGATAATGGTGATGACGATTATGAGATGACGGGGATGAGAAGGACGACGAGGGCGATGGTGATGACAAGGACGACGATGGTGATGACGATATTCGGGTCGATGAGGAGGACGATAATGGTGACGAGGGTGGTTAAGGTGATAACGACGATGATGATGACAATGATGATGGTGAAGGTGATAGAGGTAGTGATGGTGATGGCAATGTGATGATGTCGATGAAGCGCGTTGAATGACGATGCTGGTGGTGGCTCTCCGGCCAGGCAGGCTCCGGCCAAGGCGGAGGAGGGAGTCAGGGAGGAGGAACGAGGGGGTTCACGGCAGGTTGGCGAGGCCGGAGGGGCTGAGTTCGAGCCGAGGGAGGTGGACAGAATCAGGGAGGAGAGGATATGGCTTGGGTCGATGTTCATTCGCCAGGGAAGAGGGAGATCCGGCGGTCGAGGAGGCTGGTGGATGGCCAGTGCAACTGACTCGGCTGCTGTGGGGGAACTCGCCGGCCAGGGGTGGAGGTGAAGTTGACGTACTCTGGACTGCTGCTCAGGCGAAGCATGGTGGAGTAGGCTGGGCGATTGGTGGTGCAGAGAGAAGGCCGGCTGCTCGAGAGAATGCTGGGAACGGTGGTGGTTGCGTGGATCCGGCGGGTGGTCCTCCGGTCGTGCAGGCTGCTGGCGGTGAGGTGATGGACAGGAGGTCGAGGTCGGCTCAGGGAAGCTCGGCGTTCCGGTCTCCGGCGGGGTGCTCAGTAAGGTCGGGGGGAGATGGACAGAAGTTGGGGAGGAGGTCGGCTGGATTGCTTGGAGTTGGTTTAGGTTTTGATGAAAAGGAGAAATAAAGAGAATAGGAGAAGAGTTGTTTATATATGACTTGGGTTTGAGGGTTTGACCTAGGACAATGTGGGCTTGGTCTACAATCCTTGGAGTGGTTCTTGGCCTCACATGAGGATGTTGGGGCTATAAATTATAATTATTTAATTGCAAGGGTAGGTTTAATATACGGGGCGATGTGCGCGCATTGCACATCCCGAAAGTTATGAAAAAAAATCCATGTGAAGGGAAAAATAGGTTTCTTCACGAATTGTCCAATGGTGGGGGCACCTTAATATGTTTTTGCATAAAAGCCCTCCGACAATTGGAAAATTTGCGCAGAGACGGAAATTAGATTTAATTAATTAAATCAAACCGCGCACGATGTTCTAGAATTTATTAGGAGTACATAGGATTAAATTTAGGCAGGCCATAATTGTTAGAGGCATAGAGGGGACAGTGTAGAATATTAATAAAATTTGGTTTGCACAAAACGGTCAAGATTGTGTCTCCAATTTTGATTGGGACGCACAAGGGTACAAAATTGGAATTTATATCAAATTAAAAAATAACGTCCGCGACGTTTATCGTGCGGCTAAAATATAGCATCAGAGAGCAATATTATAAGTTGTACAAGGGTCAGAATAGTAGGCGGGCATGTCTAGGATGAGGTTGTGAAGTTTGTTGGAAGGTAATGGCTAGTGAGGTGCTCCAATTATAGAGGCAACGGTAATGTGCGCTACGCGATATAAATTAATGCATAATTAAATAAATACCGTGTTCTAATTCATATTGGTTCAAACTAGCCCTAATTTCACTATCTAAGCCAAGTAGCCCTAATTTTGGGTGAGGGGGTTTACAATCTACCCAACTTAAAATAATTTCGTTCTCGAAATTAAACTAGGGTAGGGTTTCTCTATCTAACCTCACTTGATTACAGTCTAAAAAAATTTCCTTAAGTTAATATTGCAGTTTCTACCCAACTTAGAATTTACCCATCTGTCATCTAAGGCTATGCATCTAAGAAAGCTATGCCCCAAATTATTTAATCATGTTATTTAATCCTCAAAGTTTTTTAACACCAAACATATCATCTATGATATGTCCTTAATCATTTATAACAGAGAGTGACCAAGTCATATGATTATCCTATGGGGTATACCTAGCACTTATCAGTGTATCACTTATTTTCAAGCACGAGGTTTCATCTTTCCGAAACAAGGGAAGACGAAAAACTCCGGTAGTGGCCCTTCTTGCCACAATTGAAGCAAGTCACTTCAGACTTTGGCTTTGGCTTTGGCTTTGGCTTTGGCTTTGGCTTTGGCTTTGGCTTGAATGAGGCCGACTTCACCTTCAGATGGTTGAAGTCCTTATTTTTCTTGTTGTGAGAAGCCTTCTGCTTTCCTTTGGAATTACCACCATGCACCAAGTTGGCCTTTGCCAACTGTTTGGACAGGGAATCCAACTTCAGTTGTCCCCTGGCCTCATCTTCAATGTGAATCCAGTGAAGAAGATCTTTGAGCTGGATATCCATCTTCTTACAGTACATGTCATTCTTAAACTTGATCCAGCCTGGAGGAAGCTTGGTGATGATATCCCCTACCATAAACTTATTTTTCTTCTTCATGCCCTCTTTCTCCAGCTTTGGCTGCATCTTCAGAAGTTCCATGACTTGCGACAACATTACCTTCTCATCTTCAAATTAAAAAGTAAAAAACTTTTCAACATGATAGATTTTAGACATCTTTTCATCAGTTATGTAATGCTTCTCAAGATCTTCCCAGACGTCTTTCGTCTTCTTCTTCTTGCTGTAAGACTCTGCCATCGAGTCCTCTATTGCATTGAGGATCAATAGCCTATAGAGGTCGTTGTCTTTTTTCTACTTGTTGTGCGCGTCCTGTGCCACACCAACTTAAAGTTCTCCTCAATCTTTAGGGATAGTAGGTTCTTGATCAACCAATACATAAGCAACTTTGACAAGACAAAGATTCCGAGGGATCTTCCTCTTCCAAATGTTGTAGTGTTCGCCATCAAACTTCTCAAGCTTGTGAAAGCTAGTATCGAGAATGTTTGATCGGTTCTCTATCTTATTCGGATCTTGCTTTAAGATTGTTTGTCCCAAAGCTTAATCAAATTTGATAGAACCAGAAGTTGAAGTCAAGATCAGGACTTCACACAAGAGTTTTCTTCCTGATATCTCTCGATGTCACGCCCCAGTCCCAAAATACCGTGGGACCGGACGCGTGGCAATGGCCAGCAGTACACACCGATGGACAAACCCAATTTAATGGATCCATCAGGGCATACTTAAGCTGTAATGTAATAATAAGTAGGTCTAATGATACAAGTCACTGTCTAATCTAATCTCATCCACAACAGATAATTACAGATCAAATGCCAGAATAATGCAAATAGAAATAACTATCAAATCTCAATAAAAGTGTCTCGGAGAACAATCTGAGAACAAGTCTGATACATCGATGCAATAGATTGGAGAATAAAGGAACTGGAAATAGAAATAAATGAGTATAAAGGAACTGGAAATAGAAATAAATGAGTATAAAGGAACTGGAAATAGAAATAAATGAGTATCTCAAGCCAATACCCAGGAGAAGTCCTCTGGTATGATCTCGTCCTCAGATGTCGGTACAGCTCCTGTATCAGCTCCTGCTGCGGTCCCGTATACCTCGGGATAAATCTCGGCTGCAAATCCTGGGGACATAATCCGGATCCAGGTCCTCAGGGGACATAGCAAGGTACAGAAAATACAAGCCAAAATAAATGCAGTGCAGCAAATAATGCAATAAATAGGGTAATCTATATAACCATCTATGTGAAAATACAAGATGAGAGCATCACGAGTACTCAGGCTGAGCCACTACAGGCTCTGTGTCGGGGAGCCGGTAGCAGTAATAACCGGTAGTGGGCCGAGCTCGGACTTCAGAGTCTTGTGCCTCTCAATAATAGGGGTTTTATATATATATGATCAGCCTGTAGCCTGTGTGTCTCTCCCCACCCAATGTAACCACGCCTCTCATGACCATAACGTCTCATGTCCATGTCAAGCGGGATCATAGCTAATGCAACAAGTTATAAAGTATCTAAGAATATAGTATCTCTGTCAAGTCCTGTATCCTATGCAGAATCACCATGAATATCTCGGGAAGAATTTGTCTCATGAATAGTGTCAAGTATCCTGGGTCATATGGTACTTGGTAAGACAAGTACGAGAATATAAAGTGTCACGAATATCCATCTCTAGATGACAATACTCAACACCGCGTGTGGTGTTGGCACCCGACTAATAATCGAATGCTAAGTATGTCACACGGTCCTAGGTTAAGCATGCACAGCAATATAATGAAGCAAGGAGAATATATAACAATACTGCAGAGTTTGACAAGGTACACTTGCCTGGGGTCCTAGCTCCAACTGTAGCTCTGGTCTCAGTGTGATCTGCTGCTACTACTCCGGTTACTGAAATAAACATCACCATTAGATTCAAAAAATATCAAATAGGTAGAAATGCCTGTCCTTGAGTCCAATTTGGAGACAAGAACAAAAACGACATTTCCGGGTCAAAGCAGGGTCCGCACGTGGGCCACTTTGCACCAAAAAGCGTGTCAGGGTCAAAGGTCTCCAAATTCGTCCAACTTAGTGTCAACAAGTCAGGAACAATGATACGAACACAACGGAACCTCCAGAATTGGATTCCGATGAGCCGATCACAAAATCGTCCGTCAAGTGGAGCTTGTGGGGCCCACGATACGCGATTTTGTCAACGTTCTCAGAATCGGACCAAACTTGGGTCACAGGACTAGCGTATCGCTACGAGTCCGATGGCACAAGTTTCGTCTCGATCCGACGTGTGTACACAAAGTTACAGCGTGTTCTAGAAAAGTCGGATACGGGGCGTTGTCCGCGGATACGCATTGATTCCGGTGTGCTCGCACATCCGAATCAGCTTCTGCAAAATCTTGCACATCCGTATCAATGACGCGCATGTATCGGTGAAGACCGTACGCGACCAAGTCGTCCCGTTTGGCGGGACGTACTCAGTTCTGGGGTAAAATAGGGCGTTATTTTTCCTGTTTTTGGATCGCGGTTCACGATCGCCACAGGACGCGATGCACCGAGCGGGTTGCACGGGCACCGAGAGGGTTATACAGTCTACGCGTAGCAACTGACAGAAACTAAAACGGAGTTACGAGGCGGGAGAAAACGGTACCTGAACAGGGCCCCGTGAATCTGTTTTCCACGTGTCCGAGAGTCAATTTGACGCGAGCTGTGTCCTGGTCGTGTCCGCTGTGCTGTTTGTGTCCGAGGGCGGCCGTGTCCGTGCTAGGGCAGCGGGCGGTCGACGAGGCGAGCGGGGCGGCGCTCGCGGGGCGGCGGCGGCGGAGATGGGTGGCCGCGGCGTGGAGCTGAGGCTCTGGCGGAGGAGAAAGGGGAGAGGGCGGCCGGCCTAGGGCTGCGGAGACGAAGGGGAGACCGAGGTCGAGGCTATGGGGATGTCCGAGTGGAGACTCGGGGCGAGGTAAGGAGAGAACAGGGAGGAGGAGATCTGGTTCATCGAGGTGCTGTTGAGGGGATGGTCGATCGGGGCTACTCGCTGCTGCTGCGGGTCGACTCGCCGGGGGAGGGTCGAGGCGAGACGAGGAGGAGGCTGTGCGGTGGAGACGCGGCGGCTCGTGGCGGAGGGAGGGGCTGTCGTCGGAGGTCGACGGAGAGGGGCTCGGCGCTGGGGGAGAGGAGGAGAGGAGTTCGGGGTGCGGCGCGATGTCGAGGGCGGGGCACGGCCGGGCGAGGCGGCGCCGGAGTCCCGCCGGAGGGGGCTGGGGAAAGGGGCGGCGCTCAGTTACGGTTAGGGTTAGGGTTTGGGTTAGGGATTTTTCTTTTCTTTTTTTTTCTATTTGTTTCTGGAGAAAAACTAGGAAAACATGTATTTATACATGCAGAAATTGGACTAGGGTTTGACCTAGGATTTGGGCTGGGTCAACTCTCCTTGGGCTTGGCTTCGGCTCTCATGGGGATGTTGGGCGTCTGGCACGGGTTTAATTTGGTTTAATTCTACATCGGTTTTCAGGGCTTTAAACGGGTTTTCGGAGTCCAATAAATACACCGAAAATTATCCTATGTCCGGTTTTCCATTTTACCCCATAAAATATTATTTCTATAATATTTTAATATTAATTAAGAGGAAATAAAAATCATTTACTTATCAAAAGCCTAGGCTTTAATTACAGAGAAATCCTAGAAAATTCCAGAAAAAATGTTAAAAATCAAATTAGAATTTCATGAAAATCAGGGGGCTTACACTCGATCCAACAAGAAGATTATATATAGGATCTGATTACAACTTAAAATAAGATAACAAAAGAATCAGAGAAAAATATCTTCTCGTTCTTTCTTGCAATTGCAGTTACAAACGGACAGAACAGAGTTTACAACTAGCAAAAGAGAAGAGGAAGAAGAAGAATAAACTCTAGTTACTGGGGTGATGAAGATCACCATTGCTCAAAGCAAGATTTGTCCCACACTATCTGCTCCCAGAAACCAGCAAGTTCACGTAAAACTTCTAGAACGCTCGATATCACCTCCTTGCTTGGACTCGCATGAACTTCCTAGACTACAATGACGGCTGTTGCAACTCTCTTCATCTTCTCTATTTTCAAAGTAAATCTTCAAAGAGGCACAAAGAGAGTATTTATAGAGAGAGGGTAAAAACCCTAGCCGTCCAATAGTTACGAAAAGATAGGAATATATTAATTATGAATCCCTATAAGATAGGCATGAATTAATTTCAAATTCCATAAAACGGATCTGAATAACAGACCATATCTTTCCATAACCGTTAAAATATATCCGCAGCAGTAGCAGTACAAGCCGCAGCGCATGCGATAGTGCATGCGGCAATCCATGAGGCAGTGCATGCGACAACCCATACGGCAGCTCATACGGCAGCCCATGCGATAGCTCATGCGGCTTGCCCATGCGCGCCTGCGTCGATGCTGACGTGCTATATGCAATATGCACCAACAAAGTGCCACTTTGAGCTCTTGAACCCGAGCCTGAGTTCGAGTCCGATTTCGAGTCTGATTCGCTACTCCCCTTTGGGGCTTAGCTCTTATGGAATAAATTCTAAGAGAATGACAAAAAGTATAAATACTTTCATCAAGGAGTTAATCCTTCTTTATTCCAATAAAATACTGCCACATGGCACCCATGTGCCTTACCACAGCCCATGTGCACACCTCAACACAAGAAAAGTATTATATTGAGATACCCACTTGGTGGTGTAGCCAATGTGGGACTATCTTTTATAGCCCAAAGGCAAAAACACCAACAGATATATCCTATTATCCTTTCGTGAAGGCACTCCAGTCCTGGAAACTCCTTTTTAGCTTTAATCCATTATTTCAAAAAATAGCAATTCAACCACAAACTTTGATCAGAAGGACTCACCGTCTATTTACAATAACAAGCTTTGATCCAAAGTTTTCACCGACTTCAAATAATAACTAAATAAAAAATACTTGGAAATCCAAGCTTGGACTTCTAATCGAACAACACTTGGCAATAGAAGGCTACGAAGTTGGTTCTTGGCAATGAAAAGATTTAGAGCTAAGGGTATATCAATAACAAGTTAGAATTTATGGGTTTCAAAGGAGAAATTAGAGGGCTATTTATAACTTTACTGAAATCAATCTTTCTAACCAAACTTTGGCCTAATTTGGCTCAACAAATATAAATACGGGCGTTTGTATCCTTTGTTAAACATTTGAATATGTTTCCTGATAATTTGCTAGGCCAGACCAAATTTGGTCTGAGTTCGGTCAAGACCTAATTCAGTCTGAATTATATCAAATTCAAACATAAGTAATTTGGGCTTAAGCTAACCGAATTTAGTCTAAGTTATGTTAGGAATAAATTTGATCCAATTTCGGTTAAGACTGAATTCGGTCTGAATTCTAGTGACTAGGGATATCTGGGATATTTATGGGATATAGATTCCTAGTTGTCAATGCTTACTCGATTTACATGTGTCCTATATAAATAAATATAAATTTAAAATACAAAAATAAAATATAAAGACGAGCATCATGTGGACATTTGGTTGTATTCTGCAGTATACCAAAATTTGATTTGCAGCAGGGTCTTAGTATATCAAGTCATAGTTTTATCAATATCAAAATGTAGATAGGCCAACAATATTAAGTAATAATAACTCATAAGGAAATAAATTCCTAGCCCTTATATTATAATATAAAAATAAGCATATATGTTATTTACATTAAATTTCTTGATTAATATATAAAGTTATATCTTGGTTAAATATATTTAAAAGCTAATCCACATTCTAAGCAATGCCTAAACAATGAATTTTCCAAGCTTCTAAGTAAATTTCTTATATATATATATATATATATATATATATATATATATATATATATATGAATGAATTGATCAATTTTGGTGTAACGAGAAGGAAGGACATGCCAATCCACACAACATGGGACACCTGCAAGATCCATAAACTGGGCTCCCTGCTTTCAAAATGCCCCCCCCCCCCCCCCCGATATTTGATGACTGCATCAAGTGTTTCCAAGAGAAGATCCTCATGTGAAGCTAGCACCTCCAAACTATACATCTATGTGTTCTTAAACTTCTTTATGAAATTTCAAGCCAGAAAAAAAACTTGTGCTAGCTAATTAAGAAATATAGGTTGAAGGATATATGTGATACATGAATTCGGCAAAACAAATGTTTCGTGTACAAACCACCTTCAAATATGCGACACCGACACATACTAAACTTTATTTTAGATTCATGTACCCATCAATTTGATACAAGAACATTTGCATAGGCACATGGTTGTGTGACTTGTATCTGTGTTGATGAAGACAAGGTCCTGGAATAAGAGAATCCTCGTGAACAAACTCTAATAGGATATAAAAATTAGAGATAGTTAAAAATTTATTGGACAAGAATAAACTTTAAAAGTCATGAATCTGCTAGCAAACCTCTTCAACATCTCGCAAATCCTGGAATATTGGCGATTGCTTTCTGTAGCATAGTTTAAACTTAAATTAAGTAGAGAGGAAGGAAAGAGATTTCTCTCGCACCTCGACTTGTAAGAACTTTTCTTAAAAAAACATGTTATATAGTTCAACGGTTTCACAAATAACAAGGGACCACATTGAATCTTGAATAACAAAAGCAGATGATATATGACAAAAAATAAAAGCAAGTCCATGATACGAAATGAAAAGCTTTCTCAATACAAGATTCTTCAGTGTGATATATACACAATTTCTTAAATATTAATCTCAAATTAAACCAAAAACTCATATGTCAAATTAAAATCAATTTTCTTATGGTAAATTGTAGGAAAAAGAAGAATCGAACCTGAAATACCAGAGTCGAGTTACTGTGAAGGCAGTTCAACCGTGGGTCCCCGTATATTTGCTCATAAATTTTCATG
This sequence comes from Iris macrosiphon, assembly GCA_036927795.1. Lineage (NCBI taxonomy): Eukaryota > Viridiplantae > Streptophyta > Magnoliopsida > Asparagales > Iridaceae > Iris > Iris macrosiphon. Next base: position 66,901,136 of record JAYESA010000020.1, read on the forward strand.
CCTAAATAACAAAAAAAAAAAATTTATGCCTATAAAACCATAAATAACAAAAATAACAAAAAACTAGAATACAAATTTGTATGCATATAAAATCGTAGATGTGCTCACCGTAGCTGTGGACCTCCTATAAAACCAAAAATAACAAAAACAAATCAGAATTAACCATAAATAAGAAGAGGGAAATTGGGGCAAAGAAGTGTGCTTACAAATTTGTATGCCTCTCCACCTCTCTTGCTATGATTTGAGTACAAATTAAAAAAAAAGAAAAAAAATGGAAGAAGCCGACTGCAAGATTTCCTAAGAAATTAAAAAAAAAATATGAAGTGGAGGAAAAAGTCGAACCTTTTAGAGAGAAAATAACATGAGGGGTTTGAGACTAAAATAGTAGGCGTGGGGCGGGGGTTGAAGTATTTCTCGAAAAGTAGGCGGGGTGGGGGTGGGAATTTTTACGGTGAGCATGGGTTTCTAAAAAAACATGGGGGTAAGGAGTTGTGATGGTGGACTTGAAGCTATCTTATTCTTCTTCTTCTTTTTTTCGTTTACGACATTTGTTATATGCCATCTTTGTGTATAAGAAATTATGACATTCAATGAACGTCATAAATAATCTAGCAAGTTATATTCTAAATTCTTTTACGACATTTACTAAAATGCATGTCGTGAATCAATTATTTAGGTCATACTATTTAGGCATGCCTTAATTTCAATGACGTAGAAGGCCATTTTTCTTGTAGTGGTAATACTTTGAGGGGGAGCATTCAAATCGATTGAATTTTTTTCTCTCATGTATTTAGTTTTCTCCTTTACTTTCATGCCTATCTAAAGGATATTCATATAGCATGCTAAGGTAATTGAGTTCAAATGCATGAACTCGATATACGGATAGATTTTTCATATAGAAAGATTCTTGTATCTCACAATTGCATATAGAAAAATTCTTGTATCTCTATTTGAACTATTTATATGAAAAAGACCACTAATTGGTATGGCAATTGTGAATCATGTTTACTTCTTTGATCATTATTAAAGTACTTATTCTATCTTCCAATATATTACATTAGTATTCTATATTGGTATATATTATATTTGCAAATGTCTAATCCTTACGTCTTTTTGTTCGAAATCATTTCTTCCCATAACTAGAGCTTTATTTTTTATTATATTGTATTTTGGGATTTTACCTTGGATTTTTAGTTCGTAAAACATCTATTGATTGTTCTCACATTTTAAAAATTTTACCATCTATGTTGTGTTTTGACAAGCTATTCTACATTAGTTGTACATTTTATAAACTTGTCTTTACACACTTCTCGAATATTATTTTTACTGTTATTTTGATTATGATTGTCTATGCTTCCTCCTGCTCTGATTTATCTACTAAAGATTGAATTCCTTTTATCTCTTGGGGGAGCTTATTTTTTTATTATGTCAAAGGGGGAGAAATAAATTTAAGTTGTATGTTTATCAAATGGGGAGAAGTAGTTCAAGTATTATGCTTTTAGTGATATATGCTTATTGCCTTTTATATATTAGTAATATTTGAATCTATTGTTTCCATCTTAAACTTAACTGATTTTTCATATAAAAAGGGGAAGATTGTTAGCCCAATGTTCTAATTAACTATATTTTTTATTGTGGTAATCACCTAATTTTGGCATTATGATATAATAATCATGCAATCACTATAGTAATTTCTACTTTAACATAGCATTTTCCTAATGTGCATTAAATGTTATCATACTTGCTACTATTTTGCTTTGTTTGTCTAACAGGTATTTACAGAAAAATATTAAGCAAAATCAAACATGGACATATGAAAAGAAAAAATCTTGATGAGCCAAAGACGACATTGTCCCACAAGATTTCAGATCTTTTTAGCTTTGGACTATTGTCGTCAAGGAAAAAAGGTATCATCGTACAAAGAAAGAATCATAGCCATGCCATAATCCTTTCAAGACTCAGAAAAGCCTACACCTGCTAGAGTTCTTCAAAGAGTCTTTAATGTGTCTAAGGATACTTGTAAACATTAAAAAATGGTTGGAAAAATCGAAAGCTAGGCTAGAATCATCCAGCTACAGTTTTGACCCTAAGGATAGTTTACCAACGGTATATTGGTGTATACCGACGGTATATCAATTTTGGTTACAAAAATTTATTTGTATGTCAAACGACATACCGACGGTATATCGGTGCGTACCGATGATATACCGATTCCACTTTTTCTAGAGCATTAAATGCATCCAACAAATGAATTTTTAAGCATTTAATAATCCCAATAGTCTAATTTATAGTCGTTACTGTTGCATATCAATATATCGATGATATATTATAGTATACTAGAGGTATACTGGAGTATACTGGCGGTATACTTTCTACACATTGAAAGTTGCAATAATTGCTCTTTCTCTTATCTTGGTTATAAATAACCTTAAACCCCTTTATTCCGTAGTGTCCCGCTCATAGCGGTTTACTTATAAGGCTTGTGGCTCGATTGAATCAGTCGAAATTGAGTATTGGAGAAACCTTTCGGCATAATCGATATGGACAAATGCAATGAACATTTTCAATTGATTGATCAATTTCGGCTGGAATAAGTCCAATAGTTTTCGTTGGAGTTTGTTGGCTTTTTGGTTGGATTTTGCTACTTGGTTTTGATGAATGCATTTTCGTGATTAGTTTTCAATGATTGATTGTTTTGCCCACTTTTATCGATTGCATGCATTCATTCTAGAGAACTATGAGAGAAAGAAAGATGGTAGCCTGATCAAATATTGGTGACAATGTAGATAGATACGTGACCAGAGCCTGAGCGAGCAAGCGTCCTCTTTCTCTCGGCATTCTCTATTTGGTGAGCGGTTCTGTCCCTTCTTCTCTATTCTTCATGCCAATAATTATAAAGTTCTCTTGTAACCTTGCTAATTTCAATAATCGATAAAGCCACTAGTACCACAAGTTTAATACCACTATTGCATCTTGATGCGGCGCAAGTAGAGAATATCTTCATAACTATCAAGAGTATGATGTGTTATGCTGTAAACAATCAATAAAGAATACAGTTTAAGTCCCCATAAAGAAAAGTAAGAAGACAAGTAAGTATGGACTATATATGTCTCACAGTATTTGTATTTTATGTGGATACGTATTTTTGTGCTAGTTATTACATTTTATTGGATCTTGAGGAAACTCAAAAATTCTCAAAATTGAAACTTTACGACCTGACCGGTATACCAATGGTATATTTTCCGGCAGATATTTGTTTCACTTTCGAGATATTTTTAAAATATTTTTACATAAATAGTACTCGAGATATTTTTTTCTTTCTTTCTCTTTCTCTCTCCTCTCTTCTTCATTTCTCTCTCAAGCTTGGAAGCATGGTCTTGAGACATGGAGGGTGGTTTCTGAACTCCTTAGTAGTGGTGGACTAGAAGGTTTAGGTTGGGAGCTCACGTTAGGCAAGTATACCTTGCCAATTTCGTGAACTTCTTTTACTTTCTGTCATTTTACTTTTCTGGAGCTTTGGTTATTACTTTTTTTAGCTTAGACTTATTTTATTATTATTGTTCGTACGTTATTTCTAGCCTAGTGACCGTCTCGATTTTGATTTCTGATAGAATCTTGTCCCGTCCATTTTTTGTAACTCGATAACAAAAACGGTACCGGAGTTGTGACCGTATGATTTAGTCCATATTGTGATATGAGACTTATCCTAGACTTGACTTCTTGTTAGACTTGGTTCTGGTAATTTTTGGAGTTTAATTTTGTTCCCGAAAATCAGACTTGATTTAACCAAGTTTATTCTTGGAAACCGGCATACCGACGGTATACTACAGTATACCGACGGTATACTACAGTATACCGACGGTATACCGACGGTATACCAATTTTGATCGACTTGATTTCTAGATATTTTCTTATGAACCCTATCGGCATACCGATGGTGTACTACAGTATACCGACGGTGTACCGATCATGCCGTCATTGTTAGATATTTTTCTTGGTCGGCATACCGACGGTGTATTGGGCTGTGCCGACGGTATACCGATTTGTGGAACTTTATTTTCTAGTAACATTTTGCCTACTTGGAACGGCATACTGACGGTATACTACAGTATACCAACGGTATACTAATTTATTGGAATCTAAAATTTGCTGTATTTTTTCTATCTCTGGACAGGTGTACCGACGGTGTACTGGATTGTACCGACGGTATACTGATCGTGCTCTTTCTTTAGGAATTCTTGGTTTTTCGTGATTTCATGTTAAAACTTCTGGATTTTGCTTGGACACACGATGACTTGACCTAATTTTAGATATGAACTTATACGAATTCAGATGACTTGACTTAACTTGACTTGGCTTTACTCGATTTCACCCGGCTTTGTCCGGCTACACGTGATGACATGATTGATTGGACTTGACTTGGCATGACTTTACATGGCTTCATCGGACATGGCTTGACTTGGTTTTACTTGGTTTTATCTGGTTGGACATGGCTTCACATGGTTGTATATGGCTTTACCTGGTTTCACATGGCTTTATCTGGCTTTACCTGGATTGACTTAGCTTCACTTAGCTTTACCTTGCTTCACTTGGTGACACGTGGCTTGGTTATTTTTGTGACTTACATGAGTCCAGTTGTGCTATGTATATTAAACTGGTTTATATTACTATTAGAACTTGTTTTGTTACATCATGTCTAGGATGGATTCTGCGGAATGCCATATTCAAATTCATACAAGAAACTGATAGGGATTAATAACTAGAGATTCACTTAGTACATGGCTAGATATTTTTCTAGATTACATGCAGTCCCGATTATTCATACGGTTATCTTGAGGAGTATCCAGTGGTTTATATTGTAGAGTATCTTGAGGAGTATCCAGTGCTAGTTTGTGCGTATGGATATCCCGGACGGACTACAGGGACATGCGATCAGAATGAACTCTAGCATCACATTGCATTATAATTGTTAATAATTAGGATTGTGATAACCCTAGTTAGCTAAAGTATCAAGCCGTACTTATATAATTTCCCATGATTTATGGATGATAGACAGTCTAGGCTTTACATGATCACACTTTTATTTTCTGCACTTGTTACCATATTGATTATCAGTTCATGATATATCTCATTGCAGGTTTATAGTATTTTCTTTATTATCCTAAGATCATTTACATTCAGTCTTTACCTTTAGTATTTGTATTGCATGTATTATTGGTTTAAGTTCCTAGATTGGCTTTCTTTGTGGTACTTGCTATTTGGGAGTCTGACCCCACTGGTTTTGCATGGCCAGATCCAGTAGCAACACCGGAGGATCTTTCGTACTTTCCTGAGGATGGTGGCCACTAGGAGCACCAGACCACTTGAGTGGATTTTTTTACTTCCCTACTCTGATGTACATTCTATTTTGTGGGGGTTTAGCCACGAGCACGTGTTTAGCTCATGTTTTGGTTTGATTAGTTAGCCTACGAATATTAGCATGATTGACATATCCTAGGGTTGATCATGTATGACTCAGATTCTGACTAGTTTATTTATTCTGTATTTTCTAGCATCATGATCATCTGTATATTATAGTTTGGGATGCTTTACTATTTTATTTCAGCTGATCTTACATCTTGTTATTATTCCTGTTGTTCTTGTGATTGAGATACTAGGGTTTGTTGGACCTAGGCTTGACTGATGGTTTGTAGTAGTGACCGCTCATGTCTTACAGCTTCACCATATATGCAGAGTACCGGAGTGCTCTAAGTATGCGCAGCTGGCCTTGTCAACCTCGCTCTCCAAAAATCTGGTTCTGGTCATAATATGGTTTTAGTGGTGGCCTATGCAGGTCTGTCTGGCGGATTATGTCTGTCTGAGCGAATTATGTCTGTCTGAGAAGATTTGATCTAGATTTTACAGATATGTGGGGGTTGTTGTTGTTGCTAGATGTCTCAATCCTAAAATATTTTCCTTGATCCCTAGTCATTTTTTTCCATCCCTGATTCTTGAACTGATATCTGCTTATTCGTTAATCTATCATGTTCTTCGTTTGATTCTTGTATCCTTAACTTTCTGGGGCACTGTTCCTGCAGCTAGATGGATCGAGTGCTGCTCGAGGAGGGTCAACATTCTGGAGCCCAGTATATTCCTAGAGATCGGTCTCCACATTCAGGGGCAGAGTTTAGATTAGATCCTGAGGCAGATCGGCCAGCACTATCAGACCATCAGGCAATACCTGTGCATCCAGTTCAGCCCGAGCAGCCAGAGGGTGTTGTCTAAGCCCTGATGGATGTCCTACAAAGTTTTATGATAACCCAGCAGCACCAGAGTGATGTACTCACTCAGTCGGTCCAAACATCATTGGAGCGAGGTGGTTCTCAGATCTATAATTCTGCGACTAGCTTCCGACATCTCAATCCTCTGTACTTTTATGGCATAGAGGACGCAATTTTGTCTGATGCTTGTCTATAGAACACTAAGGCAATCTTAGAGACAACATGGACTCTGGCTAAAGAGCGTGTAGCAGTAGTGAGGCTACAGTTGTTGGACTTGGCTCATGACTAGTGGATAGCGCATGAGGTTTCCCTCACAACACCGATTCTATGGGCAATTTTTACTGATATATTTCAGGCGAGGTATTTTGATGCGGTGGCGCGTTACGAGCTTCAGCAAAGGTTTAACAACCTCATGTAGGAGAGCAAGACCATCGATGGTTACGCGATAGAGTTTGGGAAACTTAGTCGATTTGCTCCCACTTTGGTAGCGATCGAGTTGGAGAGGGTGAAGAGGTTCCAGCAGGGACTCCATTTAAAGATTATCTTGGCGGTGGAGTAGCATGAGTTTCAGACCTTCGACGCTATGATGTGGCATCCAGGAGGTATGAGTACATATCGCAAATGATTAAAGATCGAGTTAGAAAACAGAAGTGGCCCAATATTTTTGGAAGATCAGCATCTGATTCATCAGCACCAGCTCCATCAGTTAGAGACCTGACGATTGGATCCTTGAGGAGGATAGCATCATCTCAGCAGTCTTTTCAGATATTCCCTCAACAGACACAGTCATCATCTTCTTATTTTCGTAGTTGTTTTTATTGCGAAAAACCTGGGCATATAGTATCAGAGTGCCGTAGGGCACAGGGATTGTGCTTGGTGTGTGGGATATTAGACCACATGGTTGGAGCATGTCCTAGGAGGAACCAGACTGGATCATCATCGGCCCAGTCAGCGGTTCATCCAGTAGCGCCACAGATCAGGGCACCAGCACTAGTGCAGTCGCAGATTCACAGGCCTTTGCCTCTACAGGCTCAGGCATTCTTGCAGAGGCCGCAGCAGTATGCGCAGGTCCAGTTACAGGCGAGACCTAGAGGTCAGCAGCAGAGGGGACCAGCACCCAGAGGGCAGGGTCGAGCCTTCTTTCTATCGATAGAGGAGGCTTTGGTAGTAGGAGAGGTGGTAGCAGGTATCATTCTCATCCACTTTTATTAGCTTCAGCCTTATTTGATTCTGGTGCATCGCATTCATTTATATCTGTACGCTTTACAACACGAGTTGGATTGGATACTTACTAGTAACGGTCTCGTGGGGGTAGATAGAGTTTATCCCTCTTGTAGAGGTATAGTGTGCGGGAGAGAGTTATCCGAGGCTGGTAGAGTTTTCTATGGGCGATTATGATGTCTTTATTGGGATGGATTGGTTGAGTGCGAGACATGCGACGATAGATTGCTATAGTTGCAAGGTTATCTTTCGTGTATCTGGTGGGGAGGAGTTTTTATTCTTTAAAGGTGCAGTAGAGTCACCAGAGGTTACATTGATGATGGCAGAGACTGAGGAGGCACAATTTTTTAGAGTAGTTTGTAATTTTTCTGACGAATTTTTCGACGAGCTACTAGGTGTACCACCATCTAGAGGTATAGAGTTCTACATTGATTTGATCCCGGGAGCAGAGCTAGTATCAGAGAGGGTTTATAGGATGTCACCATCTGAGTTGGAGATCTTATACCGGATGATTGAGGAGTTGAGAGCCAAAGGATTCATTAGACCTAGTGCATCACCTTGGGGAGCCTCGTTACTTCTTGTTAAAAAGAATGATGGTTCATCGCATTTAGTTATTGATTATATAACACTAAATACGATAACTATTAAAAACAAGTATCCCTTGCCCAAGATAGATGACTTGTTTGATCATTTTAGTGAGGTAACTATATTTTCTAAGATCGATTTACAGTCTAAGTATCATCAGATCCGAGTCATAGAGAAGGATATACCCAAGATGGCGTTGTCCCAATCCCAAAATACGTAGGACTAGGATACGTAAGCATGCCAGCCGCATGGATATGGCAACTCCAATATGTGGAAACCAAAATCCACACGTACGCTGTAATATGAATATCAAATCCACAAGTGGTATAAATGTATCACAAGTCACAGGGTACAATCTAAATCTCATCCACAGAAAATTAATATAAATAAATAATCAATATCTATATAACTAGATCTCAATAAGAAGTATCTAAAGAGGATAGTTGGATGGAAATAAATCCACTATCAACTCGAATGGAAAAGTACAACACAATAAACAGAATATAGGAATACCAGCTAACATTCATGGGGCTCGGAGAGAAGACATCCTCGAAAAATATGTAACCATCCGAATCTGTGCTCCTGCAAATACTCAAGAATAGATATACCTGGAAGGGAACCAGGTCCTCAGAGGGACATAACAAGATACAGAACAACAAGCCAATTTGAATACAGTAAACATGCATAATGTTTGAAAATATATAAGTACGTTGTACAAGACAATCTATATGAATGTAAATGAGGACAACTTTTTGACGTATGGGCAAGGGTAGGCTACTCGATCTAAATCTCACACTCACACACTCGTCAGTGGACATCATCAGCCGACATACCTCGGGGGTAGCGACCCTCGGACTCCATCAATCGACATACCTCGGGGGTAGCGACCATCGGACACGACCACCATAGTACGTGCTAGTTATAACGGTTTACCAGAGTGGTTAAAAGCCCATACGCCTAATGATTGTTCTCTCATAATACTAAGTGCCATGTGTGTGTCAACATATCTAATACATAGTAATGACTGGAAAAAAACTACACATGCAAGAATAAACAAAATGAAATAAATATACAAAAATATACTAAGCATGTAAAATACTGTAAGTGATTTGCAAGGTATCTTGCCTGGTCTGAAAAGGATGAAGTCCCAACTCAAGGCGTCGCCCGATCTACCCATCACATAAATTAAACAAGTTAGGTTACAAAAGTGGGTAAATAGGTTCCTTCATTTAATCTATTTTAATTCTGAATAAAATAACCTAAAATAGTATTTTAATCTTATTATAATTTGATTTTATTGTTAAGCTCTAATTTTGGTCCAAAAAAAGTCAACTTTAAGGATTTGTGATCCGTTACACGCAAATCGAGGCAATCCGTTAACCAAAAAGTCAACTGACTCAAATCCTGGATTTGTGTGTGGAATCCTATATATTTCAATGCTATATGAATACTAAAATCGACAATTTCATAAAATCATAAGTCGGTAAAGAGTTATGGCCACAAGGGCACACAGATGACAGTTTTAGTGGTTTCCTATTTACGTCTACGTTGCACAAATTTTACAGTAGAATAAACTTATATTTTAAATTTTGTAAAAATACTTTTCAGGAAGATCATCATGTCAAATTTCTAAAACTTTAAACGGTTCATAATTCCGAGTTCGGGATCTCCCAAAATCTCGAAAATACCAAAATGCGTCTGATTTTAGACAATTGGCACTTTTAGAATTTTTTGGAAAAATAGTTTCATAAATTATTAAAATAAATTATATACTCAGAAAACTAACCTTTATATAATTCTAACAAAAAAATTGGAGCGCGTTTGGAGTCCGGAGCTAGGAGATATCGTCTTTTTAATTCGTCATAACTAGTAGAAAATGAGGCTGAATTTATGACGAATTTTGACTATTTTTGGAAAAAAAGAGGGAAATTTGGGGAAAAAAATATGAAGGATGAGGTATTTATAATGGTGGACACTACTTAATTAAATACGACTAGTATTGGTTAATTTGGATAGGATTATGATAAATTTAAATAAGGATAGGATATGCATGAAGTTGCTTTCCTAGTAGGTTCAGGATTTGAATTAATTTAAAATAGAGTTTGAATTTATCTCAATAATTTATAATCTTAAATATAATTAAAGATAATACAAATAATTTATAAAATCTTATTAATATCTATTAACACTAAATTAGCATCTATCTAATATTAAGACTATATATATCCAAATAAATCCTAAATAATTTTAAAAATCTAAATAAATTTCTTAAAATTCTAAATAAATTACAAAAATATATAATTAAATATTTTAAACTAAAATAAATATTTGGTAGAAACAACATGCAAGTATGGTCTCAAAGTAAATCATGGAAGTCCTAGAAATTTAGGTTCCCTATGTTTTAATTACCTAAAAATTCTAGAAAAATCTACAAAAATCTAAAATAACCTAAAAATGATTCTAAATAAATATTTACATAAGTAAATATACTAAAAAATTTATTTTCTAATTAACTAAGAGAATACTTTAAAGTAATTCAATATTTAAAATAATCTATAATAAATATAATAATATAAAATATACACAAAATATCTATTTTGGGTGAGGGGGTTTACAATCTACCCAACTTACAAAAATTTCATCCTCGAAATTGACACTAACTCAGATTCATAATAAATCACTATAGATATTACACTTCATTGTTATCTAACAGTGCTTCCTAAAAGTCATGGTCTGTCATTCTAACACTTCTCATTTATTGTCCATACACTATCTTATTATCCTCTAACTCGTCTACACTATCCAACTTACAAAAGTTCTACTAGTAGTCACAGTCTCTTGAGGCTATTGTCTAGGTTGTAAGACGGATATATTTATTGGGTCGAGAATCTTGGGGTACTTGTCTTGAATCTCACAACCATAATTTTTCTTTGTAACCGTCAAGTATCATAGTCTAATACTGCCATGCCACCTGACCAATATGTCTGTAAATACTTCGACTACTTTACTACAACGGTCTAGTTGCAGCTGTCGCTACTTTGCCAGCGATTTGTCATAGTTGTCAGTTCGTAACAAGTGCCTTCATTTCTTTCTTAGGCATAGTCTAAGTTTTTGTGCAACAGTTAAAGTCTTGACTAACTTATAAAACTATTAAAAGTATAAACTAGTTCAAACAGTCTAACAAATTCCTATTAGCCTAAGGGATGTTATACATGGTTTTTAAAATAATAAGAGGATACAGATATTGCTATAGGTCATATACATAAGGATTATTATTAATAACTCATCCTTTAGTTATTAATCATCTACTAAACCATTTACGTTTTAACTAACAAAACTAAGGGTGGGGTCAAAGTAGACCAACAATTCATGTTGGCACAAAAAGACGTAACTACGATAGGGAGAATTAAGCACGAGATAAGGAATGGAAATGGAAGAGAAGATGAGCCACCCCAAGGGGCGAGATGGTGATAGGAAGAGAATACTACTACTGCTACGCGTGTCATCCATTAGTATCGCGTGTATGCTATCTGGGTAGAATATCAATATATCCTCATAACTGCTAAACCACCTTATATATAATTCTACGTCTACTATGCTCCTAAGATCTCGTGTTATAAAGGGGGTCATGGGTATGAAATGACACATATAACTAAAGGTCATACCAGTATCTACGACTTCATGTGCCTGTGCTTCCTTATTTATCATCATGAGTGCTTGGCCTATGGGGTATATCTAGTACTATCCGTGTATCAAACTTATACTAAGCACGAACGTTCGTCCTTCCGAAATAGGGGAAGACGGAAAACAACAATAAAGAATTCAAGGAGGAGGTGATAGAATACAAGTATGAGATTCAAAGGGATTAGAGAATTTGAAAGGGAGTTGCCAAGGCAGTTGTGGATTAAAATCTTATTTTGGTAAATTTTTATTCGCATGTTCACATCAGAACAGTTATGTACCTGACATGATATGCTCTGACCAGTCTAGAGGACAAGTATATTCGTCTAACAAGTTGAGTCAACTATATCCCAATCCACGTAAGGTAGTGATACGAAGATCGAACCAAGCGCACTAAGGTTGATCAGACCATAATGCACTGATTCTGATTTAGACAATGTATTAGTGTGTGCCCCCAATAATACATGTGTCATGAACAAGCTCAATAAAAGAAGAAGCTTGCAAAACTAGGCTATAATAGCAGCATAAGTTAAGGTAGTAAAATAATATAAGTACGCTTGATTATGATGGAGGAAGGTACAGAATAATCTAAGTTCACCAAGAAGATCGGTGTTGTGCCTCTACAGTTGTCATACTAATTTCTTGTCTAAGTCTAAAGTCAACCAAATGGGTGTATGGGCCTCTAAGTTCTACAGTCTAGATAACACTAAAGTTCTATAGCCTAGATAAACACTATCTTCTTATGCAAGTCTATAGTTGGTATCATTCAATTATACTATATTAATGGGATAATAGGACTATGTGTTACTAGGTTATGAGACATACTACCAAACTTACAAAAATTTAACTAATGGTGTTATTGAATACTAGAGTGTATATACCTAGTACAAGTTATCTTCCTAACCCCTATCAAGCACGAGAGATGATTGAAGTTGAGAAAGGATCAAGTAAGATGCATTGCAAGCAATCAAATGAGAATACGAACGAAATCAAGGAAGGTGATAAATAAGTGGATGAGATCCTATATTCTAATCCTATGTGCAAGCTTGCTCAGTACAGTGACATAACCGAGACAATATGCTCTCGACCTGCATGGGCCACCACAAAAACATGTCACGCTCCAGTCCCAAAATACGTAGGACTAGGACACGTAAGCATGCCAGCCGCATGGATATGGCAACTCCAATATATGGAAACCAAAATCCACACGTACGCTGTAATATGAATATCAAATCCACAAGTGGTATAAAATGTATCATAAGTCACAGGGTACAATCTAAATCTCATCCACAGAAAATCAATATAAATAAATAACCAATATCTATATAACTAGATCTCAATAAGAAGTATCTAAAGAGAATAATTGGATGGAAATAAATCCACTACCAACTCGAATGGAAAAGTAAAACACAATATAGGAATACCAGCTAACAATCATGGGGCTCGGAGAGAAGACATCCTCGAAACATATGTAACCATCTGAATCTGCGCTCCTGCAAATACTCAAGAACAGATACACCTGGAAGGGGACCAGGTCCTCAGAGGGACGTAACAAGATACAGAACAGCAAGCCAATTTGAATACAGTAAACATGCATAATGTTTGAAAATATATAAGTATGATGTACAAGACAATCTATATGAATGCAAATGAGGACAACTTTTTGATATATGGGCAAGGGTAGGCTACTCGATCTAAATCTTATACTCACACACTCGTTAGTGGACATCATCAGCCGACATGCCTCGGGGGTAGCGACCCTCGGACTCCATCAATCGACAAACCTCGGGGGTAGCGACCATCGGACATGACCACCATAGTGCGTGCTAATTACTATGGTTTACCAGAGTGGTTAAAAGCCCATACGCCTAATGATTGTCCTCTCATAATACTAAGTGCCATGTGTGTGTCAACATATCTAATATATAGTAATGACTGGAAAAAAAATACACATGCAAGAATAAATAAAATGCAATAAATATACAAAAATATACTAAGCATGCAAAATACTGTAACCAATTTGGCAAGGTATCTTGCCTGGTCTGAAAAGGATGAAGTCCCAACTCAAGGCGTCGTCCGATCTACCCGTCACATAAATTAAACAAGTTAGGTTACAAAAGTGGATAAATAGGTTCCTTCATTTAATCTATTTTAATTCTGAATAAAATAACCTAAAATAGTATTTTAATCTTATTATAATCTGATTTTATTGTTAAGCTCTAATTTTGGTCCAAAGAAAGTCAACTTTTAGGATTTGTGATCCGTGGCACGCAAATCGAGGCAATCCGTTAACCAAAAAGTCAACTGACTCAAATCCTGGATTTGTGTGTGGAATACTATATACTTAAATGCTACATGAATACTGGAATCGACAATTTTATAAAATCACAAGTCGGTAAAGAGTTATGGCTACAAGGGCGCACAGATGACAGTTTTTAGTGATTTCCTATTTATGTCTACGTTGCACAAATTTTACAGTAGAATAAACTTATATTTTAAATTCTGTAAAAATACTTTTCTGAAAGTTCATCATGTCAGCTTTCCGAAACTTTAATCGGTTCGTAATTCTGAGTTCGGGATCTCTCGAAATCTCGAAAATACCAAAACGCATCTGATTTCGGACAGCTGGCACTTTTAGAATTTTCTGGAAAAATAGGTTAATAAATTATTAAAATAAATTATATAATCAGAAAACTAACCTTGATATAATTCTAAAAAAAAAATTGGAGCGCGTTTGGAGTCCGGAGCTAGGAGATATCGTCTTTTTAATTCGTCATAACTAGTAGAAAATGAGGCTAAATTTATGACGAATTTTGACTATTTTTGGACGAAAAAGAGGGAAATTTGGGAAAGAAAAATATGAAGGATGAGGTATTTATAATGGTGGACACTACTTAATTAAATATGACTAGTATTGGTTAATTTGGATAGGATTATGATGAATTTAAATAAGGATAGGATATGCATGAAGTTGCTTTCCTAGTAGGTTCAGGATTTGAATTAATTTAAAATAGAGTTTGAATTTATCTCAATAATTTATAATCTTAAATATAATTAAAGATAATACAAATAATTTATAAAATCTTATTAATATCTATTAACACTAAATTAGCATCTATCTAATATTAAGACTATATATATATCCAAATAAATCCTAAATAATTTTAAAAATCTAAATAAATTTCCTAAAATTCTAAATAAATTACAGAAAAATATAATTAAATATTTTAAACTAAAATAAATATTTGGTAGGAACAACATGCAAGTATGGTCTCAAAGTAAATTATGGAAGTCCTAGAAATTTAGGTTCCCTATGTTTTAATTACCTAAAAATTCTAAAAAAATTTACAAAAATCTAAAATAACCTAAAAATGATTCTAAATAAATATTTACATAAGTAAATATACTATAAAATTTATTTTCTAATTAACTAAGAGAATACTCTAAAGTAATTTAATATTTAAAATAATCTATAATAAATATAATAATATAAAATACACACAAAATACCTATTTTCGGTGAGGGGGTTTACAGGCGTTCAGATCTACATATGGTCATTGGGAGTTTTTAGTTATGCCATTTGGATCGACCAATGCACCAACTATATTTATGTCTCTCATGAATAGCATTTTTATGCCTTACCTAGACCTGTTTGTGATAGTGTTTATTGATGATATCTTAGTCTATATGCATAGTGAGGAAGAGCATGAGCAGCATCTTTGGTAGTTTTTCAGATTCTTTGAGAGCAGCAGTTGTAC
This sequence comes from Iris macrosiphon, assembly GCA_036927795.1. Classification (NCBI taxonomy): domain Eukaryota; kingdom Viridiplantae; phylum Streptophyta; class Magnoliopsida; order Asparagales; family Iridaceae; genus Iris; species Iris macrosiphon. Next base: position 66,916,641 of record JAYESA010000020.1, read on the forward strand.
GCGAATTTTAGCAAGTATGTGTTCTGGCTTGATCGTATCTCATTCTTAGGACATCATTTTTAGTGGAGGAGTCGAGGTGGATCCTATGAAGGTAGAGGCTCTTGAGAGTTGGCTAGTACCCCGTACAACTTCATATGTACGCAGTTTCTTGGGTCTAGCATGCTACTACAGGAAATTTATGACAGACTTTGCAAAGATCTTCGCACTCTTGACATGGCTGATGTGTAAGGATGTAGGTTTTGAGTGGTCATATGCTTGTCAAACTTTTTTCGAGAAGCTCAAGCGGAGTTTGATTTCGGATCCTAATCTGACACTTCCAGTAGGACCAGGTGGATTCTCAGTGTATTGTGTTGCTTTAGGAGTGGGACTAGGGTGTGTCCTTATGCAATATAGTAGAATGATAGATTATGCGTCTCGGCAGCTTCGAGACCATAAGAAGAGTTATCCGACGCATGATCTTGAGTTGGCAGCAGTAGTGTTTGTACTTAAGCTCTGGAGGCATTACCTATATGGTGATCGAGTGGAGATCTTCACAGACCACAAGAGCTTGAGATATGTGTCCACACAATGTTAAAAGTAAATAATATACAATCTTACAAAAAAGGAATGTACCAATTTGGCACGAAAAATTATGGGGTGCTAATTGTAGAAAGTTGGGATTAAAAAATACCCATAATTAAATTAGATATATAAAATATCTAAATACTTAATAATTAATCTATGGTCGTTACAATAATGTCATATTAACACAAATGGATCGAATTTTTGTGCCACGATAAGATCCTACAAGTAGTGTCTCCTGTGTAGGCTACTTTCTATGATGGGCGATACAGATTTTGGGGCAATCCTATATTATTAATGTTCAAACTATGGTGAAGTGTCCTAATAAAATATTGGGTTTTAATTGATTTAAAAAATAATCTAAATCAAATACAAGAAATAAAAAAATACAAACAAAATACCTATTTTTGGGTAAGGGAGTTTACAATCTACCCAACTTAAAAGAATTTCGTTCTCGAAATTAAAATAAGGCATGATTCTCTAAATCCTTTACATTCGTATATAAGGCAAGTCTATCGCAATCTCTTCAAAAATTTAAATAATAATATATATTCAACTCTATCGCAATTACCTCAAATTTAAAATATCCACTGTTTAATCAAAATTTAACCTATCGTAATCTCTTCTCAATTTTTAAATCATCAACATCCAAATTTAATTCAAATCTATATGATATCTTCAAGATTTAAATATCCCATATCAAATTTTACATTACGATCTTCAACTATCATAATCTTCTCTAGAAAACAATTCTAATCAAATATTATTCTTATTTTCAACTTATGAATTTCGTACTCTTCTAATTTTAAATTCAATTTTCATCCTCAACATTTCAAATAGGTGATCCGACAATCAACATTCAACTTTTAATTCAATCATCAAATTGTAAAATTTTGAATTCGATCCATCAATGTTCATGTTTAGAGTTCTATTTATTTTTCTCAAGATTTAAATCATTAATTCAATCTCCAATATTCAAAATTTAAATCATGTGCTCAAAGTATAAATATTTGGTCCACAATATCAAGATATCAAAATTTATTAAATCCTCATCATCTTAATCATTCTTCTAAAAATTCTCAAAATTAAAATGACTTAAATCTCTCAATCTAATCTTATTTGATCACAATATAAAAAAAATTACCTCAAGTTGATAATGCAATTTTTACCCAACTTAGAATTTACCGATCTATCACATAAGGCTATATATTTAAGAAAACTTTCTCAAATTATTTAATCGTGTTATTCAATTCTCAAAAAATTTAACACCAAATATATCATATGTGATTAGCCTATGGGGTATATCTACGACTCTCCGTGTATCAAACTTATACCAAGCACGAGGTTTCGTCTTTCTGAAATAGGGGAAGACGGAGAACAATAATAAAGAATTCAAGGAGGAGGTGATGGAATACAAGTACGGGGTTCAAGGCGATTAAAGAATTCAAAAAGGGAGTTGTTAAGGCAGTTGTGGATTAAAATCCTATTTTGATAAATTCCTATTTGCATGGTCATATCAGAATAGTTATGTACCTGACATGATATGCTCTGGCCTGTCTAGAGGACAAGTATATTCGTTTAACATGCTGAGTCAACTATATATCTTAATCCACGTAAAGTAGTCATGCGAAGAGCGAACCAAGCGCACTAAGGTTGATCAGACCGTAATACACTGATTCTAATTTTAGATAATGTATTAGTGTGTATACCCAATAATACATATATCATGATCATGCTCGATAAAAGAATAAGCTTGCAAAACTAGGCTATAATAGCAGCATAAGTCGAGGTAGTTCAGAAAATATAAGTGCGCTGGATTATGATGAGGAAAAGGTACAAAATAATTTAAGTTCACAAAAAAGATAAGACTTGTCCGGTATTGTGCCTCTACAGTTGCCATACTAACTCCTTGTCTAAGTCTCTAGTCAACCAAATGGGGTATGGGCCTCTAAGTTCTACAGTCTGGATAAACACTATCTTCTTATGCAAGTCTATAGTTGGTGTCATTCAATTACACTTCATTAATCAGTCAAAAGGACTATGTGATACTAGGTTATAAGGCATACTACCCAACTTAAAAGAATTAACTAATAGTGTTACTGCCTTAAGAGGAATCTACAAAATAACCTTGTCCTTGTAAATAAAGTAGAACTCCTATTGGGGTATACGAAAAAAGATCTTGGTACCTATTAGGGTATCCTATTGCATTATATAGGTAATGGTCATCTTAAGTCTTAATCATAGTGCTTATAGAACAAAGTGTTAATAGTAATAATGGGAAAGTTACTGGCTCTCAAGTGAAAGATGATATAACCTATATGGAGATATGGATACAAATTACGTGATTTGAAACTTAAAGGATAATCATAAAATTATAATCTAAATGAACAACTCAAACTATCAAGTTCTAACTACTAAGCACAAAATTTTAAAATTTAAGATTAACAACTATAATCCTAGCAAACTATATATCTTAACATAAAAGAAAATCACTTGGTCTACAATCAGAAGGGTTAGGTGGCACGAATTAAAAGTTGAAGAAAAAATTTTAGTCGTCGCACAAATAGCGAGCGTTAAGGTTTCGGAGGAACAAGATATGAAATTAAATAGAGAGACTTCTTGATAATATCATGGTTTTCTAAGGGAGAGTGGTATGCTAGTCTCTATGTTCGAGGTAAGATCAAGAAAAATGTTATATTCATTCCTCTTGGCTTCCTAAGGTACTGTTCTGGTAATATCAAGACAAGAAGCTAAATTTATAGTTCTCTAATACTATCTTATTATGAGAGTTAGGTTTAGTCCTAATATTCAATCTTGGATTTTTATTGGTTCCTCAATGCTAGGACAAACAATATGGTCAAATTTCTAACTAACCCTAGTAGTGTCTATACCACTCTCAAGTCCTTCATAAATATATCAAGGAATAATGGTCAATTAATCTACAGGTAAAGGATGCTAGGGTTCATTAGGTATTCTAAACTTAGTGATGTGCCAATATTCTAGTTGTATTCTTAGTAGAAATGTTACCCTAATTATCATCCTAACAACAAGGATTCCAATATTCTAGGAGAAGGCTATACTCAAGAAACTATTAGGGAAGTACATGAATCAATCAAGATGTAATTATTTAAATAGAATAGATTGGAAGGATGGTGAGTCATAGTCAAATGTGGATGAGATCCTATACTCTAATCCTAGGTGCAGGCTTGCTCGGTACAGTAACGTAACCAAGACAATATACTCTCGACCTGCATGGGCCACTACTAAAAATATGTCACGCCCCTGTCCCAAAATACGTAGGACTAGGAATACGTAAGCATGCCAACCGTATGTATATAGAGACTCCAATATATAGAAACCATTACACATACGTACGCTGTATTATGAACAATAATTCACAAGTGGTATATATTTATCATAAGTCACAGGACATAACTAAATCTCATCCACAGAATCAAATATAAATGAATAACCAATCAACTATATAACTGAATCAAGTATAAGATGCTAGATAAGAACGAGCAGTTGGGTGAAGACAAATCCACTACCAAACTAGAATATAAAAGTAAACATAATAAGTACATCTACTGATCAATGAGGCTCAAAAGGAAGATCTCCTCGAAAGAGAATGGAGTAGCAAGTCCGGATTCGTGCTCCTGTAATAGTCATGATCGTTTAAACCTGGAAAGGGACCAGGTCCTCAGAGGGACGTAACAAGATACATAGAAGCATGCCAATAAAGTACTGAAAGTAAACATCCAAGGGTCGCATAACCATCTATGTGAATGCACTTAGAGAACAACTTTCCAACACGTGGGCTATTTGGCCAAAATGGGATTGGCATAATTCTGTAAGAGAATCAGGGGCCTACAAAGCATGACGTCTTTTGAACGTCAGAGGCTGCCAGGTAATATATAGGGGTCATCATGACCGCGCATCTCCGACGGAGCGTACGGGTTACACAAGAAAAGTACAAAGGAGCCTAAACGCCTTACTTGTTGTCCTTCCCACCCCATGCTCTAAGCATGTCATATTCATGACACGATAATACCTCTAATAACTACCAAGTCTCCTAGCATGCAAATTCTAACAACAGTTATTCCCAATCGCACGTCCCATACGTATAGGTGGCCAAACCCGTCACGCAATTTCGTGTTCTACATGAGACTCACACTCGTGTAATAGATGTGTCATGGCCAATGAAACCTAATGATGCCTAAAAATCATGTGGTGGTCTCATAAAACTAGGTTGACATGCATAATATATAATAAAGACAAAATACGACGACACCGTCGTTGCACCCAAGTTATTCTTGGACGCGTAATTTATATAGCAGTTAAAATATATAAACTAAATAATAGAAATAAAATATATGCACCACATAGAATATAAATCATAGTACAGTGGCAAGGTATACTTGCCTGGCAAGAAAGCGGCATAGTGTAAACATCTGTCAAGCACAAGAAGTCAGAAACTATGGCCTCCGAATAAACGTCTCCTGATGCTGAAATAAACATCACCAATATTCTCAGAATAAGTGAGATAGCTAGAAAACACTACACTTTCATCCAATTTGGACACAGGGGCAAAACAGTAATTTTGGGTCAAAGCGGTCCGCATGTGGGCCACTTTGCACAGAAAAATGTGTCAAAGGTAAAGGTCTCTAAATGAGACAAATTATAGTTTAAACAAATTCTAAATGTCAGTACGAACTCAATGGTATGTCCAATTTTGGATTTCGGTAAGACGAACACAAATTTGCCCTTAAAATCAACCATGGGGCCCGCAAATAGGCGGCTTGGTCAACTGTCTCAGAATCGCGTAAAACTTGGGTCACAGGACCAGCGTGATACCACGAATCCAATGGCACAAGTTTTGTCATATTCCGACGAGCGTACACAAAATGGTGCAATATTTTACAAAATTCACGATACGGGGACTTTTTACGGATACTGGTTGATTTCGACGCGCACACACGTTCGAATCAACTTCCGCGAAAGCCCACACGTCAGAATATCCCATACGCACATTTTGGTGCAATTGGTACGTGATAAGGCGGTCCTGTTTGGTGGGGCACGCTCCGTATCACAAATTTTAAGTTTTAAAATAACAAATTTTTGGTCATTTTGGAGGTCGAATAATTTTACACATAGAATAAATTAACAAAAACTAAAAGAACAAAAAAGTTCTCGATTATATTGAGAAGAAAATCCTTTAATTAGTTTTTGAAAACTTTAAACAGGTTGATGGCAAATTGGGTGTGAACATGGAGGTTTGGATTGAAATAACTAGACTGTGTTTTGGTCAGTTTTCCAGCCATTTTTCGGTCGATTTTTTGACCAATCTGGGACACGAAAACTCATCCCGCTTGAATAAAAATCCTAGAGGGTTAGGTTGTGAACGTACACGAACAAACCGCTCAAGAAAAGGATGAGAGATGAGAGAGATACATCACCTTGAAGATGGTTGTTGGAGTGGTGCTGCTGTGAAGGTGGGATAGATTAGGAATTAGGGATTAGCTTAGGCTTGATTAGTTTAGGATTTAGTATTAGTTAGTTAGGTTTTTGTTTTATTTTCTTTTCCTTTTCTTTTCTTTTTACTATTATTACTATTACTAATACTATTATTATTATTATTACTATTACTATTATTACCATTATTATTATTATTATTATTATTATTATTATTATTATTATTATTATTATTATTAACCTTATATTTATTTATATATATATTCACATATATAAATGAGGTAAAATCCAAAAATAATATTTGCACACAAAATAAATTTTAGAAAATTATTTTGTAAGGCTTTAATAACACTACACTCAAAATATTTTATAAAATATTTTATAATTAATAAATAGATATTTATTTAGTTATAATAAATTAAATAATTATATTATCTAATTAACTAAGTAATTAATTAAATGGTTATCAACAAAATATGTTAATAGTAAATAATATGCAATCTTACAAAAAGGGAATGTACCAATTTGGCACAGGAAATTATGGGGTGCTAATTGTAGAAAGTTGGTATTGGAAAATATCCACAATTAAATTAGATATATAAAATATCTAAATAATTAATAATTAATCTATGGTCGTTACACTAATGACATACTAACACTAAGGGATCAAATTCATGTGCCACGAGAAGATCCTACAAGTAGTGTCTCCGGTGTAGGCTACTTTCTATGATGGGCGATACAGGTTTTGGGATAATCCTATATTATTAATGTCCTAACCATGGTGAAGTGTCCTAATAAAATATTGGATTTTAATTGATTTGAAAAATAATCTAAAATAAATACAAGAAATAAAAAATACACACAAAATACCTATTTTTGGGTGAGGGGGTTTACAGGTGGAAAGTTCAGTACAGGATCAGGTGGGTGCAGGAGTATTGGAAGTTGAGTATATTGTAAACTGCAGTTAAGGGGGGGTCGGTTTTTAATTTAACATAGTGCATGAGATGTGCATCAGTGATCGTGTGAGTGTGTATGGTTGAGAACCCATGCATGTGGCTATGCTTCAGTATTTGGTGTATCAATTGGACTAGTGTGGTGCATGTTTTGAGTTGTATCCTAGGATTTTAGATGTGAGATGGTGTTTATAGATACTTTGTGTCATTATGTTAAGTTACTTCTCAGAGTGCCAGTAAGTGAAGGAAGTGTAGGCTCGAACAAGTGGCCAGATGTAGAGTGTGTGTGTATCAGGTATATGGGTATGTGTATGTTTGTTGTGTTGGTGTATCTTGGTTTGGGGTTTCATGTGAGTAGCAGTGGTGCCTGGGTACATATGTGAGGTGAGTGTGTGGATTAGAGGTATGTTAGAGTGTTATGAGGGTCAAGTTAGTTAGTGTTAGGTGACATTGTAAGTTCAAGATAGGTATAGTATACTAATATCATATATTAGGTAGAAGGGATTAAGTGTGAGTCTTGTGTTCAGCCTTCAGACTTTAGTGAAATACAAGGATCGATATTGTTGGTACCAGCGTAGGCACATCTGTGGGAGTGAGGTAAAGCCTAGTAGGAGTGGAAGTATGGACATTGGAGTATCCTTGTGTCTATAGCAGTGGGGATCACTTCCAGGTCTAGTGTCCATGTTGAGGGTATTAAGGGATGGCTTGAGTATTGGAAGTAAAGAGAAGGGAAGTTATTACCAAGAGGATTGGAAGAGGTAAGTGTAAGGTTTAGTAAGGATGTGTGCATCTAGTTAGAGGTGAAGGTAGTATTAGTCGGTGGAAGTATGTTCAGAGTGTAGAGGGTATTGAGGGTTGTTGGTTGTGAGTGTGAGGGCCAGTATAGAGTATCTGGTGTGCAGGAGTATAGGTAACGGTAGTACATAAGTGTCATCAGTTTAGTAAGGGTATAAGGAGTATAATTATCCGAGGTAATGAGGGAAGTGCTTTAGCAAGGAAAGATTAGATAGGGTATGAGTTTTAGAGTATTGATACTCATGTATTTCCTTTAGTTAAAGTTACTAAGGTAAGTATTGAGGTATAGGTAAGACATCCTAGTTATGCTTAGGTATTAGTTTATGTAATAAGGTATTGGTAAGATAGATATTGGGGTAAGGTAATTGGTTGAATGGTAAACATAGAGTCTATATTAAGTATAGGATACGTAGTATACATATTAGCAGTATTATACTAGTGTAAGCTAGAAATACCTTGGTATGACCTAGTTTGACTCGAATAACCTGGCTTTGACCTAGTTGACACAGTTTGACCTATTATAGACTTAGAGACCTAGTTTTAAACTAGTATAGCATGTTTATAATTTTCAAAACATTATTGTGACTGGATATTTCATATTTAGGTTTGTGAGGCACCGATTCTGACACAGTTGACATGCATTGATCTTGACCACAAGCGAGTACATTCTCTTATAGTTTTTATTATTTGATAATTACTATAATATAAGTATTTAGAAATATTTTACTTGATTCTGACAAAGTGGTTAAACGGACTGGTACTATATGGATACTGTCAGAAGATATCATCCCATTATCGTGTACTCCGGATGCTCCTTTCGCATATACTTTATCGTGTGCATCAGGTATTCCTTGTGCTCGTGTTCATTCGTGTACATTCGTGTTCTTCATGTACTCATATTATATTCGAGTTTGTGATGTGTCATGATCGGATCCATGACTATTAGTTGGGGACGGAGGAAATGCTAGATAGATATGTGATCAAAACCTTAAATAATATATTGTATAATGTAGACAACATCCAATCATACGTGATTGTGTTATTGATTGTGTTACTTGTAGACAACAGCTAATCATACGTTATTGTGTTATTGATCGTGTTACTTGTAGACAACAGCCAATCATACGTAATTGTGTTATTGATCGTGTTATTTGTAGACAACAGCCAATCATACATGATTGTGTCATTGATCGTGTTACTTGTAGACAACAGCCAATCATACTGTACATATGATTGTGTTATAGCCTTGATAGGAGATCTTGATAACACAAGGCCATCATATTTCTAACTAGTATTTCAAATACTTAGTGTAGTTACAGTTCTTCACCATATTATATTTTATTGTCTTTATTCTATTTTATCGTGATCAGTGTATACCATATTACTCTTGTTTATCTGTTTCTTCTACTATAATATAATATTGTTCTTTATTTTTTGTCTTGTATTATATTCTCTATTTCTGTTTATAGTCATTATCAATTAATTGGAACTGCTATTAGGTTGTACTTTGCTCCAATCCTGAATGGATATATTTTTCAGATGATTGGTTGGAGGAGATATGTTCCACCTTTTATAGACCACAAGATGGTGAGCTTACTGAGGATTAGTGCCAGCTACTGAGATGACTTATATTTTCCTTAGCATATTGTATATATTTTAGTTTTAGACATTGGCATGTATATATTATTTTAGACTGTGTTGTAGTCAGACTATTAGTCTTGGATGTATTGTATTATGACTTTTGTGACTCTTTCTTCTATTTCATATCGTGCATTTATCTTCCTTTAGCTTTATATTGTGATTGAGTATCGATTATAATTGAACCATTATATTGTCCTCCAATTGGAGTTGATATATTATTGTCAGGTACCATTATATATTGTGTGAGATATTTAGATAGTATTATTGACCTAGACAGCGTTCTACCGCCGATGCTGCAATGTAGGCTGGACGTACCCATGTACTCGTGCCCTATACCAGGTCCGAGTCGTGACACATTTTTATGATGGCCTATGCAGGTTTGTCTTTGCAATTAGTGCGATATTGTGGTAGTACAACGGCTTACTTGTACTACTGTGAGCCTACGATAAGATATAGGATATAGGATATAGAATATTAGGATGGGAGAATACTAAATCATAAATTTGGATTTCTTGAGAGATTTCTAGGATGACCCTTGAGAATCTCACTATAAACTTTATTTAAAATCGGTTTCCAGTTATTTTCGTTCACTCTCACTCGTTCGTTGTTGAATTTGATTTTTGGTGTTCATTGTTGACTTTGATTCTTGTATCAAGATGAATTTCATGGCCTTAATTAAGGTATAATCTGATGACATATTTTGACGAGGATAGTGAACCGTCTGCCTTGGTTATGGAGCTTAGAGTTTGTCGTAATCTTACTAGCTGGCTTGGCGAAGACATAGAGCCTGACTTTGGATATACTTCTCTTAGTTATGGAATTTAGAGTTTTCGCAGCCAAGCTAGCGGCAGGTCAAAAATTCTAGATACCATGATTCTAGAGGTATGTACCTTGGATATAGACTCTATCATTTTTGTAGTTATGCTTACTGGCGTGGCGAGAATTCTGAGTAACATAATTTTGGATAGACGTGTATGATTATCAGATTATATCTTAAATTGGTTCTTAATATATCATCTCTATCATTAAATATTGTTATCATCGAGTTCTATTTTATCACCTTATTAGCGCAGGATAGAGATATCTTTAGTGTCTTTAGTTCAGTTCCTTATAGAGTTTTACCTTCATTAGTTCCGAAGATAGTTTTTGAATAGTGTAGTAGTTTGGTAACTTGCAAGGTAGGTTGGTGTTTAGTTGAATATTGGTGTTGATTATGGGAACATAGCTAGTAAGCCTGAGAGTGGTTCCTAGTTAGACAGTTGAGCATCAGATATCAGTATATAATCCTAGAAGTAACTCATAGTGTAGTACCATTTTGTAGCAATAAACCTAAGGACAGGTGTCAGAGTATAGTCAGCCGCTGGTATCCTAAAGTACTAAGCATGTATAGTTATATAGTTAGTATCTGTGTACCAAGAGTGCCTAGAGTGAGCCAGTGAATAGAATATATCAACACTAGGTTGAGTAATAAGTGATAGGTATAGCGTACCAGTTCAGTATTAGTGAGAATTTGTGATGAGTATAACAGTGTGACAGTGAGATAGGACATGTTAAGAGTATCATGAGAGTAGGTGTGCGAGTATTTAAGGCAGTGAGAGAGGTAGAGTTAGGCCACCTGTGCACCGCAGATTGCTCAGCACCTACAGAGGGAGCCACCCTAGCAGGACGGTACATTTGCGATGATGGTCGAGGAGACCGATGCTACAGGTGATGGGTTAGCAAGTTCTGTTCTTCCTTCTTGTCCTTTTCCATCCATTTGATTTGATTGCTCCTTAGTACTTTGTTGTTGCTTTGTGATATATATAATTAGTTTAGTTAGTAGTATACCATGACAAAGACTGCAATATCATGACAGACAGAGACTATAACCATGCATGTTGTCATTTTCTTTTCATAGGATTGTACCTTGCGTGCTTTTAGATAGAACTTTCTTGGACCACGATTGCTGGGGGTTTGACTTAGATGGAGTACGACCATCCTTAATTTCGAGGAAAAAAAATTTCTCAGGGGGTAGGATTGTCACTACCACTTTCCTGGATAGAGATATTTTTGTCATTTTGTATTAGTTATTATTTTTATATTTTTATTACATAATAAATGGTATCATTGTATTATATGTATATGTGATATTGTTGTATAGTTAGATGTTGACCTTTAGTTAGACTAATTATTAGTGAACCTAAGTGAATCCAAATAGACTTGTCATGACCCATTAGTATGACCAATTAGTTTAGTCATGGTTGATTAAATAAATTAGAAAGAATGACTAAGAAACCCTTTATTGAATATTAGAAGCTTCTACCAATTAAACCCCTTTTTGGTACTAATCCTTCATGACTAATTAGGTGAGAATGACAAACTTGTAAATAGATCAAACACATCATGAAAAACCCTTCCATAAGCCTTATTTATTTTATTTTATTTCATTCCTCCACCATTCCTTCTTCTTTTTCACTTCATCTTCTCCATCTCCTCAAGAGTGGGAAAAACCCTAATTTTTAAATTATACCCAATCCTAAAATTTTACCCTTACCACACAATTTTACCTTCAAAACTTCTTACATGGAGGGTTAGAGCTTGGGAGCACCTAAGAGAACCAAGGAGGAGCACTTCCAAGGAGGATTGTGCAACTTCTTCTTCCATTCTTCACCAAATTCGTGGAGATTCATTGGGATACAACTCCCAATAGGTAAATTTCTTATTCTCCTAAATTTTATGGTTATGAACACTCATTGGACCCATAGGAACCCTCTCATAGGTGGAAATAATCTTCTAATGGTAGATCTAGGTGTTAGAGGACTTAAATCCACTAGATCTAGGCTTTTGAATGTTACATTGTTGTTTTCTAGGGTTCATTTAGTGGAACTACGAATTTAGACCACCAAGTATTTGAGGGAATGATCCATTGGTAGTTTTAGAGTCTAATTCATGGATTAGGAGAGTGTATGTGTCCATAATTGGATATGTGTAAACCGTATCATGGTACGCCATGGTACGTGTTGGTAATTTGAGTATTTCTATTGTTTGGTGTCCCATTAGTGTCCATTGCTCTCTAAAATATTATATCTAATGTTTTCTACATTTATTTGTGCTATATTATAATTATTGGGGTGTTCATGGTGTTAGAGTTGTATTAGAGGAGTGTGGATGTTGGAGTATGGAAAGTATTATGTGTGCTTGGTAATAGTAGTAGAAGAAAGAGGTGCTTGTGTGTGTGTGTGTGTGTGTGTGTGTGGTGATTGGGAGTGAGGGTGTCTATTCTGGACAGTGATGTAGGGAGGGGTTGTTGCATGTGCTGTAGACAGTTGGAGATAAAAATTCAGGTGGTAAGAGGTACAGTTTGGACATGCACTAGGCAGCAACAGACCTGTGAAGAAATTCTTGCTGTGTATATTACTTGTAGGTTACCACTTAAGGCTAGTGGAGGGGACTGCAGCAGCTGCAACATGCAGTTAAGTAGCAGCAACAACCTGGAGTCGCAACCGAGCATGTGCAACAGCATGTGGTTCAGTTCCTGCAGCATGTTTTGGAAATTCTGGCAATATTGTATTGAATCACATCAGTTGGTATTAGAGGGGTACAAGAGAGTAAGTATTAGAGGCAGTGGGGAAGGACTGATAGCTGGTAGTATAGCTTTGGAGCGGAGTGACTGAACCTAGTGTTCAGATTTAATGAGAGGGGTAGTGCAGAGAAGGAGTGCATGTGGGAATTTCAGTACAAGATCAGGTTGGTGCAGGAGTATTGGGATTTGAGTATGCTGTAAACTGCAGTTAAAATGATGGGGTCGGGTTTTCATTGCAACATAGTGCATTAGATGTGCATCAATGATCGTGTGAATGTGTGTGGTTGAGCACCCATGCCTGTGGGTATGCTTCAGTATTTGGGGTATCAGTTGGACTAGTGTGGCTCAATTTTTGAGTTGTATCCTAAGATGTTAGATGTGAGATGTTGTTTATGGATACTTTGTGTCAGTATGTGTAGGTGCTTCTTAGAGTGCCAGTAAGTGAAGGGATTGTAGGCTCAAACAAGTGGCCAGATGTAGAGTGTGTGTGTATCAGGTATGTGGGTATGTATATGTTAGTTGTGTTGGTGTATCTTGGCTTGGGGTTTCATGTGAGCAGAAGTGGTGTCTAGGTACATATGTGAGGTGAGTGTGTGGATTATAGGTATGTTAGAGTGTTATGAGGGTCAAGTTCTTTAGTGTTAGGTGACAGGGTAAGTTCAAGATAGGTATAGTATAGTGATATCAGATATTAGGTGGAAGGTATTAAGTGTGAGTCTTGTGTTCAGCCTTCAGACTTTGGTGAAATGCAAGGATTGATACTGTTGGTACCAGCGTAGGCATATCAGTGTCAGTGAGGTAAGGCCTGGTAGGAGTGGAAGTGTGGACATTATAGTGTCCTTGTGTCTATAGAAGTGGGGATCACTTCCAGGTCTAGTATATTGGTTGAGGGCATTAAGGGATGGCTTGAGTGTTAGCAGTAAGGAGAAAGGAAGTTATTCCCAAAAGGATTGGGAGAGGTAAGTACAGTTCAGTAAGGATGTGTGCATCTGGTTAGAGGTGAAAAGTAGTTTTAGTAGGTGGAAGTGTGTTCAGAGTGTAGAGGGTATTGAGGGTTGATGGTTGTGAGTGTGAGGGCCAGTGTGGAGTATCTGATGTGCAGGAGTATAGGTAAGGGTAGTACCTAAGTGTCATTAGATTAGTACGGGTATAAGGAGTATAAGTATCAGAGGTATGGAGGGCAGTGCTTTTGCAAGGGAAGATTAGATAGGGTATGAGTTTTAGAGTATTGATACCTATGTATTTCCTTTAGTTAAAGTTACTAAGGTAAGTGTTGAGGTATAGGTAAGACATCCTCGTTAGGCTAAGCTATTAGTTTATGTAATATGGTATTGGTAAGATGTAGATATTGGAGTAAGGTAATCGGTATAATGGTAAACATAAGAGTCTATATTAATTATAGGATACATAGTATCCATATTAGCTAGTATAATACTAGTGTAAGCTAGAAATACCTTGGTATGACCTAGTTTGACTCGAATAACCTAGCTTTGACCTAGTTGACTTAGTTTGACCAATTATAGACATAGAGACCTAGTTTCAAACTAGTATAGCATATTTATAATTTCCAAAATATTATTATGACTGGATATTTCATATTTAGGTTTGTGAAGCATCGATACGGACAAAGTTGACATTCACTGCTCTGGATCACAGGCGAGTACATTCTCTGATAGTTTTTATTATTTGATAATTACTATAATACAAGTATTTAGAAATATTTTACTTGATTTTGACACAGTGGTTACACGAACTGGTACTATATGGATCATGTCAGGAGATATCATCCCATTATGGTGTACTCCGAATACTCCTTTCGCATATACTTTATTATGTGCATCGGATATTCCTTGTGCTCGTGTTCATTCGTGTACATTCGTTCTCTTCATGTACTTATATTATATTTGTGTTCGTGACGTATCATGATCGGATCCATGAGTAATGGTTGGGGGTAGGGAAAATGTTAGATAGATATGTGATCAAAACCTTGAACAATATATTGTATAATATAGAAAACAACCAATCATACGCGATTGTGTTATTAATCGTGTTACTTGTAGACAATAGCCAATCATACGTGATTGTGTTATTGATCGTGTTACTTGTTGACAACAGCCAATCATACGTGAATATGTTATTACTCGTGTTATTTGTAGACAACATCCAATCATATGTGATTATGTCATTGATCGTGTTACTTTTAGACAACAACCAATCATACTGTACATATGATTATGTTATACCCTTGATAGTAGATCTTGATAACCCAAGTCGATCACATGTCTAACTAGTATTTCAAACACTTAGTGTAGTTACAGTTCTTCACCATATTCTATTTTATTATCTTTATTCTATTTATCGTTATTAGTGTATACCTTGCTCTTGTTTATCTGTTTCTTCTACCATAGTATAATATTGTTCATTGTTTCTCGTCTTGTATTACATTCTCTATTTATGTTTATAGTAATTATCAATTAATTGGAACTACTATTAGATTGTACTTTGCTCCAAGCCTGACTAGATATATTTTTCAGATGATTGGTTAGAGGAGATGTGTACTACCTTTTATGGACCATAAGATGGTGAGCTAACTAAGGATTAGTGCCAGCTACTGAGACGACTTAGATTTCCTTTAGAATATTTTATATATTTTAGTTTTAGACATTGGCATGTATATATTATTTGAGATTGTGTTATAGCTAGACTATTAGTCTTGGATGTATTATATTATGACTTTTTTTGACTCTTTCTTCTATTCTATATCGTGCATTTATCTTTCTTTAGTTTTATATTGTGATTGAGTATCAATTATAATTGAACATTATATTGTCCTCCAATTGGAGTTGAGATATTATTGTCAAGTACCATTATATATTATGTGAGATATTTAGATAATATTGTTGACCTAGACAGTGCTCTACTACCGATGAAGAGGCGTAGTGTCACGCCCTGATTCCCAAAGTATGAAATCTAAGTGCATTAATACATCTCCAGGCTACGCACATGTACAATACATTAGTATCATACTTATGATTGTCGTTTGTAGGTTCTAGGATAAAGTACAAGATAATAAAGGTACATTCTAAAATATCCATATATTATACATTTCTTATTTACATAGACAAGTCTTCTTCCAAACATAATTTACATATTCAGCAAAAAAGAAAGTAAGCTGACTATCCCAAAAGTTGTCTTCCATCAACTATCAACTTCATCGATACTATATAGAGGTAGTATTTCCTCCCCATCTTCTTCATTTTCTAGTGAACCAAAACTAGGTCATCAGAATAACTAGCAAGTCCTTATATCAAGAACGGACAAATAATAAAAGTGATATTTTAAGAGAAAATTATATCCAAAGATAAAAATAGATAACTGATATGAAAATTTGAGAAAATTTAATTTTGAAGATTTATAGTGTAAACTTGAAATATGAGGTATCGTATTTCTAACTAAACCTATTCTACAAAGTGTCCAAATCACAGTCACAAACACAATTCATAATACAAAATTTCTATATGCAAATACAATTTAGAGAACACTTTTGGATCACCATCAACACCTATTGTCTCGGCAATAATCCCATATACCCGGGATCAGGTAATTTCTTGGCGGATGGTGCTTAGCTTCCAGTCCCCACAGGTATTGTGATATTCATTGTATCACTAATAATTTTTTGAATCACATAAAAATATGATAAGCACATGGTATAAACAATTGTCGAATTTCTTTATTTTAGAGAATTTGGATCATGTGATAATAAAATTATTTGTCGAATATCTTGTACTTTTTCAAGAATTCGGAACATAGGTCAAATATTAGACATATACAATTGTCGAATTTTATCTATTTCAAAATTTGGATCCAATGGAAAATAAGTGAGCTAAACCTCACCTCGGTCATCGTATGGCCATACGTATGCCGGAACTACTGATCAATTTTTAAAATAATTAATATTACTAAGAGTTCGACGGTGTGATCCAAATGTACTCTCCCACCCAATGCAATTTTATATAAAAAATTATAGTCATTTCTATCTAGCAATCAAATTAAGTTGAATTATAGGTCATGTTTTGTATCTCGGCTTGTGTGTCAGAGACTACACATTTTGTGAGAATATCTCTTTAGCAAAATTGTTCCGTCTTTGCGAAAAAGTTAATTATCTAATAGTGTATATATATTTTGTTTTTCATAAACTCAAGGTATCACACTTAACGTAGATATCAAGAACGTTTCAAGCAAGTGGATGAGATCCTAAAAACTTATCATATTCTTATTGCAGGCCTGTTCGGTCCCTAAGTTGAAACCGAACAATTTAGTCGTTGACCTGCATGGGCCACCACAAAAACCATGTCACTCCCCAGTCCCAAAATATCGAGGGACTAGCCACGTGGCAATGGCCAGCAGCACACACCGATGGACTAACCCAATTTAATGGATCCATCGGGGTATACTTAAGCTGTATTACAATGATCAGGGTTTACTAATCTCATCCACAGAATAAACACAGAAATATCAGTAGAAAGTATTAAACAACATCCAGTCAAAAGTAAATAAAATTGGGGAACAACCTGATATTAAGTCTGTTACAAATGTTCTCTAAAACAGGAAATAAAGAGTTTAATTGCCATAAATATGAGCATAGCGTAACAGATGTTCAGGAAAAGTCCTCCGCGATCACCTCGTCCTCAGGGTCTGGTACTGTTCCGAGAAGTGCTCATGTTCCGTACACCTCAGGATAGATCTCGTCTGCTAAATTTGGGGACATAATCCATTCCAGGTCCTCAGGGGACATAGCAAGGTACAGATAATACAAGCCAAAATAAATATATTACAGAAATAAAGAAAACAATAGGGTAAATAAATAAACCAGCTAAGTGATATGCAAGTGAGAGTTTTAGTCATACTCAGGTTGAGACTACTACAGGATCAGTGTCGGTTAAACCCATAGCAGTATTCTCTCGAAGGGCCAGAACTTGCGCCAAAGCTCTGTATCAGAGACTAAGACACCTCCAGATGACAATAATTATATTATAATCAGCCTTGATATGGTAATACTCTCCCCACCCAATGTAATCTCACGTCACAGTTCACGATGTACATGTACGCAGGATCAAAACTAATGCAATAAGTCATATATTAAGATCTAAGAAAATAATGTCCAAGTCATGAAAACTGTATCCTATACAGAACCACCTTGAATATTTTAGGAAGATTCTGTCTCATGATCTGTGTCAGGTGTCCTGGGTATAATGTACTTGATATGGCAAGTACGAGAATGTAAATGTCACGATATCCATCTCTAGTTGACCTTACACAACCCCGCGTACGGTGTTGGCACCCGACTATTAATCGGACGCTAAGCAAGTCACACGGCCCTAGGTTTAAGCATGTACAACAAATATATAAATCAAGAAAATAGTAGCAAAGACTGCAGGATTTGGCAAGGTACACTTGCTTGGGTTTCCAGCTCCAATTGTAGCTCTGGCAGCAGCTGGATTTGCAGGAAGTTCTCCGGTTGCTGAAATAGACATCACCATCAGATCCAGAAAATATCAATCAGCTAGAAATGACTGTCCTTGAGTCCAATTTGGAGACAAGGGCAAAAATGACAATTTTGGGTCAAGGTGGGGTCCACATGTGGGCCGCTTTGCACCGAAAAACGTGTCAGGGACAAAGGTCTCCATATCTGTCAAACTTAGTGTCAACAGGTCAGGAACGATGATACGAACCCAACGTAACTTCCAGAATTAGATTCCGATGAGCCGATCACAAAATCGCCCGTCAAGTGGAGCCTATGGGGCCCACGATACGCGATTTTGTCAACGTTCTCAGAATCGAACCAAACTTGGGTCACAGGACCAACGTATTGCTACGAGTCCGATGGCGCAAGTTTTGCCTTGATCCGACGTGTGTATACTAAGTTACAGCGAGAACCAGAAAGGACGAATATGGGGCGTTGTCGGCGGATACGCGTTGATTCTGGTGTGCACGCACATCCAAATCAACTTCTGCGAAATCCCGCACGTCCGTATCGACGGCGCGCACGTATCGGTGAAGACCGCACGCGACCAAGTCGTCCCGTTTGACGGGGCGTACTCAGTTCTGGGGTAAAACAGGGCGTTGATTTTCCTGTTTTTGGATCGCGATTCGCGATCACCACAGGACGCGATGCACCGAGCGGGTTGCACGGGCATCGAGAGGGTCACGCAGGGTTCACGTTGCAATAGACGGAACGAAAAACAGAGCTACAAGGAGAGATAAAAGAATACCTGAACAGGGCTCTAAAAACTGAGATTTCTCGTGTCCGCGTGTCTCAACACGAACTGTGTCCTGGCCGTGTCCTGGCTACTGTTTGCCGTGTCAGAGCTAGGGCATCTGTGTCCGGCCGCTGGGAGTGGGGATTCGGGTCGGCGGAGGTCGGCGAGAGCTCGGGGAGGTCCAGGGCGGCCGGGCGGCTCTGGCCGGAGGCGGAGATGGCCGGTGCTGGGTCGGCCGGAGTTTGAGCGGGCGGGTTCTGCTCCAGGGGAGGCGGCTGCGGGTTCTGGGCAGCGGCGAGGGGCTGGGCTGGGGAGAGGTGGTCCGGGTGCTCGGAGGGGCTGCCGACGGAGGAGATCGGCTGGGCAGGGGGGGAAAGAGTTGGCCGGCTGGGGGTTTTCCGGTCGGCGGTCGGGGCTGCAGGGGAACGGAGGGAAGGAGGAGGTGGAGGAGAGTTTATATAGGCAGACGGGAGAGAAAGAGATGGGGACGGCGGTTACTGGTAGGGGAGGAGAAGTGGCGCCGTTGTCGGGGAAGACGGAGAGCTGCGGCGGACGTTCGGGAAGCCGGAGGGTCGGTCGGCGGCGGGAAGCTGAGGGGTTTGGGGAAGAGAAAGGATTAACGGGTTTCGGGTGGACGGGTCGGGTCGGGTCAGGCGGATCCGGCCCGATCCAATAAAAATTGAATACGGATCGGGTCGGGTTTCGGGTCGCGGGTTTTGACCCGGATCCGACCCGCTAGGCTTAAGTTGTGTTGGGTTTGGTTCGGTTCAGCAGTTGGTTTGGTTTGGTTTATTAAAATAAACCTGGTTCATTTTGGTTTAATTAAATAATTAGTTTTTAGGGCTTTAAAAATACTTTCGGGGTCCAATAAATTCCCGAAAAATTACCCTATGTCTAGTTTTTTATTTTACACCATAAAATATTATTTTCATAATATTTTAATATTAGTAAACATCATTTAAATTCAAAATACCTTAGTTTTAATTAATAAAAATTCCAGAAAAATTCTAGAAAATTGTGAAAAATCCCACATTAAAAATTCTCGAAAATCAGGGGATTTATAATCTACCCCCCTTAAGAGGATTGCGTCCTCGCAATCAAAGAATAACCGATCAACAGAGATGACACGGTTGCAAAATTTATTTGAAGCACAACACGATAAAGAAAAGTCAAGGTTGAGAGTTTAAACACATAGGGAAAATAATTTTCCTAAACAATGGAAGTTATGCAATTTCCCGAAATGTAGGAAATCTAAAAAATTTACAGTTTTTTTTTTTTAGAAAAATCTAGTTTATTCTTTAAAAACATATTAGGTTAACACTAGGTTATCAATTATTAGCAAGTTAAAACTATCAGGTTAAGTATAGGGTCACGAACTAGCAGGCACGAACTACAACAAATCTAGAAACATAAAACTATAAAAACTTACGCGCATTAGCTACTCCAAGAGTCTGAGTGTCCTCCAAAGTCATAGCAAAATCTTGTCCGCGTCCTTGAGGTGGTGCCCTCTGCTGTTGCTGGGCTTGCTGTTAGGGTGCTGCTTGAAGTGCCAAGGGTGGCCTTGGTTGACGTCCTCCTGGTGCTGGTAGAGCTTGTTGGTTTACCCTTGGTGCTCCACGTTCAGGGCAATCCCTTACCGAATGCTGACGGGATCCGTATGCTAAACACAATCCTAATCTGCGTCGGCATTCCTTGGCGAGATGGCCTGCTTTGCCACAGTAGTGACAAGTAGTAAGGACTATTACTTGTGGTGTAGATGATTTATGCTGTTGGTGTAGGTGAGGTCTCTTTGCAGCTTCTTCTTGTGGTGCTCTGGCTGTTGCTGATGGGGAAGGCCGCTTCAAACTGGTCTCTCTCCTGGTGACGCGCTCCATGCGTCGGGCTGCAGCAAGGACGTCCGAGTACGAAGTAGGTGCAACGGATCCAATTAGTTTCTGTAGTTCGAAGTTGAGTCCGTCGAAAAACTTCTCGGCCTTCTCTTCTTCTGTCGGGATCAATGTTGGGGCAAAGCGACTTAGACGAATGAACTCAGCGTTGTACTCTTCCACCGTCATAGCATCCTGAGTGAGGCGATTGAACTTGTCCCAAAGTTCTGATCGAGCGATAGCCGGAATATAGATCTCCTGAAAGAGTCTGGAGAACTCTTCCCAAGTAACTCGGTCTTGTCCGAGCCGTGTCTCCTCGGATAGCCACCAGTGATGAGCATTGTCCGTCAATTGCATTCTGACGGCAGTCATCCAACGTTCCCGTGGAAGCTCGGCTGCTTCTAATTGATGCCGAATATTGGTGAGCCATTCATGAACTTCTGTTGGTCCCTCCTTGCCAGAAAAGGTGCGGGGCTTCATCTGGCGGAAATCGGTGATAGAGCCCGTCATTGGTCGTCGAGCTGGTTGGTTGACCTGCTCCAGTGCAGTTACTATGCTGTTCCTCATGTAATCAGTCTCGCGACGCTGAGCCTCGTGTTGGACTTGTTGCTGGGCTTGCATCATTGCGTAGATCATCTAGAATATCTGTTGCCCATCAATTGGCTGCCCTTGTGGGAATACAGGCATTGGTGGAATGAACTACGGCGGAGGTGGGATGTCATCACGCTGGAACCTTCAATTATGCTGGGCTGCTTGATCGCTTTGAGAAGATTGTCCTCGGTCTTCGGGTGTCACTCCTTCATCATAAGTAACCACAGCATCGTGTGGTGTACCCAAGGGATTCTCGTCTCCGCTTCTTGGATCCATTACTCTGCATCAAAAATGAACTTATAAGAGGCGCACAGGATTCAAGGCAAGATGCAAGTCAAAATTTAATTCGAATACGATATAGATATCAAGAATGTTTCAAGTAAGTGGATGAGATCCTAAAAACTTATCCTATTCTTATTGCAGGCCTGTTCGGTCCCTAAGTTAAAACCGAACAATTTAGTCGTTGACCTGCATGGGCCACCACAAAAACCATGTCACGCCCCAGTCCCAAAATATCGAGGGACTAGCCACGTGGCAATGGCCAGCAGCACACACCGATGGACTAACCCAATTTAATGGATCCATCGGGGTATACTTAAGCTGTATTACAATGATCAGGGTTTACTAATCTCATCTACAGAATAAACACAGAAATATTAATAGAAAGTATTAAACAACATCCAGTCAAAAGTAAATAAAATTGGGGAACAACCTGATATTAAGTCTGTTACAAATGTTCTCTAAAACAGGAAATAAAGAGTTTAATTGCCATAAATATGAGCATAGCGTAGCAGATGTTCAGGAAAAGTCCTCCGCGATCACCTCGTCCTCAGGGTCTGGTACTGTTCCGAGAAGTGCTCATGTTCCGTACACCTCAGGATAGATCTTGTCTGCTAAATCTGGGGACATAATCCATTCCAGGTCCTCAGGGGACATAGCAAGGTATAGATAATACAAGCCAAAATAAATATAGTGGAGAAATAAAGGAAACAATAGGGTAAATAAATAAACCAGCTAAGTGATATGCAAGTGAGAGTTTTAGTCATACTCAGGCTGAGACTACTACAGGATCAGTGTCGGTTAAACCCATAGCAGTATTCTCTCGAAGCGCCAGAACTTGCGCCAAAGCTCTGTATCAGAGACTAAGACACCTCCAGATGACAATAATTATATTATAATCAGCCTTGATATGGTAATACTTTCCCCACCCAATGTAATCTCATGTCACAGTTCACGATGTACATGTTACGCAAGATCAAAACTAATGCAATAAGTCATATATTAAGATCTAAGAAAATAATGTCCAAGTCATGAAAACTGTATCCTATACAGAACCACCTTGAATATTTCAGGAAGATTCTGTCTCATAATCTGTGTCAGGTGTCCTGGGTATAATGTACTTGATATGGCAAGTACGAGAATGTAAATGTCACGATATCCATCTCTAGTTGACCTTACACAACCCCGCGTACGGTGTTGGCACCCGACTATTAATCAGACGCTAAGCAAGTCACACGGCCCTAGGTTTAAGCATGTACAATAAATATATAAATCAAGAAAATAGTAGCAAAGACTGCAGGATTTGGCAAGGTACACTTGCATGGGTTTCCGGCTCCAATTGTAGCTCTGGCAGCAGCTAGATTTGCAGGAAGTTCTTCGATTAGTGAAATAGACATCACCATCAGATCCAGAAAATATCAATCAGCTAGAAACGACTGTCCTTGAGTTTAATTTGGAGACAAGGGCAAAAATGATAATTTTGGGTCAAGGCGGGGTCCACATGTGGGCCGTTTTGCACCGAAAATGTGTCAGGGACAAAGGTCTCCAAATCTGTCAAACTTAGTGTCAACAGGTCAGGAACGATGATACGAACCCAACGGAACTTCCATAATTGGATTCCGATGAGCCGATCAAAAAATCGCCCGTCAAGTGGAGCCTGTGGGGCCCACGATACGCGATTTTGTCAACGTTCTCAGAATCGAACCAAACTTGGGTCACAGGACCAACGTATTGTTACGAGTCCGATGGTGCAAGTTTCATCTCGATCCGACGTGTGTACACTAAGTTACAGCGAGAACTAGAAAGGACGGATACGGGGCGTTATCGGAGGATACGCGTTGATTCTGGTGTGCACGCACATCCAAATCAACTTCTGCGAAATCCCGCACGTCCATATCGACGGCCGCACATATCGGTGAAGACCGCACGTGACCAAGTCATCCCGTTTGATGGAGCGTACTCAGTTTCGGGGTGAAATAGGGCGTTGATTTTCCTGTTTTTGGATCGCGGTTCGCGATCACCACAGGACGTGATGCACCGAGCGGGTTGTACGGGCATCGAGAGGGTCACGCAGGATTCGCGTTGCAATAGACGAAATAAAAAACAGAGCTACGAGGAGAGAGAAACGAATACCTGAACAGGGCTCTAAAAACTAAGATTTCTCGTGTCCGCGTGTCTCAATACGAACTGTGTCCTGGCCGTGTCCGGGCTACTATTTGACGTGTCTGAGCTAGGGCATCTGTGTCCGGCCGCTGGGAGTGGGGGTTCGGGTCGGCGGAGGTCGGCGAGAGCTCGAGGAGGTCCAGGGCGGCTGGGCGGCTCTGGCCGGAAGCGGAGATGGCCGGTGCTAGGTCGGCCGGAGTTTAAGCGGGCGGGTTCTGCTCCAGGGGAGGCGGCTGCGGATTCTGGGCAGCGGCGAGGGGCTGGGCTTGGGAGAGGTGATCCGGGTGCTCGGGGGGGCTGCCGACGGAGGAGATCGGCTGGGCGGAGGGGAAAGAGTTGGCCGGCTGGAGGTTTTCCGGTCGGTGGTCGGGGCTGCGGGGGAACGGAGGGAAGGAGGAGGTGGAGGAGAGTTTATATAGGCGGACAGGAGAGGAAGAGATGGGGACGGCGGTTACGGGTAGGGGAGGAGAAGTGGTGCCGTTGTCGGGGAAGATGGAGAGCTGCGGCGGACGTTCGGGAAGCCGGAGGGTCGGCCGGCGGCGGGAAGCTGAGGGGTTTGGGGAAGAGAAAGGATTAACGGGTTTCGGGTGGACGGGTCGGTTCGGGTCAGGCGGATCCGGCCCGATCCAATAAAAATTGAATACGGATCGGGTCGGGTTTCGGGTCGCAGGTTTTGACCCGGATCCGACCCGATAGGCTTAAGTTGGGTTGGGTTTGGTTCGGTTCAGCAGTTGGTTTGGTTTGGTTTATTAAAATAAACCCGGTTCATTTTGGTTTAATTAAATAATTAGTTTTTAGGGCTTTAAAAATACTTCTGGGGTCCAATAAATTCTCGAAAAATTATCCTATGTCTAGTTTTTCATTTTACACCATAAAATATTATTTTCATAATATTTTAATATTAGTAAACATCATTTAAAAATCATTTAAATTTAAAATATCTTAGTTTTAATTAATAAAAATTCCAGAAAAATTCCAGAAAATTGTGAAAAATCCCACATTAAAAATTCTCGAAAATCAGGGGGTTTACAAAAAGTTTCTTACCAAAGCTTGTTTATAGCGATTGCTTTTACCTCGGTTAATTTTTATCATTATGCAAGCCATCCATGTTTTGTTTGCGACATCTGTCACAAGATTCCAAACTAAACAAGAAAATTTGATAACCATAATATATACAAAATAATCTACCAACAACCAATACAATAATTTAATATATGTACTTAATCCCTAATATGAATTTTATTTATAAGAAATTCATTTGTAAGATATTGATCATTTTAAAATATATCAATTTTCATATACGAATAAATTTTCAATCAATATTCTCACAAAGTAGTAATATCATTATTAGCTAAAGGCACAAATCACCATTTTGTTGCAATAATACCCAAGTTTAAAATAAAAATAATTTTTCATAGGAATATATATCAACTTAAATTGATTTTATCTCAAAACATTCTTAAAACATATTAAATCAATACTTTAACATTTATAGAAATTAATATTAAGTTACCCAGATACATAGATACTTGTAATTACTTGTTTTAACCACAAGATAAAATAAATCAAGCTAAATATTTATATATATAAATCTGGACATATTTAATATGTATCATTTTTTTATGAAATAAAAATGACCTCTTATGTATTTCTCAAGAAAATAATTTAATCTACACATAGGTACTTATGCTTACATAAATATTCTAAGGCTATACTTTGTAGACCTTTGGTTAAAACCATGAGTGAATAGTCTTACCAACTAGATTATATAGCACTTTAATTTCTACTCTTTACAAACTCTTGTGTTATATATATATATATATATATATATATATATATATATATATATATATATATATATATATATATATATATAATTAGACATACACAAGCATCTATATTCGTAAAATTCTTTAAATCACAACTTGTATGTGTTCTCCAAAGCTTTAAGCTTCTCAAATTCATAACCTCATATGAATATTACTTTTAAAAGCATCACATATATACACAAAATCATTAAACATGCACACATGTTCTAATTTAAATAGTATAAAATATCGCAACAAAGTCTCATATTTGTTTATCATGGTCCTATCATATATATATATATATATATATATATATATATATATATATATATATATATATATATATATATATCAAATCCAACTATAATTAATAATTACGTATTATTGATATGACACACCGTGTCCAAGTCTTGTGTCCGTATCTTAATAATTATATAGCTCCATGTCTGGAATTTTCAGAAAATAGAATAGATAATTCTCAGAAAAATCAATTTTGTTTGAGCGTGATGATAAAACAAAATAAACCAAATAGAAGATGAATTTTTGAGAAAGGTATGAAGGGCTTGCCTAGCTTTGAGTACTTTGATTTGGAAGAAATTCTTGATCCTTCCTTAATCCCTTTTAAATTATTCCCTAAAGTTTCAGAATAATACACACATAAACTTAGAATCTTAGTATAGGTTTCTAAATTAAAACCAATTGAAAGGAAATTTAGAAAGGAAAAATATATACCAAGGTTTAGAATGAGAAGTAGAGGGGTCGTAGGGGAAGGAGGTCGACCGAGGTGGCGACCGACGGGGTGCGCGATCGATGGCGCGTCAGCCGTCAGCGGCAGCAGCAGCCGGCACTAGCCGCAGCAGCAGCAGAGGAAGCGGCGGCAGCAGCAGAGGAAGCAGTATACAACCGCAGTAGCAGCAATATGAAAGGGAGAGGAGAGTGAGGATACGATGGAGGGGAAGAGAGTGAGGAAGAGAGATGACCAGACTCCCCCTTTTTTTCCTTTATCCAAATATCATATTCAAACCCCTATTTCCAATAAACCTACAACTTTATCATTATGTTTTAAAGATGACTCACCCCTTCTCTTCCAAGCATATGACACCTATTAGGTTAGGTGGAAAGAAAAATATTGCAATTGCAATAATTTCTTAGGGTTTTTATTGCAAAATACTAAATTTATGTGTTTTGATAATGGTTTTTCTTGAGGGCTGAATTGCAAAGAAAAGAATATATATATATATATATATATATATATATATATATATATATATATATATATATATATATATAATAAATGATTTTAACTAAATAATATTTAAAAACTATATAAGTTATGACACGTATGCTGGACGTACCCACGTACTCGTGCCCTATACCGGGTTCGGGTCGTGACACAATGTCGTAGTAGACACCTTGAGCAGGAGAGGAGGTGTTTACTTCTTTACAGAGCAGTGCCACATTTTGGAGGATCTGCAGGAGATGGGTATCGAGGTAGTATTACCTGGTGATATCGGTTTGATGGTGAGCCTGCAGATTCAGTCTTCTATAGTTTAGAGGATCAGAGTAGACTGGTGATATCAGACTTCAGCAGCTCAGGGCAGAGTGTGAGTTGGGACTCAGACTAGAGTTGATCATTCATGAGGATGGGACTCTAAGGTTTAGGAGTCGACTTTGTGTGCTGAGAGGAGATATCCGGCAGGAGATTATGTCAGAGGCCCACAGTTCTCAGTACTCAGTGCATCCAGGAGGGACAAAGATGTATAAGGATATTCGTCAGCACTTCTATTGGAACGGTATGAAGAGGGAGATAGCTCAGTTTGTTTCTCGGTGTTTAGTCTGTCGGCAGGTCAAGGCTGAGCATCAGAGACCGGCCGGACTACTTCAGCCTTTACCAATTTTGGAGTAGAAGTGGGACCATATTACTATGGACTTAGTGACCGGTCTTCCTAGATCCCTGTCTAGCAGAGATGTTATATGGGTTATTGTGGATCGACTCACGAAGGCTACTCACTTTCTTCCTTTCAGAGTGGGCCAGTCTACAGAGCAGCTAGCTGAGATGTACATGAGACAGATAGTTAGATTACATGGTGTACCAGTTAGTATAGTTTCTGATAGAGATTAGCGGTTAACGTCTTATTTCTGGCAGAGCCTACAGCAGAGTTTGGGTACTAGGTTAAAGTTTAGTTCAGCCTACTATCCACAGATAGACAGGTAGTCAAAGCGTACAATTTAGACTTTTGAGGATACGCTTCGAGCTTTTACCCTTGATTTTGGTGGATCTTGGGAGGATCACATACATTTTGGTAGAGTTCTCCTATAACAATAGCGTCCAGGCAAGCATTCAGATGGCACCCTTCGAGGCTTTGTATAGTAGGAAATGCAGATCACTGTTAGCTTGGGATAACATTAGTTAGAGGCAGATGCTTGGTCCAAAGATGATTGATCAGTCAGTTAGAGTGATCAGGCAGATCAAAGAGCATCTCAGAGTGGCTCAGGATCGCCAGCGTCATTGGGCGAACCAGCACAGTCATTATCTTGAGTTCTTCGTCAGCGACCATGTATTTCTGAGGATTTTGCCTACCCGCGGAGTTATCAGATTTGGAGTACGTAAAAAGCTTAGTCCCAGATATATAGGCCCGTTCGATATTCTCGAAAGAGTTAGAGACGTATCTTATCGTCTAGTTCTTCCACCATCGCTTTATGAGGTACATGATGTCTTTCACGTATCTCAGTTGTGCCGGTATATTCCAGACCCGAGTCATATCTAGGATCATTCTGAGTTGGTCGTTGGTACTGACCTATCATTTGAGGAGAGTCCCGGATCTATTTTGGACCAGAGTGCAAGCACCCTGATTTTTAGAAATTAAAATTTTAAATTTATTAATATTGGTATTCTGAAATTATTGTGATTAAGAAAAAAAAATTATTTATTTTTAGCTAATTATAATATATAGTATTCATGAATTTATAATTATGTGTATTTAATTAATTATTAATATTGTACAAAAAATATATTTTGGGTGTACAACTATTATTAGTGTATTGTATAATTTTTTTAGAATTTATTGAGGTCTAAAACTATTTTTAGTGGCCATATATATATATATATATATATATATATATATATATATATATATATATATAGAGAGAGAGAGAGAGAGAGAGAGATTAAATAAATAGAAATAAACCCACCCATTAACCCTAACCCTACCCATTAGCTAACCCAAACCCACTAACAACTCTCCCTCCCCACGTACAGGAACCTCTCCCTGGCTCTCTCCCTATATATATATATATATATATATATATATATATATATATATATATATATATATATATATATATATATATATATATATATATGCAACCCTAAACCCTAACCATCACCCACGCCTCCACCACCCGTCGGCGTCGCCCGCAATGTCGACCGCCTCCGACCCCCGCTGTGACGCTGCGCCGCACGCGCGCAGCAACTCACAGCCGTGCGGCCCCCTTCGCGTGCAGCCTCCGCCCTCTTCGCTCGTCCGATTTGTGTCCCATCTTTGCTAGTATGTTCACAACCTAACCCTCTAGGATTTTCTTCAAGTGGAACGAATTTAGGCACCCGGGTTTGATCGAAAAATTGATCGAAAGTTGGCCGAAAAACTGTTCGAAAATAGTTCAAAATTTTAGTCCAAGTACCCATGTTCATACCCAATTTTCTACCAACTCGTTAATTATTTTTAAAATATAATTGAAGGGACTTCTTCATAATATAACCAAGATTTTTACTGTTCTTTTAGTTTTTATTAGTTTGCTTTAATGGTTAAATTATTCTTGTTCTAAAATGACCAAAAATTTATTTTTAAAACACCCAAAATCTCGCGATACATGGTACGTCCTGCCAAACGAAGCACCTTTGTCATGTACAAGTTGCATCGAAAGACGCGTAATATAAATACGGACGTGTGGGCTTTCGTGAAACTTGATTTGGATGTGCGTGCACACCGGAATCAACTCGTATCCGTCAAAAAGTACTATATTGGCATGTTCTGACACTCGTCCTAATTTTGTGTGTGTCTGTCATTTCGCAACAAAACTTGTTCTATCGGATTCGCAGCGTTACGCTGGTCCTTTGACCCAAGTTTGGTTAGATTCTGAGAACGTTGACGAAACATCATTTTGTGGGCCACATGGTTCCACATAATGGACGATTTCGTGATCGGCACATCGGAATCCAGTTCTGGATATTTTTTTGGGTTCGTATCGTCGTTTTGGACTCGTAGACACTAAGTAGGATGAATTTGGAGAACTTTATCTTTGGTATATTTTTTGGTGCGAAGTGGGCCACATGTGGACCCCGCTTTGACCCAAAACTGTCAATCCTGCCCCTGTGTTCAAATTGGACTTATGGGTAGTCAATCCTAGCTATTTCAAGTATTCTGAGAATAATGGTGATATTTGTTTTAGCATCTGGAGGTGTACGTGCAGATTTCACTTTTCCAGGAGCAGTTGAAGGAGTTCAGAACCCAGGCAAGTGTACCTTGCCATGATGTATCATAGTTCATTGTCTTTATTATCTTATTTAGTTATTATAGTTATTTGATATGTGTGATGTGTGTGTTTACCCTAGGACCGTGAGATGTTGCTTAGCATCCGAACAAGATTCGGGTGTCGACGTCGTACGCGGAGTCGATTAACGTCACTTAGAGAGTTGATTCCACGATCCTATTTTTACGTGCTTGCTTTACCAAGTACGCCATACCCTAGGAGACTTAACACTATTTTATGTGACAAAATCTTTCTTGTGTTATTCATGGTGATTCTGTATAGGCTTACAGGATTCGTGATATGAGACTAGCATATTATATAGATATGGATATTATTATGACTCGTTGCACTAGCTAGAGGTCATGATCTTGCGTGTTATAGACATGAGACATTGTGGACATGAGACGTGAGGTTATATTGGGTGGGAAGAGACACACCATACTACAGGCTGATTATTGATATATATACTATACTACTAGAGGTGTTGTGGCACATATACTGGAGTCGTGATACTACTAGAGGTGCCTTTGACTCTGTCTCAGATCTTTGGCACCTATACTGGAGTCTTGATACTATTTACTGCTATGGGCTCCCCGACACAGAGCCTATAATAGTTTCAGCCTGAGTACGAGTGATGCTCTCACGTGTATATCACATAGATGGTTACGGTAGTTTACCCTTGAGTATGTGGCATTATACTGTTTACTTTTGGCATATTGTTTCTTGTACCTTGTTACGTCCCTCTGAGGACCTGGTCCCTGCCAGTTTTTGTAGCTTAGACGGTTATAGAGCCTTTGGAGTTGCTGATGGAGTTGCTTGTCTTGCAGGCATTGGTACTAGGTACTTATATCATTTCTACCGAAGTTATGGTTATTTATTCATATTGTTTATTCATCTGCTGATGTAGCCTAGTTTTATAGACTCATATTTCTTTCTCGAGTCTATTCGAGTTTGTGTATTACTGGATGACCGACTTTAGCACATGTAGCTCATTCTTCTGTATTATGTTCATTGTGGATTGAGGCATAGATATTTATATTTACTTGATTATTTAGATAGTGACCATTATAATACAGCTTATACGTATTCGAGTCAGACCAGAGTCTGGTCGAATGCGTAGCTAGCATGTTACGTATTTCTAGTCCTACGTATTTTGGAACTGGGGCGTGACATATTTTTGTGGTGGTCCATGCAGGTCCTGATTAAATCGTTTCGGTTACTTTTCGGTACCGAGCGAGCATGTAATCAGGATTAGCAGTATTAGTATCTCAATCCACAACTGATTTGATAACTTCTTAGCATTTGATTATTGCCCTTGGACTTCATCATTGTACTCGTTTATTCCCCTCAACATCCTTATTATTATTTATCATCTCTCCCTATTTCAGAGAGATGGACTTTCGTGCACGGTGTTTCCTCCAAAAGCATAGCCTTGTCAAGGCAGAAGAAGACATGCTGGATATAAAGTTTTGAGAAGATGGTTACCCTTTAGTAGAGTAGATAGATGGGTTATTCATATATGCTAGAGCCAGTATAAATTGTTAGCATAAGAATTAAATATAGTATTAGAGGTCTAGAACTAATAAAAATCTTACCCTTGCTTAAGGTAGCAGTAATTTGGAAGTATTAGAATTTAGAAAGATGGTTTGATTCTTACGTACTGGAATATTTTATGGAATACATAGCTAGATGATGGGATTAGTTGTGGCCCATGATGGGGATACAAGGAATTGTATTATGACCTTAAGAAATTGGGACCTTACGTAGTAGGCCATAGTTGTTAAATATCTAGTTGTCTTGTGACTTTTAGTTTCAAAACTATATCTTATGACCCCCTTAAATTATTGATGACTATAAGTCTGGACTAAATAGACAGGTAGATTGCTAGACCTAATATTTGAGTAATTAGATAACTCGAGTACTTAAGTATAGCTTTCAAAATCAAATTAGATGTACTTGATTATTTGGATTGTCAGTGTTAATTGAACAAGTGAGTTTCACCCGTGATTACTTGGGTGGATAAGCTAGTATCTGTGATAGAGCAAATAGGTTGAAGGATGAGAGTTTTGATAGATATTATAGTCTTAAGTTAGATATAGTGAATTGCCTATAATAGATGACAAGCTACAACAAGATAGTAACCATGTAGTTTGGATGAAGGGTAGACATGGAATAAACTAGGAGAAATCTCAGGTTCAAGTGAAGAAGGTAGAATGATAATAAGAAGAGATTCACGAGGAGTACATGACCTCGAGAATTTTAAATTGAGAGAAGGATCTAGGAAGGACTGAAGATTTTATCACTCGGTAGTTGCCTAGAAGATCTATAATACAAAATAAAAAGTACTGGGTCATGATTGGTGAAGCTTAAAAGTTGAAAACAAGATTAACATACCAAAAAGATATGAAGGTGCGTAGGAAACAAATAATAAGGGAAAGATATTATGGTCGCATAATCCAAGGAGAAGGGATTGTGATATGGACTTGAGGGATAATAATTTTAGTATTTATGAATTGTAATACTTTTGGAATTTTAAAAATTTAGTGCGAGTAGAAATTGTTGATCAGTCTCAAAGTAATACGAACTTCAAAAAATTAAACACGGGTTCAGAATCACATACTAACTTGATGATTATTCTGTGGAGGATTATCACAAGACCCTTAGATTATAGATTTACACATGGTAGGAAAGTGTAAATGGAAGATATAAGTCTTATAGGAATGATAGCTGAATATTGTGGGTTTACACATAAACTGATTAGGGCCAGAAATTTAGATTTTTGACCAATAGGGTATGAGTTTGTTGGACCTATCCTCAGTAGTAGGTGATGAGAACCTATTTCCAATGTACCATAGTCGATGAATTTTTGGATTTTAGAAATCTTATTATCTCATTAAGTTCGAAGAACTTCCACTCAAGATAACCATGACATCATGCTTATGTAATAGGGTAGTAGCCTAACCGAAAGATTCTCGTAAGGAAGATAGGTTTTAGATAGCAGAGATTAGACGAACAACAGTACAGAAAGATAGATAATAGAATAGAATAAGTTGTACAAAAAATGGGTAGGCATTCCAATTAAAGATTAGATGAGTATTAAAGAGTGTCCTTAGCGAATAGTATGCCATGAGTGATAGACCTAAGTACATGCTTAGTTTAGACCCTTACCTACTAATATGCGACGAAGACGAAATTGTAAGGATTGTATATTGTTTACCTATGGCCAGAAGTAGGTTGCCAATAGTATGAGAAAGATTATATAAAATATAACTTAAATGAATATAGTAATGAGTTTAAGGATTAGTTGTATTACCCCCTCGACTGCATTCCTATCCTTCTTATCAAATTTGTATCTTGTGTTGCATATATGGCCTCGTGCTTTTTGCAACAACGATCCTTCTAATTATAACAATGAGTAGATCATTTCTCTTCCCCTAGTTGTGCCTTAATTATAAAATTAACCCCTTAGTTGGCACCACTCCTTGTGTTAATATCCATATCACCATAGATATCAGTTCTTTTCTATTATAATCCCCTTGATCTAGTCACCATGACTCGATTCCCCAAATACCTGCCTAATCGTGCCTTATTCAATCATGTAGACTTATCAAAAAAAAATCTTGTCGTGGCCTGAATTTTGGTCTCTTCTTCATCAATGTCAATCAATGATCGAAACCTCTCCACCACCTTGCCTTAGTTAGATCGAACTCGGTCATTTCTTCTGCCTTGTAGAAGCTTGACCTATACAAGAGCAGTAATGGATGGGTAGTAATTTCTCTTATAAGGTTGTTGATCAATAGCACCCTGATAGTTTCTAGGTTCCTTTATAAAATCCTTGATTACGGCTAGTAAATCCTAGAATTCTTGTATCCTTATTTAGAAAATATGCCCTTCCAGAAATCTTGTTAGTAGGACCATGACCTTAGTTTTAATACCAACTTAATTTTTATAAGTTGGGTAGGTCGTAGCCCCTGGTTTTAGTGTAGGGTTATTTCTAGAAATTTAGGATAAATTTGAATTTATTTTGGTGTTAATTAGGTTAATCTAAAACGAATTAAATTATCTATTTAATTTTTGTATCCTTGATACCCTTTGTTGTGGCTCGAATATTTGGAGCACAACACTATCATTTCCTTTCCAATAACTTACATCCTTATGACCTAGACTAGTCACTCTACACCTATGACATGACTATCACTCACAAACTGGCCTTTCCATATTTTATTTTAGTCACACGACATTCGCGACGCAATTGTACACACATGGCATATAGATATCCGTTTTCTGTTGCGGTCGATTTTAATACTCAACACCAACTCAATTCTTCCGGCAATATTGACATTCATTAGCCTAACTGGAACCTACTCACTGATGACACAACTGTTACTTACAAATATACACACCCATGCTCCATATAGACCCCCAACATTCGTGGCATATCTCCTTCTAAAACCCTATATCCAACTCCGTTGCAATTGAATTAAATTATACATAGGCAAACCAAATATCCCAACCACTGATATACCCGTATCCCATTCATGCCAACCTACGTCCGTGACACTTGTGTTGTATTAAATTGAACCCCTTGTACTCTTTACACAATACTGAACACCTTGATGAGTTATATCATATTTTGACGCTTATTACTGAACCATTCATCGGCATCCATGATATGCAATGAACAACTTCTCGGTACCATCTCACCCTAGTTGTATTTGGCTATGGTAATTCCTATTGTCTTATAGACTCATGACCTAATTAGAAGTAAGGAGAACTGGTAAAACTTTCTTTATAGAGTTATTGACTCGTTAACGCCATGATAGTACATATATTTTCTTTAATAGGTTGTAACAACGGTCACAAAATTCTTACCATCTCGTATCCCTCCTTGAAGTTAGACTTTCTAAAAATTCTTAGAAATATAATCATGACTATAGTCCTACGACCAACTTTATTCTTATAAGTTGGGTAGAACCTTGAGTAAGCATACCCTTATTCTTAGAATGCGACGTCAAACTAGTACTCCATTTGGTAACTGCGTCCCCATCTTTAGTGCAACCTTCTTAACTAAAATCTTTTCTACTATGTTTATTTTTAACTTCGAGGACGAAATTTTTATAAGTTGGGTAGATTGTAAGCACCCTGATTTTTAGAAATTAAAATTTTAAATTAATTAATATTGGTATTCTGAAATTATTGTGATTAAAGGAAAATTTTTATTTATTTTTAGCTAATTATAATATATAGTATTCATGAATTTATAATTATGTGTATTTAATTAATTATTAATATTGTAAAAAAAAAAAATTCGGTGTACAACTATTATTAGTGTATTATATAAATTTTTCTGAAATTTATTGAGGTCTAAAACTATTTTTATTGGCATATACATACATACATACATACATACATACATATATATATATATATATATATATATATATATATATATATATATATATATATATATATATAGAGAGAGAGAGAGAGAGAGAGGTTAAATAAATAGAAATAAACCCATTAACCCTAACCCTACCCATTAGCTAACCCAAACCCACTAACAACTCTCCCCCCCCCCCACCCCGCATACAGGAACCTCTCCCTAGCTCTCTCCCTCTATATATATACATACATACATACATACATACATATATATATATATATACAACCAACCCTAAACCCTAACCATCACCCACGCCTCCACCACCAGCCGGTGTCGCCTGCACCGCCGACCGCCTCCGACCCCCGTCGCACCGTTGTGCTGCCGCACCGCCCACAGCAGCGTCGACCACCGCCCGCTTCGCCGGCCACACGCGCGCAGCAACGCATAGCCATGCAGCCTCCTTCGCGTGCAGTCTCCGCCCTCCTCGCTCGCCCGATTTACGTTCCGTCTTTGCTAGTATGTTCACAACCTAACCCTCTAGGATTCCCTTCAAGTGGAATGAATTTAGGCACCCGGGTTTGATTGAAAAATCGACCGGAAGTTGGCCGAAAAACTGTTCAAAAATAGTTCAGAATTTCAGTTCAAGTACCAATGTCCATGCCCAATTTTTTACCAACTCTTTAATTATTTTTAAATTATAATTGAAGGGACTTATTTACAATATAACCAAGATTTTTACTGTTAGTTTTTATTAGTTTTCTTTAATGATTAAATTATTCTTGTTCCAAAACGACCAAAAACTTGTTTTTAAAACACCCAAAATTTTGTGATACAGGGTGCGTCCCACCAAACGAGACGACTTTGTCGTATACGAGTTACATCGAAAGACGCATAACGTAAACGCGAACTTGTGGGCTTTCGCGGAACTTGATTTGGATGTGCGTGCACACCGCAATCAACGCGTACCGTATCGGCCTGTTCTGACACTCGTCCTAATTTTGTGCGTGCTTGTCATTTCGCAACGAAACTTGCACCATCGAATTCACAGCATTACGCTGGTCCTGTGACCCAAGTTTGGTTCTATTCTAAGAATGCTTACGAAATATTATTTTATGGGCCACGCGGTTCCATATAACGGGCGATTCCGTGATCAGCACATCGGAATCCAATTGTGGACATTTTATTGGTTCGTATCCTCGTCCTGGACTCATAGACACTGAGTGGGATAAATTTGGAAAACTTTATCTTTGGCATATTTTTTGGTACGAAATGGGCTACATGTAGACCCCGCTTTGACTCAAAACTGTCAATCTTTCCCCTGTGTCCAAATTGGACTTATGGGTAGTCAATTCTAGCTATTTCAAGTATTCTGAGAATAATGGTGATGTTTGTTTCAGTATCCGAAGGTGTACGTACAGATTCCACTTTTTCAGGAGCAGTTGACGGAGTTCAGAACCCAGACAAGTGTACCTTGCCATGATGTATCACAGTTCACTGCCTTTATTATCTTATTTAGTTATTATAGTTATTTGATATATGTGATGTGTGTGTTTACCCTAGGACTGTAAGACGTTGCTTAGCGTCCGAACAAGATTCGGGTGTCGACGCCGTACGCGGAGTCGAGTAACGTCACTCAGAGAGTTGATTCTACGATCCTATTTTTACGTCCAAGAACGCTATACCCTAGGACACTTGACACTATTTCATGTGACAGAATCTTTCTTGAGCTATTCATAGTGATTCTGTATAGGCTTACAGGATTCATGATATGAGACTTGCATATTATATGGATATTATTATGACTCGTTGCACTAGCTAGAGGTCATGATCTTGAGTGTTATGGACATGAAATATTGTGGACATGAGACGTGAGATTACATTGGATGGGGAGAGATACACCATACTACAAGCTGATTATTGATATATATACTATACTACTAGAGGTGTTGTGGCACATATACTGGAGTCGTGATACTACTAGAGGTGCCTTTGACTCTGTCTCAGATCTTTGGCACCTATACTGGAGTCTTGATACTATTTGCTGCTATGGGCTCTCCGACACTGAGCCTGTAGTGGTTTCAGCCTGAGTACGAGTGATGCTCTCACGTGCATATCACATAGATGGTTACAGTAGTTTACCCTTGAGTATGTGGCATTATACTGTTTTACTTTTGGCATGTTGTTTCTTGTACCTTGTTACGTCCCTCTGAGGACCTGGTCCCCTGCCAGTTTTTACAGCTTAGACGGTTATGGAGCCTTTGGAGTTGCTGATGGAGTTGCTTGTCTTGCAGATATTGGTACCAGATACTTATATTATTTCTTTCGAAGTTATGGTTATTTATTCATATTGTTTATTCATCTGTTGATGTAGCCTAGTTTTATAGACTCATATTTTTTTCTCGAGTCTATTCGAGTTTGTGTGTTACTGGACGGCCGACTTTAGCATATGTAGCTCATTCTTGTATATTATGTTCATTGTAGATTGAGGCATAGATATTTATATTTACTTGATTATTTATAAAAGATTTTGACACATGTGCACGTTCTTACCTTGTACAAATGCAACCCCAGACTTGTACAGAATCATGCCCTGGGGAGGACGAAGGGTTCTACGGAACCGAATGCGAGGACGATCGGTTCTACGGAACCGGGGCGTGACACATTCAAGGTAGACACTTTGAGCCTATAATTTTCTATCTACCAAAGGTCTATCCACAAACAACTATACTAAAAATTTCACTTGCCAATCCATAAATTGTGTTAGTGTTCTTGAGTTGTAAAAGTGAGATCTTCATATTTGTTATGGGAAGATCAATACCTATCTTGTAAGAAGTTGAAGTGTGCAAGCATTTGGATCAAAACTCGTGTGTTGAAATTAGCAAGCCTTCGAATCAAAGCTCATGGTAGATTAAAGAGGAAAAGAGTTTCATGATTTGGAGTGCCTCACGGAAGATACCAGGATACATCAGGTGTCGATATTCTTATTGCTTTCTCTTTTGCACACTTGTTTTTAAATTTTCTATTAGCAATCATTTTTATTCTTGATTATTTAGTTAGACCCAATTCACCCTCCTAGGGTGCTTACATTATCCTCGATCAAGATACCAAAATCACAAAAATATGTATCCCTATACAAATACTGATAAGGTGAGGCGAACCTCACAATTTCGTACCCCCTATCAGGTTACATGGGCCTAATAGGGTTGTTAGAGTGCTTTTCTTAAGGATAAAGTTAGAAAAATATTTTTGCTTCATGAAGAATCGTGTGCCTAGTCGCACTGTCTATAAACATCTAACTTTCTCACTTGTTATACCTGAACATAATTAATTGAATTTGATCACATATATGCAAAAATATAAAATTTAATTAATAATAAAAAAACTTGATTAAAAATAATATCCAAATCAAAATGAAACTATAATTCATTATTTTTAATCCTAAAACATGAGACACATGAGATCAACTATGTTTACATATTCTTCCATTTGCTGGTGGAAGACTCCAACTTCAAAATTAGTGCCCAACGGATAACCTACTTTGACCACATGGGTATCTCTTTACTGTGGTCGTGAATGTTACACTTTTACTACATTGTCACGTCCCAGTCCCAATATGTAGGACTAGGATACGCAAGCATGCCAGCTGGTATGTATACGTAGGCTACTCCAATATATGGAACCCACGAATACACACGTATGCTGTAATATGAATCACAGTTCACAAGTGCTATATAAATATTTCACAAGTCTAACTAAATCTCATCTACATATGCAAGTAAAATAAATACTAATCAAATAGCTAAAAATCTCAAGCACAAAGTAGTCAAAATAATAGTCAGGTGGAAACAAATCCACTACCAAACGACTATATCAAACTAAAATGATAACGAAGTCCGACCTCCCAAACTAAAATAAAATAAGTAGCAAAAGAATGTATCAACTAAAATATCCATCAGTAAGAAGAACTCAAGGATGCTCAGAGGGTAAGATCTCCTCAATAGTAAATGAAGAGTCAGGTCCGGGTCCGTACTTATATGGATAGTCCTGATCGTCTACTCCTAAAAATGGACCAGGTCCTCAGAGGGACGTAACAAGATACATAAAAGCATGTCACAAAATAGTGAAAATAAACATCCATAAGGTCTCATAACTGTTCTATGTGAATGCAATTTTGGACAACATTCCTAAGTAGGGGCACTCCTAACAAATAAAAGTACTAGACACACGTAGTGCTTAACCGAGTCACTAGCGGCCAACTAAAGTAAAGTAAATAAATGCTAGATATATGTAGTGCTGTACCGAGTCACCTGTGGACAACTAGAGAAAAACAAATAAATAAAAGTCCCCACGCTAATAGTTGTCCTCCCCACCCCCATGCTCCTATCCGTATCATCTCACAACACAATCTAGCTACTACGTCGAGACAGAGTGCAAGTATCTGCATCGTAGCTTCGGTTCATAGTCTATTGCAGCACAATAGCCTAACAACCAAACAAAGACAATGATTGAACCACCATACAACGATAGTCCATGTTCCTAAACTACTAATAACTGCTAAGTCTTCTAACATGCATCCCTATTAGCAGTTATTTCCTATCTCACGATCCATACGTACCGATGCTCAATCGAAACGTAAGTTCGTAATCTATATTATACTCACACTCGTGGAACACATGTGTCATGGCCAAAGGAGATATAAATATATCTCGCAATCATGGGGTGGTCTCGTATATCTAGGTCAATATGCATAATAAAAATAAGAGACAAAAAGATGACGCACTTTGTTGTTGCACCCGTCTTTCTTGGACGCGCAGTTTTATATAGCAAAATAAATAAGAAATAAAAACAAAAAATATACGTTCTGGAAATGAATGTGAATAAATAGTACTGTTGCCTGGCAATGGTTTGATGTTGTAATGACGTCCAGACGACAACCACAATGAATCGGAAGATACAGACTCTGAACTAACTTCCCCGGATGCTACAATAGACATCACTAACGTTTTCAGTATAAGCGAGATAGTCAGAAAATACTATCCATTCGTCCAATTTGGACACAAAGACTTAAACGGTAATATCGATCAAGGCGGGGTCCACATGTGACCCACTTTCTACCGAAAAGCGTGCCAAAGTTAAAGATCTCTAAATTAGACATATTATAGGTCAAAAAAATTCTAAACGACGATACAAACTCAACGGTATGTCTAGTATTGGATTCCGGTGAGTCGAACACAAAATTGCTCGTCAAGCCGAATCATGGGGTCCGTGAAACAGCGATTCGTCGACTGACTCATAATCGGACGAAACTCGGGTCACAGGACAAGTCAAACGATGCGAGTCCAGCGGTGCAAGTTTTGGTGCGATCCGATGAGCGTGCACAAACTAATTGGGTGATTTGCAAAACTGTCGATACGGGGACTTTCGAAGGATACGAGTAGATTTTGGCATGCACACACATCCAAATCAAAAGTCAAATTCCACACATCTGGGAATGCCATAAGCGCCTTTCGGTACAATTGGTACAAGACGAGACGGTCCGGTTTGTCGGGACCAACTTTATATCGGAGAATTTTAGTATTTTAAAAATAGTTTTTTTGTGATTTTGACTTAATTTTTATTGTCCAAAAACTATAAATTAGATTGAACTATTTGATGGAATTTTTAGTCGGTCAGGTTGTCTACACAAAGGAAAAATTGGTTCATCGTTTCTCCAACTGTGGAGAAAGATATGCATCTTGCAAGTCGGGATCACGGACAGTTTCTGTCCTATTAGAACCTGTGATTTTTTCGAGTTTGGGATTCAATTTTTACCTAATTTTTAATGCTGTTTAATTAAAACTAATTAACTGGTTTTGAAGAGGGTTATGTTTAGAACATACCTACGAAGATGATTAACAAAATGATTGAGCGAAGGAGGAGAACAGAAGGAGTGAAGTTGGGTTGGCAACGCAATTGCTGTCGTGTAGACTGTTGTTGTTGCTATTCGCGGCTGCTGCTCGGCACGCGCGCGGGGCGGTCACGCCCAGCGCCCGGCGCGGATCGGGTGTGAGGGTAGTTTCTAGGATTAGGGCTTTGGTTGGTGTGTGTGTGTGTGTGTGTGTGTGTGTGTGTGCGCGTATATATATATATATATATATATATATATATATATATATATATATATATATATATATATATATACATATGAGGAGGGATCGGGATCCCCTCATTTTTTGTATCCCCAAGCATCCCCTCTTTTACAGCCGTTGGATCTAATTTAAGTCATACAATCTTAACTGTTGATTGTAACCATATATATATATATATATATATATATATATATATATATATATATATATATATATATGGTCGAGGCGCTGGGTTTGCGGGTCTGGGTAGGTTTAGGTTTTTATTATTATTTATTTTTTCTTTCCTTTTCTTTTTCTCTTCTTTTCTTTTTTTTCTTTTATAAACTAAATTTTTTTTCTGTTATTATTATTATTATTATTATTATTTCCTAATTGTTTTTATAGCCTTTATTATTATCTTTTTTGTTTATTTAATTTCTATTGTTAATATTACTATACATATTATTATTATTATTATTGTAAATCATAAGACCCAACCAAAGGTTCTGAGGATCCTCTTCAACGAGGTTTTCCATTTGTATTGCTTTAAGCATATGCTTTCGAATAAAGATCATGACAAGTGTCTTATCAGCTTTAGTCACGATTGTCGGCCATAATTGTTATTATTAGTTTCTTTCTTGTGATATGGAGTTTAACATCATGTACCAATTTTAGATAGTTTCTTCCGAAAACTTCCAGTGCAGTAAAATCAAGCTTGTTCATTTTCGACACTAGAAGTGGAGGAAAAAAAATATATTAGAACTATAGGTTCGAAGTAAAAATGGATTAATTACGTTAAACTTTTGGTTCACAACATGTAATGATAAATTTTTATTTTCAGTCTATTAGCATGTTACGAACTTCGGGTTCAAGATGAACTTCATGTTCACTTATTAACTGCAAGTTTAAGATGAGTTCATTCCTTACGAACTTCAGCGTGGTAAAGGTAAGTGTTGATAACATATTGTAGCTTGAAAGACTAAGAAGTTTTTCAGGAACTAAGAAAAGGAAGAAAGAGAAATTTTAAGTTCTTCAAGAACTGACTCTATAAAAGAAGAGAAATAGAAAGAGAAAATTTTCGTTTGTATTATACAACTCTTCAACGGTTTCTCTTTGTATTTGTAAAATAGTGAAAAGGTTTGCAATGAATAATCATGTTATCTTAACAAATCTCTAAAAGATGAATATCTTTATTTAATTGGCATAAACATATCCTATTAGTTATAACTAGCTACAATAATTTTTAAAATATATACAAAAATTGTATACTTTTAATTATAAAATATACATTAAATTGAGGGTATCCATCATTTTATAAGTCTTATTAGAATTTTGATTTTAGAGCGAAATTGAAACTTGGGCTGAAATTGAAACTCTAAGGCTCTGTTTGATTAGGCTTTTTTTCATGAAAAATATTTCCATCACAATTTTCACCGATTGTAGTATTTGATAGCTTATATTTTCTATGGAATCATTTTCCAAAAAACTATTATTTTCCATATTTTCCTCCAAAATGATGAAAAATAAAACTTGTCCAACCCATAAAAAAATATCATTTTTCCGTACAAAATAATAGCAATCAAACATCAAATCAAATTTTCCATTAATTGTTTTCAAAATTCCATGAAATTTTTTTCCTAGAAATATAATTCCATAAAATTAATTTCTTTTCCACATATTTTTCACCTTACAATCAAAAACACCTTAAACCGTATAAGATATATATCAAATCCGAATCCGAATCCAAACCTTTTTTTTTTTTTGGTTTTTTTTTTCCAAACCGAATATGGTTCGGCTGTCGGTCCAAAATCCAATAATGCTCACCCCTACATTAAGAAAGAAGATAATATGACAATAGCTATACGATCACTTCCCATTTGTCTAAATTTATACTTTAATTAGTCTGTTCTAATGCTCCGAGCTCCAATCGATAGTCTGCCCAAGTCTACCGAGTCAAAAAGAATTCCAAACAGGAATATGGATTCTTATGCCTCTCTATCAAATACAGTTAAGAACAAAAGAAATTATAAGCCTTGGAAATGGACAGTCCAGCTTCTAAGTTCATATGTACAGAGAGTTGCCAATGACCAAAAATAGTGCTCCTTAATGTAACTCTTTAGTTATCAGATCAAAATATCACAGTTTTCCGTTATTTGTCTCCTGCCATATGACATACATACAGATGACTACCCAAATAAGTTATTACAGCCTGAATGCTGATATCAATATATCACTGCTTTGACCAATTAATTGTCAGATGTAGACCATTCTCCCATAAAAGCCACCAGATCTTACAAGCTCCCAATTTTTCACATGTTCGCTTGATTTCAGGTCACTAGAATGATGCAAAACTACGCAACGCAAGCCATTCAACTGCATGCACCAAGGAAAAGGTTATTTCACATCTCCAATATTTAAAAATTCCAGCAGTCGGTTCTTGACTTTATTGGTTGAATAACTTATAGGTCTCCTTTTTCTTGAATCGAGTGGAACATGCATATGCCTGTGTTTAAACAAACTACATTGAAGACAGCTAGAATCGTCTCATCTTCATTCTGTCATCACCATAGCTATCATCGCGCCACCCCTGGCCCTCATGATGCCTGTAGTTCTCATCTTGCTCCTGCTCAGTGCCTATCAATCTACCAGATGTGTTACCTAACC
This sequence comes from Iris macrosiphon, assembly GCA_036927795.1. NCBI lineage: Eukaryota > Viridiplantae > Streptophyta > Magnoliopsida > Asparagales > Iridaceae > Iris > Iris macrosiphon. The sequence continues at coordinate 66,961,275 of JAYESA010000020.1, forward strand.
GGTTTCTAAACCTCCCATTGAAACCAGTCCTTGCGGTGCCTCCTGGAAACCTTTCATTATTATTCTCAGGGCATAATCTAAATGTCCTAGAAGGACCATTGTCGACATGAAAGGGAAAGTTGTCATCATCAGCAGCAGCATCAACACCCCGTTGAATGAAGGAACGAATGGGTTCCCGCCTCTCTTCACACCTTCTTCTATCATCAGCATATTCATTATCTTCAAAAATTTCGCGGATTTCATTATGGGGAAAAGCTGATCCAAAGTATTCTTCTGCAGCTTCTCGAGAGTCTACTAAATTAAACCTCCGGATGTTTCTATCAGATCCCCTACCCCTCAATGGCCTAAAAAAATCACGCTCTCTTGCAGGAGGAACCATACCTATAACATCATCTGATAGTCGACCGATGTATGGAGGAGATACACGTCTTCTGTGTACCATCTCTTCTTGGTAACAAGGGCGCTGAAGAGGTGATCTTAACCTGTTACGCCTAATCATTTGTGGTGATCTACAATGGACCGGTCCTTGTGGTCCAGTATAATCATCAAGACATCTTCCAGGAGTTGTCCACTGTTGGGGTACGCGTTGTTGAGCTCTTGACGAAGACTTTGAGCAACTAGCACCCCTTTGCTGAGTAGGTGATAAACTCCTTTCTCTCCGGACAAAAAAGCCTTCATCTCCTTCGTAACGAGAACGTGCAAGTGAGGGAGGTTCCCTCATGCCATCTGGCATGTTCCTCATTAAATTCTCTTCATCAGTGAGTACAAAATCATGCAACTCTCTCTCAATGCGCCTACCTGGACTGATCTCCCTTATAGGATGACGAACCATTATTAATTGTCCTTGGGCCCCAGGAGACCTCCCTCTACATGGCATACGAGATAGATTTTGCAATTCATCATTTGTATGTCTCCACCTCTTGCAATTGGATCCGTTGGATGTGGCAGCAATGGACATTTCAGAGTCATTTAGTCTTGGGGAGAATTGGCCCCGAGTCATGCTATTAATATGTTCCGGTAACTCATCAGAAATATGATTCTCGCCATGCAAAGCAATCTGCCGTTCAGTTCTATTCCTATTTCGCACAAAATCTTTAACATGCTTCCCAACTTGATGAAATTGGCTCCTCCCAACTTCAAACTTTCGAGAGTTTTCGCTAGAATATTCATCTCTGAAATAGAAAGCGAGTTAAAGACAAACTACAAAATTAAACGCTACAGAAAAGCACTGCTCGGGTAAAGATATAACCTGTGCCCACGAGATTGTGATCTCTCTTGGTTGAATGATCTATCCACGAGACTTTCTTTATCTATTTGTGGGAATGATAACCTGCCTGACTCCGATTTTATTTTTTCATATGTAGATCCATTTGAGGCAGTATTCAGGTATATGATTCGACTATATTGACCTGCAACAATAACATCTTTTGGTTCACAATCAGCTTCAGAAGATTTTGTTTTGCACAGTTCAGAAGCTTGAGAAGACTCTGTTTTGCTCAGTTCAGATATTTTAGGCAACAGGTCAGACCCTTCAGCTTCCTCCTGTTGGGTGTTCGCATCAACCTGATGATCTTTTATAACTGTGCTAGCAGTAACACCTATATCAGATTCCATCTTTCTTTCAGGAACCTTGTTTTTCTTCATATGATCCTTTGATATCTTGTGAATGGATTTGATTGGCTCACTTTTAGCAGACTCTGCAGTCAGCACTCCAACAGATGAAGAGCCATGTTCATACTTGTTATCACAAGGACCAATATCACACTCAACAGTACCATAATCCTTTGCCTCTGATGAATTATTTATGGAAATCTCCTTTTCTTCAACAACTGAGGGTTTTAGAACTGGAACATCAAGAGAACTAACAGAATCAATACTTTTCACCTGCTCCACTTCTCTTTCCTCGCATAGTCCGTCAACTGCACTGATCAATGCCAGATCTCCGACTTCACCGTTTTCATAGTCCCCATCATCTGTGCCACACTGTTTACGAAGTTCTTTGGTTGTTCCAGCTGCATCATAAGCAACAACATCCTTGGATTCAATTTCACAAGGCTTGTCTAGAATTTGAGGAGATATATCAGTCTTTTCCTTCATCCCACCACTCTCAACAACCTTGCTGTCTTTATATTGGCCTGTGAGTTCATCAATCTGAGTGACTTCAGAAGAATTACGAGCATCAAAAGAATCGACTTCTGGAACAGATTCAAGCAGACAGTCTGCAGACACCCTACAGTCAGAAGCCGAAGTCTCAGGAACAATGGGCAAGTTATCAGTTTTGCTTTTTTCTTCCTTTGAGTTCAACTCATTGGAATCTGAAATCATGGGTCTCATAACCATCCCTGATGGTGTGGTAATGGTTTCTTTTCCTGCTTTAGGCACGTCAGTGTCAATAGGAAATTCATTACTAGGTGTTGGAGCAGGGCTATTGACACTTGGGGCCTCGTCAACTACATTGTTAGCAACTTTGCTAACATGTGAAGCAGGATCCTCTGAGTCACTAATCAACTTTCCTTCAACCGATCCAGTAGACTTGGATGTAAGTTCCAATATGTTGCCTTCAAATTTACATGCATTCTGGTGCAATTCTGTGCTCTGCATTGATAAGTCATGCCCTCCTAGCTCTGTTTGAACTCCCAGACTCTTAAATTCAGGAAACTTGTAGGTCAGATATGGCGACTTTCCATCAAATTTACCTGTGCTTTGGAGTGACAAGCTAAGACCTCCTAGCTCCAATGAAAGCGGTCTTCCCTCAGGACTTTTGTAACTCCCCTCTAATTGGTCAAGAGGCTCTGTCTTTACATCTATACTGCAAGCAGACTTCAAGTCACCAGAGACTAGAGTTTTCAAAGTTCCATGTCCTTCACATGGTTCAGATTTGACGTGTCTAAGAACTAGAAAACTTGTGTCACCAATTTCATCAACTTTCCTGATGTCCCCATGGCCACTTTCAGAGGCTTCAGATTCTACAAGTCTATTGATAATCAATTGTGGATTATGACTAGAGGTCATAGCTGTAGGCTTCACTGACGAGCTTAGAGATGGCATTTCTTTAAGAGATTTAAGATTAGGCCGCTTAGCCAGCATCGTGCATGCACTGGACAGAAAGGACGGTTTAATCTCCAAATCTAGACAAGCCCCAGAATCAGAATACTCAACCATACCAGTTGACTGATTCAGTAACTTATGGTCCCGGTCATTTGTCTGAAAATCGCAGTTCCCCAATGTTGCATTTGCTCTGTTAGGTTGTGTGTGTAAGTCAAACCGTTTCTTGTGCATGTCATCAAGTTCTATCCTGCCACTAGTGTAAGTTCCATGGTTAAGAGCGAAATCAGTCTTGGAACCTTCCCAAGTGTCCATTGTTGTATTTAAATCCCAGTTTGATCTACTTAAAGAAAGATGACCAGAATCTACTTTTAATTCCTCGTCACTACATTTGCTTAAGAGACTCCTGTGTACCATGTCGTCTTCTTTCACCAAAATCCCGTCACTCTGAACAAGAAGACATTCATCACTTCCCAACTTTTGGGGCACCTCTGAAGTCTCTTGCATTGTCGACGGAGGTTGCATGCTTCCTATGACTGGCAATATTTCGTAATTCAAAACCGAAATACCTTCACCCTGAACAATTTGACTACCATCACTTCCCACCTTTTGAGGCACCTCCGAAATTTCTTGAGGTACTTTTGAAGTCTCTTGCATTGTTGACAGAGGTTGCACTCTTCCTATGAGTGGTAATATTTTGTTGTTCAAAACTGGGATACCTTCACTCTGAACAATTTGAGTATCATCACTTCTCACCTTTTGAAGCACCTCCGAAGTTTCTTGAGGTACCTCTAAAGTCTCCTGCATTCTTGATGAAGGTTGCTCGTTTCCTATCACTGGCAATATTTTGTTGTACAAAACCGAAATCCCTTCACTCTGAACAATTTGACTATTATCGCTTTTCACTTTATGAGGCTTCTCTGAAGTTTCTTGCGTCACAAAAGGAAATTGCATGCTTTCTTGCTCGGTACTTGCAAAATTAATAGAAGCGACTCCTGCACATGGACCCAACCCATTAATCGCAACAGATGCAGAACAAACTTCTTTGCCTGTCACAGCACTTTCGTTGCCTGTCACAGCATCAGCTCGCCCAAGACGACTGCAAGTTTCTGAAAGAGGAGAGTTTGACTCTAAAGATTCTCGTTTACATTGACTATCACAATTTTCTGGTGTTGATGATAGCAACTGTGGAGGAGGTGATGGAGGCCGAGTAAAAAGGAACTTTCTCTTCTTGAATGGTACAGCAACAAGAGAATCACTAAAGGGCCGTGCATGAACTCCCAGCTGCAGAAAGTAGTATTTCAAAATTTGTCAGCCCTTCATAAGAATATCAGGCAACGTAAAATACATGCAATAAGATAAAATACCTTTTCTTGCTCTGTTATTGGCATTTTCAGGTTACAGCTGAATCAGAGACTGCTCTGTACTAGTTACTTGACATGTCGAGTTAGCACAGCAGCTCCCAAATTATTTTCTTAGTTATGTCTTTGTTGCACAAAGAGACTACTTCAGTGCAAGAGAGAGTCTATTCTGTCACCAGACATACCTAAAGTACCAAAAACAAATATCAATTATAATTGAGAGCTGACGAGAAATAAAAAGCATAGAAAAACTTTGAATTATTCTGATACAACATTTAATACTTATAAATACGTGAGGATATGTAAATAAAAGTGGACAGCTAATATACGATGAACATTAAAGTCATTCTTAGTGGAGACTTGAGAAATCTTAGTCTGATGCGTGTACTAAAAAGAGGAAATAATAACTTGGGGTTAAATTCAAAGCAAGAGATTGGAGAAAAACTTGTATACCTTCTCTTTATGAATAAGGACAAGACAACCTATCACACCTAAAATGACTTCCCAGAAAGAAATACCTAGTAAATAAATATCGGATGCTAATCAAACCTCCATTAAAGTCTTTAAGCTCTAAAGAAGAACAATTTGACCATCTCATCACACCACAGTGAGTACAAAGATGCAATTATGTACAACAAAATCGCAGATTTGCATCATATGGTACAAGTGAAAAACCATAAATATCAGACTTGTTCAAGTAAGCTGCAAAATGCTAGAAGCAAAGCACATAAATTATGCACATGGCATATTAAGGGTCAAAACAGCAATTAAATTAACATAAGGTAATAAATAAACAAAAACCAGAATTATGACAAACTAAACTATATGCAAACTAAGATTTGTAAATATGCACTCATGAATACAGCAGTCATTCAGAACTGAAGCAAGTGCTGAATGTCAAAAATTCTAACATACTATCCCAGTTAAAGTAAGAAAAAAAGAATTCATCTAGAACTAAACAAGACGATCTAGTTGGCAATTTATAATAAATTAATAAGATTCTTTCTAGATCTACATCTAATTAATCACGAAGGAAACTAAACAATCAATAAACAAGAAGAAAAGCACAAAGAAGAAAAAAAACAAATGGTTTTTTTATGAAAATATCAAGCTGTAGTGGGAGCCCAGTTCCTCGTAAAAAATCCAGACACCTACAGCACTGTAAAGACAAGAAGATTTCTCGAGAGCCCCGTGAATAAGTAATACAAAATCGAATCAACAACCCTATGCCTAGCTGTTACGTTTCGTATAAAGCATATGATATCTAGGTTGACATCAAAAGAGTATGTATGTACTAGGAAGGTATATATCATTCATTCTGGTTATGTCATATGACAAACAGGACTTGATAATTCATGCAGTAAAAAGTCAGAGAGAATAAGACGAATCAAAGATTATAAAAAATTCATTCTCCCAACATTGAAAGAGAATAAATATAATTTCCATTGTCTTCAACAATTAGCAGGTTACATCCAACAACAAGGAGACCATCAAGCCTATAACCTCAAATTGTCAAAGGCCAAAGGCCATTAAAATTTCTAAAAGAGAAGCACCACTTCATCAACATCATCCGAGCCTATTTCCCATCAGAATGGCCGGCTCTCCTCGGCCTTACGTCAATCCTCAAATGGAAGCACACCAGGGTGGGTGTATAAAAGTTTAAGAAAGTAGTAGCTCAGCCACCTCTCTCTCTCTCTCTCTCTCTCTCTCTCTCTCTCTCTCTCTATATATATATATATATATATAGTTTGCAGTATTGGCCGATACCGATACAGTTTCGCATGTCACGATCCGATACAGACTAATACCCGATACTGACATGGGAGGTCTCTTTTCCGGTTAATTCGGCAACGAAAATTGAACAAAAAAGATCCATCAAGAAGGGTGTAAAAGCATAGCAGTGTTGTAAAAGCATGTAAAATAAGAGAACGTATCTATCACATGTAAACTAATTGGCAAGGGTGACTGCTATTTCATTCAATTTCAAAACTACTAAGAAACAACACCAAAAATACTTAGAATTATGCCTAAATGTATAAAATATACTTTCTAAAATGTTAATAATTATTTGTTTTCTGATACCAAAAAAATTCCATACTCCGATCCAAAACCGCCGATACTGTCGATCATGATACTCATAGGAATGGTCCGACACCGATTCTGATATTGATAGGAATGGTCCTACGCCGATTCTGATATCGTTACTACGAACATATATATATATATATATATATATATATATATATATGAGTTGCACGTATTTTATATTACTTAAAAAACACAAACAATAGTCCCTTAACTTTCTAGTACTTAATTTTTTTATTACTCGGGAAGAGCATAATTACCTAGTTACCCATGTTAAATTTAAAGAATAATTTTAATTAGTAACATAGGTAAGAATATTCATGGAACAAAAACTTCCACAGTAAACCCTAACCTTTTCTATTATATAATAGCATTAGAGTAGATGCATGTGCGTTGCACGAATTTTATACTTAATTGGAAAGAGCATCCAAACAATAGTCTCCTTTAAATTTTCTTATACATAATTATCTACCTGTCCATGTTAAATTTAATGAACAATATTAGTTTGTAAATATAGGTAAGAATATTTTTGGAACAAAAAAATTGTGAACCAACTTTTCATATATATATATATATATATATATATATATATATATATATATATATATATATATTCTTGGGCGCACAGCGAAAATAGACCCAGGAAATTCAGAAAAACACCTTGTCAAATATTTGTTCGTCTTCAAAAATATGGTCAAGGATCAAAGTCAATCTTCTTCAAAGATATGGTCAAATATATTTTCTTTCACATCTCCACCTCGACAAGATTTTGTCACAAAACCGAGACGACACACTTTTCAACCGCACAATTTCACCAAATCAACCACTCGTCAATCCCGCCCCTAAGGGCTCTCAAGCAACACTTCTCCACCTGACTGTGGAAAAGCATCCTTCTTCTTGTACACCCACTTCCAACCTATAGCTTGTTTGGCCTTGGACAATGAAATCAAATTCCATGTACAGTTCTTGTGGAGAGAATCTCTTTCTGCATAGCTATCATCCATCTCTCGTTGCTAGTATCTTTGACAGTATGTTTGAAGGTGATAGGCTCGTCATCCTCTACTGGCAGTGCATATGCCACCACATTCAACTGTCCATAGTGCTTGACCGGTTCATCAAATCCATACATGTGCACTGGCTTGACCGGTCTCCTTGGCCTATTAGTAGCCAAAGAATCTTGCTGATGGTGATGCTCTTCCTCTGGTTGTTCTTGTGAGGCTTGATGAACATCTTCAGAAACCTCCACCTCATCTGATGCATCCTCAGATGACTCAATCTCAGCTGTTGGAGATTTGCTAGATTTACCACTATTTTTATCGACTCACTCTTCTTGCTTGAAGTCAACAATGAAGACTCATCGAAGGTGACATCCCTGCTTATTAAGAACTTCTTTTCCTCCAGACAGTAAAGACGGTATCCCTTCACTCCTTGTGCATATCCTAAGAATATAGCTTTTTTGGCTTCGGATCTAACTTACTATTGTTGACATGATAGTAAGCTTTGCATCCAAACACAGGCAAAATGTTGTAATATGCTGGTTTGTCGGTCATCTTCTCATATGGAGTCACAGTTTATAGCCGGAGTTGGTGATCTATTAATCAAGTACCGCGCCATGTGTATAACATCTGCCCACCATTCCTTGCCTAAATCGGTATTGGAGATCATACATCTTGCTTTCTCAAGAAAGGTTCGGCTCATCCTCTCTGCTAACTCACTCTGCTGCGGCGTGTTTCTGACAGTCCAATGTCGCACGATGCCTTCTTGAGCACAGAAATCTTTGAAAGGTCCATAGGTATATTCAGTACCATTGTCAGACCTCAATGTCTTTACCTTTCTACCTTTTCTGTTCTCCACCATCGCTTTCCACTACTTGAACTTTTCGAACACTTGATCTTTGATTTTGATGAAATACAACCAAACATAACATGTATAATCATCAATAAAAGTAACATAGTACCTCGATCCTTTCTTGGAAGGAATCCTGATAGGTCCTCATATATCTGTATGCACATAGTCGAGAATACCTCCTGTCTTCTGCTTGCTTGTACTGAAGGTCACCCTGTGCTGCTTGCCATAAACACAATGTTCACAGAAATCCATACTTGGCTTCTTCAAGTTCTTCAGTAACCCCTGCTTGCTTAGTAAGGTCAGGTCCTTCTCACTCATATGCCCAAGCCGCATATGCCAAAGACGTGTGCTATCGGACGAATCCGATGTACTGACTGCTAAAGTCCCAGTCACAGTGCTTCCCAATAATATATAAAGGTTACCGGTGACCTTTCATTACCACCAAAGAACCACGAACAACCCGCAAAACTCCACCCTCAGCAACAAACTTGTTACCATTCCAGTCAAGCATACCAAGAGAAATAAAAAATTTCTTAAGGTCGAAAACATGTCTGACATTGGTCAAAGTTCGCACAATTCCATTGTGCATCTTCACCCTTGATAGACCCAATTCCAACAGCTCGACATGTGTTGTTGTTGCCCATCAACGCGGAACCACCATTCGTCGCCTTGTAGGAAGAAAATCACTTCCTTTTTGGGCACATATGGTAGGAGCATCCAGAATCGAGAATCCAACAGTCACTCATGTTGTCATGTGCCACCGAAAAACAGATTCCGGCATTGTCGGCTTCTGAAGCGCAGTTTGCTTCATCACCTTCTCTTTCTGTCTTATTCTCCTTTTTTTTGTTCTTCTTCTTTGTACAAGTACACTTATTTGCATAATGTCATTTCTCATTACAGTTGAAGCACTTCACCTTCTCAATAGATATCTTGGACTTGGATCTTGACCTTCTGCTGGAAGATGCTCTATCGTTTGTCCTCTCTCTTGCCATCAAACCTTGGACCTGGTCTTTACCGTTTTCGCCATTAGAAGCCAACCTCCGCACCTCATTAGACAATAAGACACTTGTAGCTTCTTCTACGAAAATTGAGTCCTACCAGTATAGAGCATCGTCTTGTAACAAATTTTTCTGATGCGGGCACTCTCAGACACGGTGTCAGAACGCTTGCAGGACGTATCCGATTCCCAACATCTGGTATCAGAGCTACTGGTTTTGGTTCTGGCAACTATGACTACGGAGCAGATAAACACTCGTATGATCACCCTCACGGGGGGGAGAATTGGACAATTTAGAACCAAGGATGGAGGATCTACTCTGGTGCAAGGACATGCATGGTCTGTTGGAGTACGACAACGTTAAGCCATCGGATAAAGCTGCTGAAGACTGGAAATGGCTGGATCGGAAGACCGTTGGATTCATCCACCAATGGTTGGACGACTCGGTGTTTGACCATGTGTCCATGGAGAGTTCGACAAAAGTATTGTGGGAGAAGCTGCATTCTCTGTACGAAAGGAAGACAACTGGCAACAAGGCGTTTCTGATTCGCCAAATCGTCAACTCGAAGTACACGGAGGGTGCCCCAGTGGCACAACATCTGAACGAGGTTCAGGGTATTATCAATCAGCTGTCTGCGATGAAGATGGTGATTGATGATGAGCTTCAGATCATTTTGCTTTTGAGTTCTCTGCAGAAAAGTTGGGATACGTTAGTGGTGTCAATAAGCAACTCCGCGCCTAGTAGAGTTGTCACGATGGAGGCAGTCAAAAGCAGCTTGTTGAACGAGCAGATCCGGCGTAAGCAAGTGGAATCATCGCAGGAGTCCGCTCTGGTGGCTTCCTACGGGAAGGGAAGACCCAAGTCACAAGCGAGGACATGAGGGAGTTCTCGGGATCTTGCGACTGTGGACCGCAAGGAGGGCTGCTATCATTGTGACGAAAGGGGTCATGTCAAGAGGAACTGCATGAAGCTCAAAGCTGAGAAGGCCAAAAGAAGGAGGATCAAGAGGATCTCACAGTTATGGGATATCTCATCATCGTAGCAACAGACGTAGAGGAACCTTGTGGCATGTTTCATGATGACGATTTGGTCATAGATCGGGGGCGTCGTATCACGCCACTCCATATAGGAGGATCTTCACGTCATATCACGACGGCAGGTTTGGACATATGAATATGGGCAACAAGGGGGGGCGGCTGCAGTTGTAGGCATCGGTGATGTGCACTTGACAACGGAGCTTGGTGAGAAACTCGTTCTCAAGGATGTGCGACATGTACAGATTTGACTGCCTCCACCGTGACAACTCCATCCGGAGGTTCCGACACCGTGTCTTATTTCCTTCATATATATATATATATATATATATATATATATATATATATATATATATATAACAAATTATTCTTTTAAAATAGTGAGCGAGTCTGGTCAAAGTCTACGAGACCTCGCACGGATCGAGAGTTTCTCCAACGAAACCACGGACGATCAAAAATAACGTAAATAGTTGCCGTGTCCGTGTCTAGGGAACATAATAAGAAAGCAATATAAATCAAGGATCGGTGAAGAAACCTGACCTGAACTGAACTGACCTTACCTTCTTCAATCGGAATGGAATAGAATGAAGAGAGAATGGGGGCTTTGGGAGAGAAGAAGCCCTAAATGGGAAGGCGATGCGGAAAGTGAGGAGAAAGCGTCCACTTGCTGAATTATTCATGTATTTATTGTACACTTACGCCTTCTTTTTCCAAATGTGGGTCCCACCGTAGATAGTGACGCTACATAAGTAAGACGAGAGAGGAATCTCCTTCTCTTTTTTCCTTTTTTTTCTTTTTTCTTTTTAATATTTTATTAAATTACGGAAAAAGAAAACAGTTTACTAAATTTGTAAGAAATGAAATGAAATGAAATGTCCGTACTAGAGACATTTTGTTCCTCTTCAGACTTAAAAATAAAAAACAAACGAAAACGTTTTTACTATAGATATTTTTAATTTTATTAAATTTTTTTCATTTAGTGTCTGAAAGAATATAAAAAAGTTTAAATTATTATTTTTTTTTTTTACATAAAATGTTTTTATTTGATGCGTTTCAAGATTTTTTACTTAATTGTTTTCTTGAAGATCATTGGGAAAAAAATGTCCCTTATCATGGATGTTTTCAAGTTTGTTATTTTATTTTTTTTCATGAAGATTGCTCTTAAAGTAATAAACAAAAAGAATAAAAAATTTGAAGTTGAAAACACACATGATATGGGCATTTAAGTTTTTTTTTTGCAAAATGGTCCCCTATAATCCATTATTTGCAATAAGTAAAGTTATTTTATTTATTATAATTTCTTTTATAATCTTCAGTCTAAAAAAAATTAAACGTTTAAAACACAAACAAAAAACAAATTTAATGGAAAACGCACCTACTAGGGGCGTCTTCACAAAATATAATTAACGCTATATTTTGTTACTTTTTTTAGCCCAAAAAGTAAAAATAAATAAATAAAATAAAAAGTTGAAAATGCCCTAATATGGACATTTTGTATAAAATATTTCTTATTTTTTAACTTGTTTTTCTTTTTCTTTATTTTCGACACAAAATAAAAAAATTGAAAATGGCCATAACAAGGGTGTTTCTATTCTCTCCGTTTAAATTTAGCAAACTTATTTCTCTATGTATAATATATATATAACTATATATATATATATATATATATATATATATATATATATATATATATATATATATATATATATATATACACTCTAGTGATGGCCTAGTGGTAAGGCCATGAGTACATGGGGGGCGGGCACAGGTCGAATCCCCGGGGGGGGGAGTGGAATATATATATATATATATATATATATATATATATATATATATATATATATATATATATATATATATATATATAGCCAAAGATCCTCTAGCCTAGTGGTTAGTGGAGACGCATGCGGCCCAAGTGGTCGGGTGTTCGAGTCCCGGTGAGGTAGTGGAAGGGATTAATTACCAAGGGCTTGTGTGTTCCTTTCCAAAAAAAACAACAACCTTATTTAGAGCATTTTTGTTCTCTCCGTATAAATTTAGCAAACTATTTTCTCAATGCGAAATTTAATAATACTTTATTACTATATTCAATTATATATATATATATATATATATATATATATATATATATATATATATATATATATATATATATACACACACACACACAAATCAGCGGTTAATATTAGATGACTTAAACAAGATCCAACGTAAACATGGGGATGATTGGGGATGCATAATAGGGAGAGATGTGGATCCCTCCTCATATAATCTTAACCGTTGATTTGTGTGTGTGTGTGTGTGTGCGTGTGTGTGTGTATATATATATATATGTGAGTATTTCTAAAATATATATATAGAAAAAAGGTTGAATTTTTTGACGAACTTTTAAAAGTACCGCAACCCAAACAAGTTTTCAAGTTTAATGGGAGCTCCATGAAAGTTCCGTCCCATCCAGAGGAGATATAATCTTGGCGTGAGAATTTTTACATTCAAAATGTAGTACCTCATTTTATAGAATAGTAACACTCAATTGGAGCCACATGATAATCCCAACCCATTTTCATTTTGAAAATGAATAAAAAAAAATAAGGGAGGAAAAATAGTTCAAATGTTCTCCAACCTAATTTTTATTATTACCACATGTCTGCAACCCAAGATTTTTTTTATCATAATTTTTGTGTCCCGAGATAGATAACAAGTGATCCAAAGATGTCACTCCCCATTTCCGATATACATATTTGGAACGTATTATTTCTTGCTTGCATGATAATTAGGTTGCATGGAGACTAGACATATTGTTTGGTTTAGATTGGTTCATGGTTTATTTGTTTGGGTTTGTTTGGTCATTAATTGAACCCATGGTCTAAACCTCAACCACAACTATATAAGTCAACCTCTTTCTCTCTCTCTTCCCTCATTCTCTCATTTTTCTCTCTCTCTTTCTTCATTTTAGGCAAGTACACCTTACATGATATGGAGAAACCCTTAGATTTTAATTCTTGCTTTTTTCTTGTATTTTATTAGTCTAATATATGTACATTATGATTCTAAGCACTTTTAATACTTGGAGTTTTTGATTTTGATGGATGGATATGAGTAGATATACATTTGAAGATTATGATTTTCATGGGTTCCATAAGTTTTCCTTGGTTTTGATCTACTTAAACTTAGTATCTTTGAAAAATAATTATTGCATTCAATTTCGTGCGATTTTGACTTTTGTTTTACTTGATTTGGACTTAAAATAAAGTTTTTATGGAGAAAATAATTTTCAGTTTAGAGCTTTTCCGCCATGGCTGAACTTGTTGTCTGAAGAAGACGAAGTTCTCATGCGGCCAACATCTATGCGGCCGAGAGTTCTATGCGGCCTGATCCTTATGCGGCCTGGTCTCTTTGTCGCATATGCCTTCTAGCATGCGTCCATCTTATTGGATGCATGCCTAATTGTTACACATGCGTTCTGGAGCTAAGTACTTGGAAAAGTCTTAACAACGGAACTCTTCGTGTTTTACGTGCTGAACGAATGTAAATTTCACTAAGTCCAAGAAACATCTATACGGCCGTGTGACTATGCGACAGTGACCATATGCGCCTCTCATCTCTTGGACGCATAACTCAATACGACTTTCATGGCTCTATACGACTTTTCATAAATTTGTCTTTTTCTTCCTGACATATTTTATGGCTTGTCACGTCCATTACTTTTGTCAATTATCTGACACGAATTTATTAGCCGTCACTCATCACTTGTTTCAAGGAGTGGACTTTGCCTTGACCTATGCGGCACTGACCTTGATCCTATGCGGCCTTGACCTATGTGGCACTGACTCCTATGCAGCCTTGACCTATGTGGCACTAACTCCATGCGTCCCTGATCTTCATACGGTCATATGTACACGATTTGTGGTTTTGCTTAGTTTGGAGGTTTTATTGGATTTTGTGATGCCATACATGATTTTAATGATTGAAAGTTTATGTAATCTCAGTGACCGGGTGTGAGACTCGACTAAGTGCCTGACCCGACTGTGTGCAAGACTAGGCTATACGCAAGTGATTATGATCACCTATGTGCCTGACTTAACTAAAGTGTTGTTATGTGCTAGAACTCATATAATTTACCAATAATTGGTAACTTGACCCGGCTATTAGTATTCGTGCTGATATAATTACTACGTGATATGTGCTAAGTGTTCCTGTGCGATTATATTATATGTTTTACACTGAGGTGTACCTAGGTGCTAGGCGACATGTGATATGATACGATTCCTCCAACATGGACATGATAGTTGGTCAATAACCAAGTGTGGCTAGGACTTGTGTTGATCGTTATATCACGCTGAATGAATCCAAATTAAACTGACAAGTGACAAAGTAAATCCATATCCAGTGTTCCCGTACTACGGTACGACATATAAGAAGAATAATATGTGACCACGCCATATGATTACAGATAACCGTAGGGTTAATTAGGCAACAAAAAAACTTGTAGAGCATTGGGAGGGATGGAATCCCGAGATCGTGCTTAACTAGCCACCCTCAATCATCTGGGGAGTGAAGGCTTGCCTCCATTTGGATATTGTTTAAATCCACATTAGTGGATTACGATATCCGACTATTATATTGTACTATGTGTTCTATGCGATCTTAGCACGCTTACGAGGGACCAGTACATAACTACTACGTGCTATGCGGCGATTATCATGGCTCTGGTAGCCATGTTATTACATAGTTCGACCTGAGGATTCTTATTGCATGCATAATATCTCTGGGATAACTCAGACTCCACCTAGCAAGCCATACAAGTGATTGGCCGATACTGTAATTAAACTTGTTTGTGGTTGTATCTTCTGTTAAATTGTTTAGGGACATGGACTATCATGGTGCGACGGTCTAACCCTTGTCCTTGTTTGGTGATAGGGTGAGATTGTTGTATCACGATAGGCTATGGATCGAAACTACGAGATAAACTATATATATATATATATATATATATATATATATATATATATATGTTTATTTTTCTCTGGTGTTGTTTTTTTATTCGTGCTTCCTTTGTGGTACTCGCTATTTGGGGTCTAATCCCACTGGTTTTGCATGGCCAGGTTTAGAGCCAGCACTTGAGGATCCAGTATACTCCCCCCTAAACAATGATGTACAACAGACGGTTGGCCGCTGAAGGACACGAGTGGATTTCTTCTTTCCTGCTCGATATTGTACATTTTTCTCTTTTGGGCGTTTAGCCACCGATACTTGTTAGCCGTAGATCTGGACATTTAGTTTTCTTAGATGATTGTAATTAATCAAACTACAGCTGATCATGGTCATGTACTTTTGCTACTTTGCCAGCTCCTTATTTTATACAGCTGGTTTCTAGAATATTTTGATGGGGGCGATTGGGATACCTTTCAACTTTATTATACATGTTTTATGTTTTCTATTCTTGTTTGACTGATTAAAACAATAGATATTCTGTGTGACCCTAAGTGACTTGCTTGTAGTATGCACCCCCTTGTCTAGTTATAGTCGTGATCGCCGTACGACGTATAGTACCTTGTATGGGGTAGCTGGCCATGTTCGTCTTCGTATTTTGGTACTGGGGCATGACAAGATTTTAGTGGTGGCCCATATAGGTCTGTGTTTCAGACTTAAGGGGTGTCATGGGTCCTAGGAGTCTTAATAAAATATATACCTTTGAAATCCTGAATTTATTCTTCTCAATGTCTTGCTTGACTATCGAATCAATTACTTCTTTGATCCTTCTTGTCATGTTCTTGATGTCTTTTGTCCTTTTTTTTAGGGCTTCTTCAGTTGCTGGAGCAACAAATCTAGTAGGTCAGGGTCCCCCTGGGCCACAGCGAGAGGCAACACCTTCTCTGAGTCAGGTCCGGATTAAGCCAATTATTGAGCAAGTTGAGACAGTCGAACCAGTAGCAGATCATGTTGAACGCTAGACCCCAAAGATCCCAGTACCTCCAACTGTACCAGTGGTACTTGACACTCCGACATTATTGGAGATTATCCGAGGGATGTTAGCAACTCAGCAGCATTAGCAATTTCAGCAACAGGAAAAGAATGTCTTACTGAATCAAGGGTTACAGATGGCTTTAGAGAGAGATGGAAGGACATATTTGGCAGTGTCGGTCAGATTTTGCCGACTTAACCCGAGATACTTTGACAGCATAGAGGATGCCATCATGACATACGTGTGGCTCCAAGATATTAAAGTTATCTTGGCAGAAGCAAAGGTCCGGCTGAGGAACAAGTTGATCAGGTCCGATTACAGCTTCAAGATATTTCCCTTGACTGGTGGGCGTCAGTGGAGGTTGGCTTGAGGCATCCTATCACTTTGGATAATTTTATGACTTGGTTTTGAGCTAAGTATTTTGGAGTCATAGCACAATATGAGCTCCAATAGAGGTTCATCGGTCTTAAGCAGGCCGGCAGGACCGTAAATGGATATGCAACCGAGTTTTGCAGGCTGAGTAGATTCACTCCGATTATGGTGGCTACGGAGTCGGATAGAGCGATGAGGTTCCAACAAGGACTTCATCTAGATATTGTATAACTAGTAGATGGGCACGACTACTAGACTTACGAAGAAGTGTTGATAACAGCTCGAAGGCATGAGCTTACTATGCAGAGGTTATCGGCGAGGATGGGAGGCCAAAAGAGATCTCATTCTCAGAGTGGAGGAGGTGTAGGAGTACCCCGAACGTCAGCACCATCACCTGGCGTTCATATTCATGATTCAGCATCGTGGAGGACGGTAGTTTCCATAATGACACCACCAGCTCGGCAACAGCCGAGATAGCAACAATAGCAGCAAGTAGCACCGATGGGGTATACTTACTATGGCAAGGAAGAAAATACTAGAGATGTGTGTAGGGCCACCAATGGGTTGTGTATGAGGTGTGGTAGTCCAGACTATCGGATTACCAACTGTCTAATGATGCAGAGGCCAGGAGGGCCAGTCTAATAATTTCTAACACTGCCAGTACCAGGGGCAGTTTAGCACAGAGGGCCGACAGTAGAAGTACGACCATTAGCTCAGCGTTCGTTACCTACACAGGCTCAGATGTACCAACAACAGAGGAACCTGCAGCAGGGCCAGCAGGGGCTACAATAGTGTATTCAAGGGAGGCAGCAACACAGGGTACAACAGGGCCAGGGGCAAGCATTCACTTTGTCTCTGGAGGAGGCTTTGGCATCGGGCGACATGGTGGTAGGTAATATTTTTGTCGTATCTTTACCTGCTATAGCATTATTTAATTCGGGTGCATCTTATTCTTTTATATCTGCACGATATGTGACATGCATTGGATTGGAGTTTGAGGCATTGCCAGAGAGGTTGAACACACTCACTGGTAATGGGCTCATAGAAGTTAGTAGGGTGTGTATAGCATGTCCAATCATAGTGTGCGAGCATTCATTACCTGCACGATTGATCAAGTTTCCTATGGGTAACTTTGATGAAAGACAACCATGCTATAATAGATTGTCACAAGGGTAGGGTATTTTTTTAGTATCCCAGGCATGGAAGACTTGGCTACTGCAGACTGCTAAACCTGCTGTTGAAGGCTCTACAGTGCACTGGCTCTGCTGCTACTTGCTGAGTTTACTTGATGTTGTGCATCCTTTCTGTTGTGTACTGTATAATATTGCTGCACACTGATTCCTCACTGCTGTACTGTGCAGTACAGCTAGCTGCTAGCACAGAGCTGGCACACTGCTCTCCCTTCACTGCCAAATGATGCACACTGAAAACTATGAAATGCTCTCCCTAGTGACCCGAGCTCACTTAATCACTCAAACAACGATATGCACACACAAACATACATAGGGCATTGTGTATCAAGTTAGAGCAGTTCTTACCTTCCTCTAGAGAATCATACTATATTTAATAATTTATAGGACACATACTGTCATTTTTGCAGAAGTATCTAAAAATGGATATGAATTACTATCTGTGTCATCGTTCGTGGATGTACAACCGTCATCCTGATGACATATGCGGTATACGAGATAAATTTATTGAGGGTATACAGCAGTTCCTGCAGTTCGCCAAGGCGTTCCCTCAGTACATGGACGATACCAAAATTAAGTGTCCGTGTGTGAGATGTCGCAACTTAAAATATCATCCAGAAGTGTAAGTCACATATCATTTGTACTCGAAGGGCTTCACGCCGAATTACTATCAGTGGACCATGCACGGAGAACTTGTGTCTCTAGCATCGAAGTCGGAGACTTATGTGGAGCCGTATATGGATGTCCACGACCACGCTGCTTACGACGACGGGTGGGTGAATATGGTTTTTGACGCGGCAGGGCCTAGTTTCAATCCGGACAATCATGATGCAACTGAGGAGGCACTGAATGCCGATGCTGCAAAGTTTATGGAGTTGTTGGAGAATGCAAGGACTCCATTATATCCTGGTGTAAACACCCTGAATTTTTGAGAATAAATTTAAAAAGAGTTATTACGAATTCTTGGTATTTTCTGGAATTTAAAGCGAAGGTGATTGCGATTTTAAGAATTTTAAGTGTGGCTAGTTGGTGTTAAAATATTATGAAAATAAGATTTTATGGTGTAAATTGGAGAACCGGACATGTGGTATTTTTCGGTAAATTATTTGGACTCCGGAAACATATTTTAAGCCTTAAAAACTATTTGGATGTTAAACCGAGTTGAACCAGACCAAACCAAGCAAACCCGAGTTGAACCAAACTTGAACCCACCGCTGACTGAATCGGACCAACCCAGGTTTGCGGGCCGGGTCGGGTCGGATCCATGAACCCGACCCAAAAACCAAACCAGACCAAACCCTAAAACTCTCCGCCGAAAATACTGTTCCCCACCTATATATTCCTCCAAGATGTTCGTATAGCCGCCGTCGCCAACCTAGCTCTCCTTATCATCTCAGCCGACCCCTCGACCTCACGACTGACCGGCCGCCCTCGTCGACGCAGAACCCCCACCGACTCCCTGCTCGAATCCCCGCCGCCGAGTCTAGTCCCAACCCCGGACGCCGCCGCCTCCCAGCCACTTGAACTCCTCCCTGCCGATCGTTCCCTTCGCCGCCACCCGACCCGTCGACAGCCCCTGAACCCAGCTGCCGCCAGGTCGTCGACACCCCGAGACCCCGAGCCGATCCCCTCTGCGGAGTCCCCGATCCCGATCGGCCGACCTTTCCCACCGCTCAGGCCGATTCGGCAACGCCCGTCCACGAGCCGCCCCTCGCCGACCAGAGCAGTTGCTGGCCGACAACTCTCCAGCAACTCCCTGAGCCGTGACCGGACACAGCATCTCAGCGGACATGAGACGCGAGCAGCAAACACAGGACACGGGCGGGACACAAACAGTACCCTCGGACACGTGAATTTTAGCGTGCACGGAGCCCTGTTCAGGTACCGTTTTCTCCCACCTCGTAACTCCGTTTTAGTTTTTGTTAGTTGCTATGCGTAGACTGTATAACCCTCTCGGTGCCCGTGTAACCCGCTCGGTGCATCGCGTCATGTGGTGATCGCACACCGCGATCCAAAAACAGGAAAAACAATACCCCGTTTCACCCCAGAACTGAGTGCGCCCCGCCAAACGGGACGACTTGGTCGCGTGCGGTCTTCACAGACACGTGCGCGTCGTTGATACGGTCGTGTGGAATTTTGCAGAAGTCGATTTGGAGGTGCGTGCACCCCGAAATCAACGCGTATCCGCCGACGACACCCCGTATCCGACCTTTCTAGAACATGCTGTAACTTTGTGTACGCACGTCGGATCGAGACGAAACTTGTGCCATCGGACTCGTAGCAATACGCTGGTCCTGTGACCCGATGTTTGGTCCGATTCTAAGAACATTGACAAAATCGTGTATCGTGGGCCCCACAGGCTCCACTTGACGGGCGATGTAGTGATCGGCTCATCGGAATCCAATTCTGGAAGTTCCGTTGGGTTCGTAACGTCATTTCTGACTTGTAGACACTGAGTTGGCAGAATTTGGAGACTTTGGACCCGGACATGCTTTTCGGTGCAAAGTGGCCCATATGTGGACCCCGCTTTGGCCCGAAAATGACCTTTTTGCCCCTGTGTCCGAATTGGACGTAAGGACAGGCATTTCTAGCAGTTTGACATCTTCTGAGGCTATTGGTGATATTTATTACAGCTTTTGGAGTAGAACCTACCGGATCCACAGATACAGGGACAATTGTTGGTATTCGGACATCAGGCAAGTATACCTTGCCAAACTCTGCAGTATTATTATATATTTTCTTGCTTTATTTATATTGCTGTGCATGCTTAACCTAGGACCGTGTGACGTACTTAGCATCTGATTATCAGTCGGATGCCAATACTGTACGCGGTGTTGGGTACTGTCATCTAGAGATGGACTTACATGACACTTTATATTCTCGTACTTGTCTTACCAAGTACATTATGACCCAGGACACTTGACACTATTCATGAGACAGGATTTTCTCGAGATATTCGTGGTAATTCTGTATAGGATACAGGACATGGACATTATATTCTTAGATATAGTATGACTGGTTGCATTAGCTATGATCCCGCTTGACATGGACATGAGACGTTGTGGTCATGATATGCGTGGTTACATTGGGTGGGGAAAGACACACAGGCTACAGGCTATTCTATATATATATACATCCACTATTATTGAGAGGTCGTAGACTCTCGGAGCAGAGCTAGACCCACTTCCGGTTATTACCACTACCGGCTCCCCGACACAGAGCTTGTAGTGGCCCAGCCTGAGTACTCGTGCTGCTCTCACTTGTATTTTCACTTAGATGGTTACTTACTTGCCCTACTTATTCTATTTATTTTCTGCACTGCATTTATTTTGGCGTGAGCTTTCTTGTACCTTGCTATGTCCCCTGATAGCCTGGATCCGGATTATGTCCCCTGGATTTGAGGACGAGATCTACCCCGAGATATACGGGACCAGAGCAGGAGCTGATCCAGGAGCCGTACAGCCATCCGAGGACGAGGTGTTAGCCGAGGACTTCTCCTGAGCACCCATGTTTCATGCTCAGTATTTATTATTTATTTCATTCATTTACTTTCTGGTCTGTTGAGCCAATGTATTAGATATTTATCGGGTTGTTTCCCCGAAGTACTTTGTTAAGACTTGCTGATGATTTACATTCCTTATTATTCTGTGGATCATATTTTATATCTTGTGTGGATGAGATTAGTTGTGCCATGTTGTCGTAGACTTGTTATTTTACAGCTTAAGTATGCCCTGATGGATCCATTAAATTGGGTTTGTCCATCGGTGCGTACTGCTGGCCATTGACGCGCGTCCGGTCCCTCGGTATTTTGGGACTGGGGCGTGACACCTGGTTGTGAGGATCATTCACCGTTGGAGGTGGTTACAAGATTGTTGAGCATCAAGTCCAATTTTAATATGTCGCAAGAATGCTATAATCAACTGATCGATTTGATTATAGAGATCTTGCCCGAGGGTGCAAAGTTTCCTAAAGACTTCTACCGATCTAAGAGGATGGTGAGATCGCTCTGGATGGGATACGAGAAAATCGATGCATGTCACAACGGGTGCATGTTGTACTACAAAGACGAAAAGGATAAAGATGCGTACAGATTCTGTGGTGCTGATTGCTACAAGGCCACTGGTAGAGGAAAGTCTGTCGGTGCAAGGAAGCCTATCGATTTGATGCACTACTTGCCTTTGACGCCGCGGTTGCAGAGGTTGTTTATGGTTAAGGAGACTGCAGAAAATATGAGTTGGCACAGGCGGAAACAGATCGAAGGAGTATATAAGACTAAAGCTAGAAATACCTTTGATATTGACGAAATAGCTTATCAGGAGGACGAGCTACCTCTTGTAACAAATATTGTAGATGTGGACTCAACGGAAGTTACTCATTACACGAGTAATAATGTAGAAGATGTAGAATTATCCGAAGAGGAAGACGAAGTAGATGAAAGTGAAGATGAGGAGGAGGAGGAGGAGGAGGAGGAAGAGGAAGAGGAAGAGGAAGAGGAGGACGAGGAAGGCGAACAAGATAAATTTTCTGAAGATGATTGAAAATAAAAAAATTTCCTGTAGAATGTACTATATTTTGACTATAGAATGTATTATTTTGACGAATATATGTATTATATTTTGACTGTAGAATGTATTATCCATTTAGACTGGTGACACCACTAGTTATTTATTGTACAATTCGATGAATGCTGTGAGATATGCATAATATTTTGACTGTAGAATGTACTATATATTTGTGTATTTCTTTATTCATCATATGTTGTTACCAGGTATGACAGGACGACGCAGAGGGTTCGGCAGGTCCCGAGGTAGACAGAGTGCTCCTCCTGTACTGCATACTGTTGGTTCTGGATCCTCGTCGCTCAATACTCCAGTATATCGATCAGTCACATCTCCGATTGTGACGATGTTACGTGGCATCACTCCTGGGACGAGTAGTTCCAGGCCTGATAGTACTCCCTCGTCCAGCGTTCCTTCTGCTGATGGAACCATGGAGACAGATGAGCATATGGAGAAGGTTGTGCCGACGTTGTCCCAACATCAGCTAGATCCTCCATGCGCACCTCCGGAGGAGACGAGAACAGATATTTGGGCTGACGGTACAAAGTAAGTCAATTAGATGGTTTAGCATAATATATATCATATATTTTTTTATTCATCATATATTGACTTTTTTGATCAAAATAATTATCTCTGTATAGATATCGTCCATCGTCGGTTCAGAGACGCCTGGGCCTCTTTCTGAGGAACAACTATGGTGGCCCTTGGATCAACTACTCTGAAGCTCCGGAGGAGAGAAATGCGTTCTGGTTTGCACACTTCAAGGTAAAAGTATATTATATAAATTCTCTAATTTATGCATTATATTACTTATCCGTGGTGCTCACTTACTAAATTATTTATTGTAACAAACGTATTTCTATCCTCCACACCTGGCCGAGTTGATCGAGCGGATGTTTCCTGTCGTTGCCGCCAAGCTTATCCGTGATGCTCTGGATGACCGGAAGGCTCGTGATCGCGTTGGAAAACTGATCCAAGATTGGATCATGCCTGAGCAGTGGACTGCGATGAGGGCTAGATTCGACGATCCGAGGTACAAGGAAAGGTCTGAAAAGGCCAAGGCGGCTAGGCAAAATGCTGCAAAGTGGTGTGGTGGCTCGATTCCTATGATGGAATATTTTCGTCATTTGGTATATTTTTTATTTAAGATATATTATTTTAATATAAGTATGATAAAATGGTAGTAGGAAAAAATGTTTAATTTTAGTACTAAATATATATTTTTAACAGGTACAGAGGGGTGAGGATGCAAATATGGTGACCGTCTTCCTGGCCACCCATCGAAAGGACGAAAATCTCATTGATGAGAGGGCCTCACAGACCTATGTAAGTATTACTTTACTTTGTGTTAATTTTAATATAACTTAGGCAATTATCGAGTATCCAAACTTTTCTAGGTCGAGTATCTTAGGCTGCGTGAGCGGGCGACTGCTAGTGCACCTACAGTTGGAGAGGCTGGTACTTCCTCGCAGCCCGCTCTAGCTCCGTCGGCGGACGAGCTGTGGGTGACCGTCGCTGGTGGTCTCCAGAGGGGTACGTACTATGGTACGGGATCCTATGGTGCCCTGGTTGCGATGCAGTCATCTAGGGCCTCCCCGACAAGTGCGTATTCCCCACAGCCCTCGCAATCGTCGGCCCGAGTCTAGGAGGCCATTGACCGTCAGATTGCATCTCTCATTGACTAGTTGTTGCGAAGGATATAGGAGCAGCCCCGGTCCCAGCCGCAGGCGGACGATGCGACGCTCATCGCACGATTTGATATGCTCGAGCGCAGCATCATGGAGCTCCGAGATTTGACAACTGATCTTAGAGCCTCGATAGAGTGCAGCATCATGGAGCTGCATGCATCACAGCTATCCATGGGCGAGAGGTTGACGATGATACATGATTCAATGGTTCATAGCAGTACGAGGCTGTTATCTACCTTGGATTCATACAACAGCGACTCACAGAGTTGGAGCGGATACGTCCTCCTGGTGCGCCTACATCGACATAGACTCCACCGACGTTACTGCCTTCTCTATCGACATCGGTATCGATTTCATGGGAGCAGTATGATCTGTTCTTATCCTTCATGCGCGTCGGTGATCATCCTCCTGCAGATCCGCAGTAGTCCTAGTTAGGACCATTTTATTATTGATTGTTTGTGTTTCAGACATTATTTTTTGTATTCTTTAGGACGAGGCTTTTAATTTGCTGTATTCTTTGTATTCTTTAGGACGAGACTCAGTTGTATGGATATTTGCTATATTCTTTACGATGATATTTTCTCTTGATTCGATTTTTTAATTTTAATATTTTGTTTTCTTTAATTTTTTTATATTATTCATATTAAATATATATTAATTTACCGGTGTTGAGTGTTCAACCCAAGGGGGTCGGCGAACCCAATAAATTTAACGGAGGGTTGCTCCGGGTCTATTTGTACAGATTATGAATTAATAAACTGCAGGAAGAATAGTTTGGAAACAATTCAGTATTTTTTTATTTTTTATTTTTTCACTGTATCTTTAGCGATGTTTTTAGCAACGTTTAGCGATGCTTAGCGACGTTAAGTCACGTTGCTACATACTTCGCTAATTATGTTGCTAAAAACGTTGCTAAACAAAGTCGTCTGTCGCAACTTGCTGACATGGCAGTATTGCCAGGTCATAGTAACGTCGCTATAAATATCGCTACGTACGTCGCTAATTTGCGACATAAAGCGACAAATATACACGTCGCTAATTTACGACGTTGCGTCGCTAAACGTCGCTAGAAAACAACGTATTTACGTCGCTAGAAAACGTCGGCATAGCGACATTTTTCCTGTCAGCGACTAGTTTAAAGGCGACTTCAGTAAAACGTCGCTAATTACATCGCTAAAATTATTTAGCGACGTTTCTTTACGTCGCTAATTTGGCTTATTATTGTAGTGTGCGATCTTAGCACGGTGGCCTTACGTGGGACCGTTGTGTAACTACTATGTGCTATGCGAAGATTATTATGGCTTGGCTAGCCTGCTAGTACAGGGTTCGATTTGAGGATTCCTATTACATGCATAATATCTCCAGGATAATCCAGACTCTACCTAGCAAGCCGTATAAGTGATTGGCTGATACTGTAATTAAACTTGTTTGTGGTTGTATCTTCTGTTAAATAGTTTAGGGACATGGACTATCATGGTGCAACGGTCTAACCCTTGTCCTTGTTTGGTTGTAGGGTTAGATTGTTGTATCACGATAGGCTATGAACCAAAACTATGAGACAGAACTATATATATGTTTATTTTCCTCTGGTTTTGTTTCTTTATTCGTGCTTCCTTTGTGGTACTTGCTATTTAGGGTCTAACCCCACTTGTTTTGCATGGCCAAGTTTAAAGCCATCACCCGAGGATCTAGCATACTTCCCCCTGAATAATAGCGCGCACTAAACGGTTTGTTGCTGAGGGACACGAGTGGGTTTCTTCTTCCCTGCTCGATATTGTATATTTTTTCTTTTGGGCGTTGTCACTACCATATTTTCTAGGAAAGGGTATTTTAGTCATTTAGTAATTAATTAAATATTGTGCATGTTAAATATTTATTTATTATATTATTTATTTATTGTTAGCATGTTAGATTTATTTTTGGACTTGTGTTAGTGGACCTAACTAGTTTAGTTTAGACTCATGGACCAAAATTTAATTCTAGTTAGAATTGAGCCCAATAATTAGAAGCCCAATTATTAGGAGGATGATTAATTATGTTAAACCCATTAGACTAAAAAATTTTCTCCTTAATTAATTCCTTCATGAGAGGACCCAATGGGTATTTTAGACTTTACATAGTAGCTTGAGGGAGGGGCCAAGTGAGGCCTATATAAAGGGGATGAAAACTTTCTCTCTCTTCATTTTTTATTCCAAATCTAGATCTAGAATTTTCCTCAACCAAATTCTATCAAATCTCTACCAAATTTCTACCCAATTCCTTTTCAAATCACTATTGGAGAGTAGTGGAGCAAGGATCTACAAGGAGGAAGCATGGATCTATAAAGAGGAGCAAGGATCTATAAGTTGAAGGCCAATTTTACCAATTTTGGAGGTTTCATTAAGAATCCATCTCCTAATAGGTACAATTCATTTTTTCCTCTAGGTTCTAAATATGAGAATTAACCATAAAAAATTAACCCATATGCATAGGCTACCCATAGGATTTGGTTTGGTATTCATAGGAGGCCTATTGAGAAAGTTATGGTATTTTTTTGTCAATTTTGGGAGAATTTCGAGATTGATATTTGTTGTGTGTGTCAATTGGTCCTATAGATCAATTTGGCATGTGCTTGTGTGTTTGGGGCTAGTGTCGTGTCCACAATTGGGTACGTGTAGGTCGTATCCCATCAATTTGGTGATACGTGTTAATTTGGGAGTTTTTTCTCCGACACGGGACTTTGTACATATCATATTTTGACACAGACATGTAGATTTGTATTTGACTCTTCGTATTGTTCATAAATAATATATGTGACTTGTTCGTGTCCTTCAGGGTACGTTTGGATGTGTGGTGGACTCGTGTCACATGCGTATCCTAGATCTAGTGGGATACGGTGTGATACTCTCCATGTATTTGTGCAAATTATATGTAGATCTATTCTTGTGTTCTTATTTCATGGAGAATGTAATTGTATATATATATATATATATATATATATATATATATATATATATATATATATATATATATATATATATATATATATATATATATATAAGGTGGTGTATATATATATTTATGTAATTTTGTGTCTTAGATCTATGTATCTATGTTTATATTATATGTGTATATATTGTATGTAGCTATTCTTATATATGTATATATAATTGTATATGGTAGCATGTATAAATATGCATATGTAAATGGATATTTATGGGTTGTTATAATTATAATTATATAATATGTGTTATATATGGGGAATGATTTGATTATACGTATATATATATATATATATATATATATATATATATATGTATAATTATATATACATATTAGTATGTATGTTACTATGTGTATTATATACATAATGCTATGTGAGGGTATATGTATAGTTATTAGTAGTAATTATGCATATGATATATATATATATATATATATATATATATATATATATATATATATATATATATATATATATTAGTGACAGCGGGCAAGAGGGTCGCTGAAAGGCAGCAACAGCAGGCAGAAACAACAGCAGCAGGAGAAACAGCGACAGTAGTTGGCGACAGTTGCAAGAAATTGTCGCTGAAACAACAGCAGTATCAGCAGCGTATCAGGAGCTTTAGCGACAGCTTTGGCGACAGTTGTAGAAAACTGTCACTAAAATAACAGTTTATCAGCATCAACAGCAGCCTTCAGCGACAGTAGGCAGGGTTTTAGCGCCGGTTTGGTAGTTTTTCTATCTTTTGATATATATATATATATATATATATATATATGGTATTTATTATATATGTAAATATATTCCTTGTATGCTATAGTATTTATAGTATACTATGTGTATAATAATAAGTATAGTTTGTATGTATATTACGGGTAGTTAGTATAAACAAGTTTGGGGTATTACCTTGAGATACCAAGGTAAGTACCAAGGTAATTGGGGATACCCAAGGTATTGGGTTTGGGTATCAAGATTATGGGTTTATGTTGTGATACCAAGTTGGTTCAAAACTAAGGTACCTATTTGATGTTTGTCTTTGAGATTTTATTTAATAATATTATTTTGGCATTTGTATGTGATATTTTCCTATGGATTTATGTATCCGGAGATACGGTATCCTAGTATTTAAGATATGGGTTTTGTGACCTAGACTTTAGTATTTGAACCCAATATCTTTGTGTTAGACTTTTGCAACCTAGAATTAGGCAGTTGACCATAGTTGACCATAGTTTGACCATAGTTGACCATAGTTGACCTTCGAGTTGACTTAGTTTGACTTTTGACTAAGAATTGACTTGTTGACTTAGAAGTTGACTAGATTAACTTATTTTCTTTCCGGAACCTTGTATTGATGTTTTATTCCATATCTAGGTCTTCGAGGCACCGTATCAGACATCTGTGAGACTATTTATTAGACTTCAGGCGAGTACGTTCTCTAATAGTTTCTCATTTATGATATCCTCTATATTCATTGTATCTAATGTAGATATCCATGTTTCTTGACACGATGGTTACACGGATTGGTATATCCGGATCTCGTCATGCGATGTTATTCCTTGTATATGGTGTATCTTGTGCAAGTCTTATTTCATTGATTATCTTGTGCATGTACAGACACTGATTCTCGGGAAGAGTCGCTATCTTCTTGGAGAATCCCGTGCCATAACATACCATGGTTGGATCCACTATACCAGTCGGGTTTGGAGAGTATTTTAGTGTAGATATGTGATCATACCTTCCTGTGCAAGTATTGTTTTCCTGTGAGTGTTGGTCATACACCGCATGTATGATTTATTTCCGTCTTATAGTTTATGATTTGTTATTGATTTATTGTTGATTATTATATTTTTGATGTATAGTTAGACATCCTTCATATCTTCTCGTGCTTTAGATTGTGATTGAGTTTTGTGTGAGCTATTATTGGCAGACTTTATATTATTGTGAGATTGTAGATAATATAGTAGACCAAGACAGCGTTCTACCATCGATTCTGCGGCATAGGTTGGGCGTTATTTCTGACTTGGATCCCTACATCGGATGTGGGTCGTGACACATTTTTAGTGGTGGCCCATGTAGGTCAGGCTTCGCAAGTTATGCGATGTCGTGGTAGTGCGACGACTTAGTTGTACTACTGCGAGCCTGCGATAGGATATATGATATAGGCTATAGGATATAAGACGTTAGGATGAGAGGATACTCAATCACAAATTTTTTGAAAGATTCCTGGGACAACCCTTGAGAATCTTATTATAATTCCCACTTCAAATCTTTTCTCTTATTTCTGTCCGCTCTCACTTGTTATTGAATTTGATTCTTGGTGATCGATTGTTGAATTTAATTCTTGGTGATCAATTATTGAATTTGATTCTTGGTGATCGATTGATTTTAATTCTTGGTGTTCGTTATTGAGTTTGATTTCATATGGAGAGAAATTTTATGGACTAAGTTACGATATCATCTGATGACATATGTTGATAAGAATAGAGGGTGAAACGTCTGCTTTGGTTATAGAGCATAGAGTTTATCGCAGCCATATTAGCTCGCGTGGCAAAAACGTAGGGACCTGACTTCGGATGTACATATCTTAGTTATGAAATTTAGAATTTTTTGCAGCTATACTAGTTGGCACAGCGAGGATTCTAGACGACATGATTATAGAGTTGCATACCCTAGTTATGGAATCTATCGTTTATCGCAGCTATGCTTACTGGCGTGGCGAAGATTCTGAGTGTCATGGTTTCGGACAGACGTGTATGATTATCAGATTATATCTTAAAATGGTTCTTAAAGTATCATCTCAATACTTATTCATTTCTGTTATTTTAGGACTTTGGTCTATTGTTCCTTAAGCTTATGTCACGTCCCAGTCCCAAAATATATGGAACTAGGCCACGTGACAATAGCCAACTGTCACTTCTTCGAGATTATCCCAATTTAATGGATCCAACAAAGAGTGCTATGCTGTCATAAATACTAACATGTCCCATAAAAAAATCAACAACAGGTAATCTAATTTTATCCACAATATAAACAGTAAGAATGTACTAATAATAATAACTGTTGGAAGATAACACCAGTCTCAAAATATTATAGTACAACCAAGATTGTCTGATAGGGACAAACCCACTACTATGATGAAATAAAATACTGAAATGATAGATAAAAGATAATGACTAGGGCATCGGCTGACTAGATAATGATGCACCCAATCCTAGGCAGAAGGCCTACCAACTGATCACGGAAACTCTGACGGTAGCACCTCTAGCTCCTCAGCTATAGCGTACCTTGTCTCCTGTCCTGGGCCGTATACTGTAGGGTAATAAGCCTCGTCCAAATCTGGAAAGGTACCAGGTCCTCAGAGGAACATAACAAGATACATAGAAATATGCCATATATAGATAGTGAATAAAATAAATGCAATAAAGGGTGTGCTAACCATCTAAGTGAAATGCAATATGAGGAAAACATTGGTACGTATGGGTAGGCATAGGCATATACGTCCACACTCCGAAGAGAGCGGCATCTGCATAATATAACGTCCATATCGCTCCGAAGAACGTGACATCTGAATAATATATCGTCCATATCGCTCCGAAGAACGTGGCATCTGAATAATGGGAGTCTTTGGATCTGTGGCTCCTCCGGATACTACGGATTCCAATATGTGTATTCCATACGCCTACTAGTTGTCCTCCCCGCCCAATGTAGATACACGAGTCGAATACTCGACGTGTATCCCACGTATCTATATGCCAAGTCTCTACAAATAAAATAATCCTGAGTTACGTACAAACCGTGATGCATGTCACACGCACCGATAGCTAGTCGAGTACGCGAACCCGCATCCCAATATGAATGTCACTGTGAACCGTGTAAAAGTGTTAGGTCTCGGAGAATATCAGAGTATTCTCCCACTGGGGTGAGTCTGCTAGGGACTAGGTCATGTATACTAAATCATCGACGCATCCGTCGACGGCACCCGAGTAAATCTCGGACGCGCACAGTCATATGAAATAAAACAACAAGATATCATACAACATATGCAGCATTTAATTTAAACAGTAAATATAGGAAGGTATCTTGCCTGGGTCCTCAAGCTGTGAATGCCAAAAGCCTGTTCCTGCGGTGTCTCCCGGCTGATCCAATGGTCCTAAACACACAATATAATATAGCAATCTAATATCAGACACTAAGACAATAAGCAGACTCTACGTTGCTCTTAGGAACTGTCACAAGTTCACGACTGATCGAAGACAGTGTCACGTGTGCACGTAGCTAGGATGTACACGTGTTCTGTCATTGTCAACGTGTGTCTTGAGACAATAATTTACTAAGTTAAGGAGGTTTACCAACTATTTCTGGTTTGTACGAATACGTCCTTGGTTTCTATGTTTAATCATACTTGGTTTATGTCCCGGTATTCGGGTGAAATACTAGTCCTGGATGACAATCTCATATCATTAGGGTGATTACTCATTATTAATCACTATCTAATCTAATTAATTACCATCTAACCTAATTAAATATACATACAACATATAGGGTTTTATTTTCATTATCCGTGTCCAATCAACGTTACCCGACACGATGTATGACGATGGGATACAAGGAATGAGGGGTTGGTGATCGAGTACCTGATCGACAGAACCAGGGAGGTCTCGTCGACGTGTTCTCCGGCGTGGGCGGAGCTCCGGTGTCGCACAACAGTGAGAAGCGGCGGCAGCAGCGGTCACAGCAACGACAGTAGTCGCAGCAGCCGTGTAGCGGCAGCAGCAGCACTGCAGTAGTCGCAGCAGCGGAAGCGACGGTCTGCAGCAGCGGGGCGACGCTGGAACTGGCTTGGTTGGTGGTCGGGTCGTGGGGGAACGTCGGGTAGGCCTGCCAGCGGCGGTCGGGGGTACTGGAGACTGTGGCCGGGGTCGGGGCAATCGGTTCTTGATGAGAGGTTGATGCGGTTGATGGGAAGGAGATGGTGGCGGATGGGTGTCCGGTCAGGCGGCGATGGCTTGGAGGGGTGGTGGCCGATGGGTGTTCGGTCAGGCGGTGATGGCTTGGAGTGGCAGTGGCGGCCTGAGATTGTGGGGATGGCTGTCCGGTCGGGGATGCTTGATTAAGAAGAAGGGGTCGGCTAGGGTTTGGGGTGGAATGAGATTGGTTTTTAGGGTTTTTAGGTTAGGGGATGTGTATTTATACATATGTGAGGGGACTAGGGTTAACCTCGATTTTGGGCCGGTCCGACTCCTCGGGGTGGGGGCTAGTCCTCATGGGAGATGCTCAGGGCTTGGTTAGGTCCTGCTTGAGGTAAAATTGCTCTTAATTTAATTTTATTAAAAGCAAGGTGCATGGTGTTCTTTAATGTATTGAAAACACAAGGAACTAGATTTGGGTGGGGCACAAGCTTCATGAGCGTAACAGGCTCGAAATAGGTCAATGCCCATATTTGGGTTACACGGAGTTGGGTTATGGTTGAGTCTTAAATTCAATTGGAAAAGGGTAATTATGAGGAATTGATTTTATTGGGATAATACATAGATGTTTGTAACAATATTGCGCAGCTCAATTTGGAGCACAATATTGAGTATCTAAATGTCACACAAGGTCAGATGGTAGTCTGGCGTGTCTAAGGGATGTGTCGTTAATTAGTTTGAGGGTAACTACTAGTGTAGCGCTCCTAACCTCAAAGCTACGGTACGGGTATTAAGTCTCTAAATTGTTGCGCATTAATTCTAGTTGTATCTAAATAAATCCTAGTTTCTCCACTTAAATTAAATAAATCCTAAATTGGTCGAGGGGGTTTACAATCTACCCTTCTTAGAGCATTTTGTCCTCGAAATTAAAACATACGCATGGTAAGAAACTACTGACTGAAATTAAAACTACTACATACATATGCCTTCGAAGAGATGGGGATAGCGCTGTCGGATATCCTCCTCACGTTCCCAGGTCGACTCGCCTGGTGCATGATGTCTCCATGCGACGCGGACTAGGGGGATAGTCTGACCTCGCAATACCTTCTCGCTCATGTCCAGGATCTCAACGGGCTCCTCTTGGTAGGATAAACTCGGGCCAACTGTGATCTCAGAATGGTCAAGTACATGACTCAGATCCGGTATGTACCTCCTCAGCTGAGATACATGGAAAACGTCATGGACTCCTTCCAAAGTCTGCGGCAAGGCTAATCTGTAGGCAACCTCTCCGACGTGTTCTAACACATCGAATGGTCCGATGTACCTCGGACTCAACTTTCCTCTGCCTCCAAATTTGATAGTCCCTCGAGTAGGTAAGATCTTTAGAAACACGTGATCTCCAACCTGGAACTCTAGGGGTCGTCGATGCGCATTTGCCCAATGCTTCTGCTTGTCTTGTGCTGCTCGTAGATGCCCTTGGATCTTCTTCACTTTCTCCACTGTACGAACAACCAATTCTGGCCCAAGAATCTGTCTCTCGCCTATGTCGCTCCAGCATATTGGGGAACGGTACTTTCTTACATACAACGCTTCATAGGGAGCCATTTGGATGCTCGCTTGATAGCTATTATTGTAGAAAAACTCGACCAAGTGCAAGTGGTCCTCCCATGATCCTCCGAAATCTAGCATGCACGCTCTTAACATATCTTCCAAGGTCTGAATGGTGCGCTCTGACTGGCCATCTGTCTGTGGATGATACGATGTGATAAACTTCAGGGGGGTATCGAGACTCTCTTGCATACTCCACCAAAAGTAAGATGTAAACCTTGTATCCCTGTCAGACATGATGCTAACTGGCACTCCATGTAGGCGCACAATCTCTCTCATGTACATGTCTGCTAAGAACTCTGTCGATTGTCCAACTCTGAAGGGTAAAAAGTGGGCGGACTTGGTGAGTCTATCTACGATTACCCATACTGCATTGCGACCACTAGGACTCCTCGGAAGGCCCGTAACAAAGTCCATAGTGATGTGCTCCTATTTCCATTCCGGTATCGGAAGCGGTTGAAGTAATCCTGCAGATCTCTGATGCTCAGCCTTGACTTGCTGACACACCAGGCACTTCGCCATGAAATGTGCTATCTTTCTCTTCATTCCATGCCACAAGTAGTACTGTCTCAAGTCTTTGTACATCTTCGTGCCTCCTGGATGAATAGAATAGGTTGAACTGTGTGCCTCTGACATCAACTCCTGACGAAGTTCCCGTTTGGAATATAGAGACGTTCTCCACATCTCAAAGTCCCATCTTCATGTATACACAGTCCCGTCTGTATTCCAGCCTCTGTCCTCTGTCTGAGCCTCTGAAATCTGGCATCTATCGGCAAAGCAGCCTTGATCCTCTCTACTAATGTTGATTGTAACTGAAAACTCGACAACTGTCCATCTACTCCGGGCATAACGACCTCTATACCCATCTGCTCTAGATCTCTCAACAGATGTTGTTGAGTAGTCAAGAAGAATGCCATGGGTCTTCTGCTCAAAGCGTCAGCTACTACATTGGTCTTTCCTGGGTGGTACTGTAGCTCGATCTCAAAGTCTGTCATCTCCTCGAGCCAACGTCTCTGTCTCTGGTTAAGGTCCTTCTGGGTGTAGACGTACTTTAGGCTCTTATGATCAGTAAATATCTCCACTCTTTCTCCATATAGGTAGTGCCTCCAAAGCTTCAAAGCAAAGATCACTGCTGCAAGCTCCAAGTCGTGGGTGGGATAATTCTTCTCATGTGTCCTCAACTGCCTAGAGGCATAAACCACAACCTTCCCATGCTACATCAAGACACATCCTAATCCTTTCCCAGATGCATCGCTATAGATCACGAATCCTCCGGGTCCAGAAGGTATGGTCAAGATAGGTGATGTAGTCAAACGCTTCTTCAGCTCATCGAATGCCTTCTGACACTCCTCTGTCCAAGTGAACTCCTGCTCCTTACGGGTCAAGCGGGTCATTGGTTCTGCAATCTTTGCGATGTTCTCCACGAACCTTCAGTAATATCCGACAAGTCCTAGGAAACTCCTCACTTCTGAGACATTGGTAGGGGTTGGCCATGTCTCTACTGATGAAATCTTTGCCAGATCTACTGAAATGCTATCTCCTGAGATAACGTGTCCAAGGAAAGCGACACGATCTAAAAGAAACTCGCACTTGCTCAGCTTGGCATAAAGCCTCTCTCTCCTCAGCGTATCTAACACTAGTCTCAAGTGCTTCTCGTGCTCCTCATGGCTCTTCGAATACACCAAGATGTCGTCGATGAAGACTACCATGAACTGGTCTAAGTATTGGTGGAATACTCGGTTCATTAAGTTCATAAAAATAGCCCGTGCATTTGTCAGTCCAAAAGGCATCACTAAGAACTCGTAGTGTCCATATCGAGTCCTGAAGGTAGTCTTTTGAATATTTTCTCTTCGCACCTTTACTTGATGATAACCCGATCTCAAGTCGATCTTTGTGAATACTACTGATCCTGTCAACTGGTCGAATAAATTATTAATCCGCGGCAGGGGGTACTTATTTTTGATAGTTAAAGCATTAAGGGCTCTGTAATTAATGCACATGCGTACTATTTCATCCTTCTTAGGTACAAACAACACTGGTGCTCCCCAGGGGGATGCACTAGGACGGATAAATCCCTTGCTCTGCAACTCCTCTAATTGTAGCTTCAGCTTATCTAACTCTTTCTTCGCCAATCGGTACACTTTAGAAGATATCGGTGCTGCTCCGGGTACTAGCTCAATAGTGAACTCTACGTCCATATCTGGCGGTAAACCTGGCAATTCTTCGAGAAAAACATCCTCGAATTCTGCAACTATTGGTGGGGGTACCATCTCCATAGCCATGTAGGCTTCATCTATCTGTCCTACTCCTTGCTCGACGGTACCTCGTATGTACTCGAACTTCGGTTGATCTAGCGGTCTAAAAGTGATGCTACCCTTCCGGCAATTCAGTATGGCATTATACTGGCTTAACCAGTCCATGTCTAGCACAACATCAAAGTATGGCATGTGTAATACCAAGAATCGCGCTCTCATCTCTCTACCACATACGACTACCGAACATGTTCTGATAGTGCTGGTAACAGGCACGATACCTCCTCCGGTAAAAATCTTCCAACACTCTTAGGTAAGGGAAAAGTTGCTACTCTATGCATGGCTACAAATCTACTAGATATAAATGATAACGTAGCACCAGAATCAAACAATGCAGTCGCAGGTAATGATGCAACCAAAATGGTACCTGTGATAGCTTTCCCTTCTGTTTCCTCCTCAGTAGCTGCTAATGCAAAGGCCTGTCCCTGTCTCTGTCCTCGGTCTGCTGTCGAGCTCGATCGAACTGTGCCTGCTATGGGGCCAAGGGTGGTCCCCTCTGAAATCCTCCGGGTGCTGGTGGACGCTGGCCTCCTGGTGGGGATAGTATCCTCAAAACTGGTGCTGCTGGCCTCTGTCCTGTCTGGGGTGTTGTGTCTCTGCGCTGTGGGCAGTCTCGGGCTTGGTGCTGGTTTGCTCCACAAATCATGCATGTCCCCAGTCTCTTTCGGCAGTCCTTTTCGAAATGTCCTCTCTTACCACAGTGGTAGCAAGTCGGAAGCTCTCTTTGCGGGTATGGTGCTATCCTCTGCTGTGTCTGTACTCCGGGACGACGGATTGGTCCTTCTGCTCCGGGCTGGGCTCTGGCTGGTGTAATCATGCTGAAACGTCTTGCTCCTTTAACAATGGCCTCCTAGATCCTCGCCTCGTCAAGAACCTCCTCATAAGAGATCCTCGCCTGTGTGGTGGTATACCTTTGCAGCTCACAAGTAAGGCCGTGATGGAATCTCTGAGCCTTCTCCAGATCGTTGGGTATCAGGACAACACCAAATCTGCTAAGACGGCTAAACTCCGTATCGTATGCGTCCACAGTCATATTCCTTTGTTTTAGATATGGAAACAGGGAGTACAGGGAATTTCTAACTGTGGCTGGAAAATACTTCGTATTGAAGTATTCTAAGAACTGCTCCCAGGTCTGGTTCTTGCCTACACTGTGCTCAATAGAATCCCACTAGTGATGGGCATTGCCTTTTAATTGGGCCATCACCGCGGTCATCCAAAGGTCTGGATGCAGTTGTGAAGACTCTAGTAGCATCTCTGTGTTGGCGACCCAATCAGAGATCTGTTCTACAGTCTCGTTGCCTGAAAAAGTATATGGTCCCATCTGTCGGAACCATCTAACAGTGCCACCTGTCTGAGCTGGTGGAGGTGCTGTAACATGTGTCATCTCTAGTATTGCCATCAAACTCTGTCTCAACGTCTCTGTCTGATGCCACTGTGCTTGCATCATAGTCTGGAAGAACTGAAGCATCTGTGGCTGTCCATCTGATGGTGGCATCTGGGGTGGATAAGGTGGAGGTGGGGGTAAAGGGACCTATGGTTGTGCAGTAGGCGTCTCCTCAGATGTCGGCCTCTCGGTTTGTGGCATCGGTGTAGCTCCTGAAGTCTGTCCCTCAAACTGCTGCATGGGGATCGTCTGGGAAGTTTGTCCCTCGGGCTGCGGTGCAGGATCGTCTTGAGAAGTCCCGTGCCAATGTATCAGCGGGGTCTGTAGCCATGGTTGCCCTTGGGGTATCTTCTCTCTTTGGATGGTGTTGTCTGGCACCGCGACACTGGGTGCTCCTCGTCCACTGCTCAAGTTCATCTTGCTGCAAGAGATAGGACTTTATTAAAAAGAGTACAGAATCAAACAAACAGGATGTAGATATTTAGAATCAATACGAAGGAAGTTCAAAGATAAAATCAAAGTGGATGAGACCTAGTAATTTTTATCCTACTGCAGGCTCACTGGGCATGTTACCATACCTCAATAATAAAGTCTGACCTGCATGGTCCACTACTAAAACTATGTTATGCCCCAGTCCCAAAATATATGGAACTAGGCCACGTGACAATAGCCAGCTGTCACTTCTTCGAGATTATCCTAATTTAATGGATCCAACGAAGAGTGCCACGCTGTTCTAAATACTAACATGTCCCATAAAAAAATCAACAATAGGTAATCTAATTTTATCCACAATATAAACAGTAAGAATGTACTAATAATAATAATTGCTAGAAGTTAACGCCAGTCTCAAAATTTTATAGTACAACCAAGAATATCTGGTGGGGACAAACCCACTACTATGACGAAATAAAATACTGAAATGATAGATAAAAGATAATGACTAGGGTATCGGCTGACTAGATAATGATGCACCCAATCCTAGGCAGAAGGCCTACCAACTGATCATGGAAACTCTGACGGTAGCACCTCTAGCTCCTCAGCTGTAGTGTACCTCGTCTCCTGTCCTGGGCCGTATACTGTGGGGGTAATAAGCCTCGTCCAAATCTGGAAAGGTACCAGGTCCTCAGAGGGACGTAACAAGATACATAGAAATATGCCATATATAGATACTGAATAAAATAAATGCAATAAAGGGTGTGCTAACCATCTAAGTGAAATGCAATGTGAGGACAACATTGGTATGTATGGGTAGGCATAGGCATATACGTCCACACTCTGAAGAGAGTGGCATCTGAATAATATAACGTCCATATCGCTCCGAAGAATGTGGCATCTGAATAATATATCGTCCATATCGCTCCGAAGAACGTGGCATCTGAATAATGGGAGTCATTGGATCCGTGGCTCCTTCGGATACTACGGATTCCAATGTGTGTATCCCATACGCCTACTAGTTGTCCTCCCCGCCCAATGTAGATACATGAGTCAAATACTCGACGTGTATCCCATGTATCTATATGCCAAGTCTCCATAAATAAAATAATCCTGAGTTATGTACTAACCGTGATGCATGTTACACGCACCGATAGCTAGTCGAGTACGCAAACCCGCATCCCAATATGAATGTTACTGTGAACCATGTAAAAGTATCAGGTCTCGGAGAATATTAGAGTATTCTCCCATTGGGGTGAGTCTGCTAGGGAGTAGGTCATGTATACTAAATCATCGACGCATCCGTCGACGGCACCCGAGTAAATCTCGGACACGCACAATCATATGAAATAAAATAACAAGATATCATACAACATATGCAGCATTTAATTTAAACAATAAATATAGCAAGGTATCTTGCCTGGGTCCTCAAGCTGTGAATGCCAAAAGCCTATTCCTGCGGTGTTTCCTGGCTGATCCAATGGTCCTAAACACACAATATAATATAGCAATCTAACATCAGACACTAAGACAATAAGCAGACTCTACGTTGCTCTTAGGAAATGTCACAAGTTCACGACTGATCGAAGACAGTGTCACGTGTGCATGTAGCTAGGATGTACACGTGTTCTGTCCTAGTCAACGTATGTCTTGAGACAATAATTTACTAAGTTAAGGAGGTTTACCAACTATTTCTGGTTTGTACGAATACGTCCTTGGTTTCTATGTTTAATCATACTTGGTTTATGTCCCGGTATTCGGGTGAAATACTAGTCCTGGATGACAATCTCATATCATTAGGGTGATTACTCATTATTAATCACTATCTAATCTAATTAATTACCATCTAACCTAATTAAATATACATACAACATATATGGTTTTATTTTTATTATCCGTGTCCAATCAACGTTACCCGACACGATGTATGACGATGGGATATAAGGAAGGAGGGGTTGGTGATCGAGTACCTGATCGACAGAACCAGGGGGGTCTCGTCGACGTGTTCTTCGGCGTGGGCAAAGCTCCGGTGTCGCACGGCAGTGAGAAGCGGCGACAACAGCGGTCACAGCAATGGCAGTAGTCGCAGCAGCAGTGCAGCGGCTACAGCAGCACTGCAGTAGCGCAGCAGCGGGAGCGACGGTCTGCAACAGCGGGGTAGCACTGGAACTGGCCTGGGTGGTGGTCGGGTAGTGGGGGAACGTCGGGTAGGCCTGCCAGCGGCGGTCGGGGGTGCTGGAGACTATGGCCGGGGTCGGGGCAGTCGGTTCTTGATGGAAGGTTGATGCGGTTGATGGGAAGGAGATGGTAGCGGATGGGTGTAGGTCAGGCGACGATGGCTTGGAGGGGTGGTGGTGGATGGGTGTCCGGTCAGGCGGTGATGGCTTGGAGTGGCGGTGGCGGCCTGAGACGGTGGGGATGGCTGTCCGGTCGGGGATGCTTGATTAAGAAGAAGGGGTCGACTAGGGTTTGAGGTGGAATGAGATTGGTTTTTAAGGTTTTTAGGTTAGGGGATATGTATTTATACATATGTGAGGGGACTAGGGTTAACCTCGGTTTTGGGCCGGTCCGACTCCTCGGGGTGGGGGCTAGTCCTCATAGAAGATGCTCAGGGCTTCGTTAGGTCCTGCTTGAGGTAAAATTGCTCTTAATTTAATTTGATTAAAAGCAAGGCGCATGGTGTTCTTTAATGTATTGAAAATACAAGTAACTAGATTTGGGTGGGACACAAGCATCATGAGCGTAGCAGGCTCAGAATAGGTCAATGCCCACATTTGGGTTACACGGAGTTGGGTTGTGGTTGAGTCTTAAATTCAATTGGAAAAAGGGTAATTATGAGGAATTAATTTTATTGGGATAATAAATAGATGTTTGTAACAATATTGCGCAGCTCAATTTGGAGCACAATATTGAGTATCTAAATGTCACACAAGGTCAGATAGTAGTCTGGCGTGTCTAAGGGATGTGTCGTTAATTAGTTTGAGGGTAACTACTAGTGTAGGGCTCCTAACCTCTAAGCTACGGTACGGGATATTAAGTCTCTAAATTGTTGCACATTAATTCTAGTTGTATCTAAATAAATACTAGTTTCTCCACTTAAATTAAATAAATCCTAAATTGGTCGAGGGGGTTTACAGCTTAGCAGTAGAGGTACCTTCAGTTCTCTAGTCCAGTTCCTTATAGAGCTTCATTCCATTAGAGTCTTTGTTAGTATGATAATTGGTGACTTATAATTAGGTCTTTATTTTCAGTATCAGTATTGACTGTTGAGAGTGTGACTTGTGAGTCTGTAAGTGGTTCTTGGTTAAGCATGTGAGCAATAGGCATAAATCTAGAGATAACCTATAGCATAGTACTTTGTAGCAATAGTTCTATGATAAGTGTCATTATAGATAGTATGGGTACTATAGGTAGGGGGGAGTAGAGAGTATCAGTAGTAGTCCCATGAGTTAGTATCAGAATCAGCATACCAGTTTTGGATAGTCATAAATTCAGGTTATTGGGTGAGCCATGTAAACAATTAAGTATCAAGGAAATTGTGTTGGAAATCAATGGAGCATGATATTCAATTTGGTGGTTGATACTTGGGTGTGTCAAGAGTAGAGAAGTATATATGCATAAAGGATATTAGTAAGCATGCCATAGTAGAATGGTACCCATAAGTATATATGAAAGTATGAGGGAATAATAATACATTGTGCTAAAGTAGTAGGACTTGTGTTAAGGTATAGTAGAGCATTGATGTGAGTAGATAGGAGTGCACCAGTATATGACTAGTAATATGTATATCACCTGATATTGAGGCTAGTGTGTTGGAGACAATAGGTGGAACAGTGTCTCGAAATTGTGTGCAGGATGCACAGTGGGTGATAAGTGTCAGTGTGGAAGTTCATGAGTATCAGAAAGTGGAAGCTGGAGTGTTAACATTATGTCATGGGTTGAGAAATATCAAGATTGGTCATGGAAGATATATAGTATATCAATGATATCCGTTTGTAAGGTTTGAGGAGAGATACATATACATCAATAGAGATATTGAACCATTTGTCTGCCTTTGAGAGTGAAGTGAAATATGTGTATTATAGAAGCTAATAATTAGTGCATTGGATGCAAGTGATCATGATTTCTAGTGAGTATGATGAGGTGATCTAATGATTAAGCTAGTGTCCTTTAACCTTAAGGACATATGTGTGTAGTTAGGAAGCTAGTATTACTATATCAAGAGTGCTAGTATTTCTATATCAGGGATTAGTTGAGTAATGTGCTAGTAACAGTAAGTACTTGTGTAAGGACATTGGATTGGTGTATCAGTTAATATGGATAGAAAAATATTTGAGAGTAATAGTACAAGTGATCCAAGCAGTAGAGGGGAGAGGCTATGCATATATACAGAAGTAAGTAAGTATAGTACCTTGCTAAATTTGATTATAGAGGTCGTATGTATCAGGGAATAGTACGAGGGGTATAAGAATACCAGTGAGATATCATGGTGTTTTAATGGCTAGAAGGTAATTATGTATTTATTGTGATACTAATGTACAAATGAGAACCTTAGGATGATTAACAAACGTTAGAGGATGAGTTGCACCTAGTATCAGATAGAAAGAGATACCCTAGTAACAAGAGACAGAGTATCTCAAGTATTATAAAAGTTTAGGCAAGCATTTTAAAATAATATAATGATATAGAGGAGAGACATGAGTAACTTGGTATGAGAATGTCATCTAAAAATATATATGAGAGCTGGTGCCTTGTGTAGACAGTAACAAGATTTAAGGCATCATATTGGGAGTATTAAAGTTGGACGAGGGTATGCTAATAAAACACATGATTGAAAAAAGTATTCAAGTGTTCCTTGCAAGAAAATGGTTGAGAAATTTTGGTGATTGAAACAGAACAAGGAGGTAGTATCTTAGCAGTATTTTGTATAGTATCCTAAGTAGCAAGTGCCAGTGAGTTAAGAATGTCCATGACCTAGAATTAGAGTATATCACTAGTATTTGGTAACAATCAGTATTAAGAATATTTTGACAAGATTGATGATTAATAGTGCATGATGGAATAGGCCACAGGTGGCATAGCAAATTACCTCACCAGTAAAGGAAGACATTTCATCAGGACAGAGACTGAATTTCATAATAGTTAGATACTATATCCAAGTATGTAGAATGATATGATCGTATGTTATACGATATATACTATTTTAGACTGTGATTGATGGGGTTTGACCATAACAAGATTTGTATGAATAGGATATGACTGACCTAAGAGAGAGGGATGAGAGTTTTAATTTCGAGGACGAA
Organism: Iris macrosiphon; assembly: GCA_036927795.1. Lineage (NCBI taxonomy): Eukaryota > Viridiplantae > Streptophyta > Magnoliopsida > Asparagales > Iridaceae > Iris > Iris macrosiphon. Next base: position 67,004,349 of record JAYESA010000020.1, read on the forward strand.
ATTCTTCTAAGGGGGAAGACTTGTCACTACCACATTTTCTAGGAAAGGATATTTTAGTCATTTAGTAATTAATTAAATATTGTGCTTGTTAAATATTTATTTATTTATTGTATTATTTATTTATTGTTAGCATATTAGATTTATTTTTGGACTTGTGTTAGTGGACCTAACTAGTTTAGTTTAAAATCATAGACCAACATTTAATTCTAGTTAGAATTGAGCCCAATAATTAGAAGCCCAATTATTAGGAGGATGGTTAATTATGTTAAACCCATTAGACTAGAAACTTTTCTTCTTAATTAATTCCTTCATGAGAGGCCCCAAGAGGTATTTTAGACTTTACATAGTAGCTTGAGGGAGGGGGCAAGTAAGGCCTATATAAAGGGGATGAAAACTTTCTCTCTCTTCATTTTTCATTCCAAATCTAGATCTAGAATTTCTCTCAACCAAATTTCACTAAATCTTTACCAGATTTCTACCCAATTCCTTCCCAAATCACTATTGGAGAGTAGTGGAGTAAGGATCTACAAGGAAAAAGCATGGATCTACAAAGAGGAGCAAGGATCTACAAGTTGAAGGCCAATTTTACCAATTTTGGAGATTTTATTGGAAATCCATCTCCCAATAGGTATAATTCAGTCTTTTCACTTAATTTAAGTTCTAAATATTAGAATTAACCATTAAAAATTGACCCATATGCATAGGCTACCCATAGGATTTGGTTTGGTGTTCATAGGAGGCATATTGAGAAAGTTATGGTACTTTTTGTGTCAATTTTGGGAGAATTTCGAGATTGACATTTTTTGTGTGTGTCAATTGGTCCTGTAGATCAATTTGGCATATGCTTGTGTATTTGAGACTAGTGTTGTGTCCACAATTGGGTACGTGTAGGTTGTATCCCATCAATTTGGTGATAAATGTTTATTTGGGTGTTTTTCCTCCGACACGGGACTTTGAACATGTCATATTTTGACACGGACACGCAGATTTGTATCTCTTCGTATTGTTCATAAATAATATATGTGACTTATTTGTGTCCTTCGGGGTACGTTTGGATGTGTGGTGGACTCGTGTCACATGCGTATCCTAGATCTAGTGGGATATGGTGTGATACTCTCCATGTGTTTGTGCAAATTATATGTAGATCTATTCTTGTGTTCTTATTTCATGGAGAATATAATTGTATATATATATAGATATATATAAGGTGGTGTATATATATTTATGTAATTTTGTATCTTAGATCTATGTATCTATGTATATATTATATGTGTATATATTGTATGTAGTTATTCTTATATATGTATATATAATTGTATATGGTAGCATGTATAAATATGCATAAGTAAATAGATATTTATGGGTTGTTATAATTATAATTATATAATGTGTGTTATATATGGGGAATGATTATATATATATATATATATAATATATATATATATATATATATATATATATATATATATATTAGTATGTATGTTACTATGTGTATTATATACATAATCCTATGTGAGGGTGTATGCATAGTTATTAGTAGTAATTATGCATATGATATATATATATATATATATATATATATTATATATATATATATATATATATATATATATATATGTGAGAGAGGGCAAGAGCGTCGCTGAAAGGCAACAACAGCAGGCAGAAACAGCAGCAACAAGAGAAACAGCGACAACTGTTGGCGACAGTTGCAGGAAACTATCGCTGAAACAACAGCAGTATCAACAGCGCATCAGGAGCTTTAGCAATAGCTTTGGCGGAAGTTACAGAAAACTGTCACTAAAACAGCAGTTTATCAGCATCAACAGCAGCCTTCAGCGACAGTAGGCAGGGATTTAGCGATTGTTTGGCAGTTTTTCTATCTTTTGATATTTATATATATATATATAGATATAGATATATATGGTATATGGTATTTATTATATATGTAAATATATATTGTATGCTATAGTATTTATAGTATACTATGTGTATAATAATAAGTATAGTGTGTATGTATATTACGGGTAGTTAGTATAAACAAGTTTGGGGTATTACCTTGAGATACCAAGGTAAGTACCAAGGTAATTGGGGATACCCAAGGTATTGGGTTTGGGTATCAAGATTATGGGTTTATGTTGTGATACCAAGTTGGTTCAAAACCAAGGTACCTATTTGATGTTTGTCTTTGAGATTTTATTTAAAAATATTGTTTTGGTATTTGTATGTGATGTTTTTCTATGGATTTACGTATTCGGAGATACGGTATCCTAGTATTTTAGATATGGGTTTTGTGACCTAGACTCTAGTATTTGAACCTAATATCTTTGTGTTAGACTTTTGTAACCTAGAATTAAGCAGTTGACCATAGTTGACCATAGTTTGACCATAGTTGACCATAGTTGACCTTAGAGTTGACTTAGTTTGACTTTTGACTTAGAATTGACTTATTGACTTAGAAGTTGACTAGTTTAACTTATTTTCTTTTCGGAACCTTGTATTAATGTTGTATTCCATATCTAGGTCTTTGAAGCACCGTATCAGACATCTGTGAGACTATTCATTGGACTTTAGGCGAGTACATTATCTGATAGTTTCTCATTTATGATATCCTCTATGTTTATTGTATCTAGTGTAGATATCCATGTTTCTTGATACTATGGTTACACGTATTAGTATATTCGGATCTCGTCATGCGATATTATTCCTTGTATATGGTGTATCTTGTGCAAGTCTTGTTTTATTGATTATCTTGTGCATGTACAAACATTGATTCTCGGGAAGAGTCGCTATCTTCTTGGAGAATCCAGTGCCATAGCATACCATGGTTGGATCCACTATACCAGTCGGGATTGGAGAGTATTTTAGTGTAGATATGTGATCATACCTTCCTGTGCAAGTATTGTTTTCCTATGAGTGTTGGTCATACACCGCACGTATGACTAACCAGGCCATTATTCCTGTGCAAGTTCCCAAGCCGATCACATGTTAAAGCTAGTACTCACTCACTAAGTCATTAGTATTCTTGTTCATTGACATATTATTCATTATGGTATTTATTCCGGTATTTTCTTATTGTGTATCTCTTATATCTATTGTGCATCTTGTATATTCATATCTATTTACTGTTACATAGTTTATATCATTGATTAGAACTGCTGTTAGAGATGTACTTCGCTCCATTCCTGACTGGAAAACATTTTTTAGAGGATCCGAGAGATTGGTGTCCAACATACTATGGACTTTCGACTTATAGATGGTGCAGACTTGGATCTACTAGTTCTGGAGTGATTGCCGGAAGGTTTATCCGGATCACTAGTTTTTATAGTTAGTTCCTTTAGCATTTTTGGTACCGGGTTTCTTTCCGGCTTATAGTTTGTGATTGGTTATTGTTTTATTGTTGATTATTATATTTTTGATGTATAGTTAGACTTCCTTCATATCTTTTCGTGCTTTAGATTGTGATTGAGTTTTGTGTGAGCTATTGTTGGCAGACTTTATATTATTGTGAGATTATAGATAGTATAGTAGACCAAGACATCGTTCTACCGTCGATACTGCGACGTAGGCTGGGCGTTATTTTTGACTTGCATCCCTACATCGGGTGCAGATCGTGACAGGCGTTTATCCACCGACACTTGTTAGTCGTAGATCTGGATATTTAGTTTTCTTACATGATTGTAATTAATCAGACTGTAGCTGATCATGGTTGTCATGACCCGCACCCGAAAATTCGGGCACGAGTGCGTGGGTACATCCAGCCTACGCCGCAGTGTCGGCGGTAGTACGCTGTCTAGGGCATAATCAAAGGTAATAAATCTAGCTCATTCATAATAATTAAATAGACAAGGAAAGTAGCAGGAAAAGAATGCTAAGATTTTATAACCAGAATATGATAATCAGATCCAGAGTTTATTACAGAACCATAGATTATATCGGGGACAAACCCGATTACTAAGATGAAAGGAAATAAACAACTAATGCTAACTACTCTGCAGGAGTAGTCTCCTGGGGGGGAACCGGCTCTGCAACTGTATCACCTGCTGGCTCATAGGGTCCATAGTAGGTAGGGGCAAGGTTCTCATAATCGCCTAAACAACGGATCCAGTCAGGAAGGGAGCAAAGTACACAATGCACAACAAGATTTAAGCTAAATATTTGTGACAGGTAGAAAAATAACTGACTAAGTATCATGTTGAGAATATGCGTAAGTAAATAGTGAAATTAACTGAGAAATAATGCTATAAAACAAGACTAGAAGTAAAGTATGATTAATTGCTATAAACCAGAAATACGAGTAAAACAGGAAAAATGTGATAGGAAATGTAACTGTAACAAGACAACAAGAACTGCAACAAGATAGGAACTATGTGCGCGAACTCGTGTATTTAGAATACATAGTTGGCATGTAGGGGTTTATAAGGCTAATAAGGCCGTCATAGACGACTAGTGACTAGGAACAATCAAGTATAAGGCTGATGGTACAGTCGCGTACCAACAGCTAGTAACAGGACTTGGGGAAGGGTAAACTACATGCCTCCTAGTATTCTCCCACCCGACACGGAAAGCAAGACATGAAATCCCGTATTCAGGACATGAAATCCAGAATTCTAACACTACGTGTAATCATCAAGAATACTAGTAGAGCAGGAAATTAATTATCACAATATAAAGATTAACTTGAAGTGCAGGTACTTGCCTGTTGTTTGGATCTGATTAATATGGTTCTGGGGGAAAAATTCCAGAGATGAGTCCAAAAGCTGAAATAGACATTACCATCACGCTCAGAAGATGTCAAATAGCTAGAAACGCCTGTCCTTGGGTCCAATTTGGAGACAAGGGCAAAAACGGTAGTTTCGGGTCAAAACGGGGTCCGCCGGTGGGCCCGCTTTGCACCGAAAAACGTGTCCGGGTCAAAAGTCTCCAAATTCACCAAACTTAGTGTCAACAGGTCAGGAACGCTGATACGAACCCAACGGAACTTCCAGATTTGGATTCCGATGAGCCGAACCCAAAATCGCCCGTCGAGCGGGGCCTGTGGGGCCCACGACACGCGATTTCGTCAACGTTCTCAGAATCGAACCAAACTTGACCCACAGGACCAGCGTATCGCTACGAGTCCGATGGCGCAAGTTTCGTCTCGATCTGACGAGTGTGCACGAAGTTAGGGTAAATTGCAGAAAGGGCGGATACGGAGCGATGTCCGCGGATACGCGTTGATTCCGGTGTGCACGCACACCCGAATCAGCTTCCACGAGAACTTACACGTCCGTATCGACGATGCGCACGTATCTGTGAAGACCGCACGCGACCAAGTCATCCCGTTTGGCGGGACGTACTCAGTTCCGGGGTGAAACAGGGTCTGGTTTTTCCTGTTTTTGGATCGCGGTGTGCGATCACCACAGGACGCGATGCCCCGAACAGTTTGTCCGGACACCGAGAGGGTCAAACAGGCTTCACAACGCAATTTACAGAATTGAAAACGGAGCTACGAGGCGAAAGTTACACGCACCTGAAGGGGACCCGAAAATCAGGGTCGAGACGTGTCCGTATCGTGTCCGACACGGAATCCGAAATTAGGGTTAGGGTTAGGGCTTCTGGACGGCTACGGCGGCGGGGCGTTGGCCGGCGGCGCGCTGGGAGGCCGAGGGCGGCTCGCCGGGGACGGGCGGAGGCGCTGGTGGGCGGGGCGGCGCCGGAGTCCGGCGGGGGGGCGCTGCCCGCTGCTGCTGATGCTGCTGAAGTGACTGGGGACGGCGGAGCGGGGCGCCGGAGGGGAGGAGGTGGCCGGGGAAGAAGGGGAAGGCCGTCAGCGGGGCACGGCGGCGCTGCTAGGGCGGAGGGCGAGGTGGCTGGAGCGGAGGCGGTGAGGGTTTAGGGTTATATAGGGAGAGGAGGTGGCGGTGCGGCCCGAGGGAGGCGGTGGGGTGGTCGACGTGGCGGGGTACGCGGAGGGGAGGCCGGAGGATGCGGCGGGCGGCCCGGGCAGAGCGGCGCCGGACTCGGGCTCAGGGTCGTGGGGGAGAGAGAGGGGGGCCGGATCGGGTTTGCGGGTCGGGAGACGGTCAGACCCGACCCGACCCGGTGGGGAGCGGGCTGGGTTTGGGTTCGGGCTGGGCCCGGTGGGCCGGGCCCAGTGGGCTGGGTATTATGTAAATAATAATAATAATAATAATAATAATAATAATAATAATAATAATAATAATAATAATAAATAATTAATTAATTAATAATTAAATAGTTTTTAGGTGTTTTAAAAATAGGTCCGGGGTCCAATAAATTCCAGAAACATTGTCCTAAGTCCAGTTTTTCATTTTACACCCAAAAATATTATTTTTATAATATTTTAATGTTGTTTAATATCAATTAAAAATCATGTAATAATTTAAAACCCTGATTTTAATTTCAGAAAATTCCCAGAAAATTCCAGAAAATTGTGAAAAATCCAATTTTAATATTTTTGAAAAATCAGGGGCTTACAATCTACTCAACTTATAAAATTTCGTCCTCAAAATTCAAATTATGGCAGGGTTCTCTCTGTCCAAACTCACTTGATTATAGTCTAACGGGTTTCTCTCAGGTGGACATTACGGTCGCTACCCAACTTATAATTTTACCCACCTATCCTCTAAGGCTGTACAACTAGTAAGGCTAGGTCTCAACTTAACAGATCATGGTATTGAATCTTAAGTCTGCAACACAAAACACAGCACCTAGGGTCTTGTCTTAGTCATAAAGGGTTATCATCAACTCGACCGGTCTGAGGGTACATCTAGCACTACAAATCAACTTTATACAAAACACAGGATTTTGTCTTTCCGAAATAAGGGAAGACGAGGATCAATAATAAAGAGTATTAAGGGCGAGGTAGTAGAACAGAGGTATAGGGTTCAAGGCGTTTAAAGAATTCTAATGGGGATTGTCAGGCGGTTATGGATTGAGATTCTATTCTGGTAATCATTTATTCGCATGCTCGTATTAGTACGGTTATGTAACTGATACGATATGCTCGGATACTTTTAGGGGCAAGTATACTAGTCACTATATCTCTCAATCCACGTAAGGTAGTCGTGCGAAGTGCGAATCAAAATGCACTAAGGTTGATCAGACCGTAGTACACTGATTCTGAGTAGACACTTGTATTAGTGGGGTTGATCAGGCCTCAATAATACATGTGTCCTGAACAAGCCCGATAAAGGTAAGCTTGCAAAACTAAGCTATAAAATAGCAGCATATGTCAAGTTCAGCAAAATTTAAGTGCGCTAGATAATGATGAAAAGGAGGTACAAATTATTTAAATCCACAAAACAACACATAGTAAGCATAATAGCAACCTCTAAAATCTTCTATAGTTATCAAATTTAAAAGCATACCAGGTATTTAGCAAGTTCAAAATGACTAAGTTGGGGCTGAGGTCACGAACCAATAGGCACGAAAATAATACTAGAAAAAGTATCTACGAATCACTTACGCGCATTAGCTGCTCCCAAAGTTTGCGCGTTCTCCACGGTCATCACGTAAGCTTGTCCGCGTCCTGGAGCAGTGGGGCAGTCCCTCACTCGATGTTCTGTTGATCCACAATATAGACAGGCACCTAGTCTCATCCTACAAACTTGCCAGGTGTGACCTTGTTTTCGACAAAAGCCACAAGTGGGAACTCGTTGGGTCTGCCCTTGAGCTTGATGTTGGGGTGCTGGAGCTCGAGGGAGAGGACGCTGGGCTTGCTGCGAGGATCTCTGCTGCTGTTGTTGTTGAAAAGGGCGTTTGTTGGGTCCCGTATTTCCGGCATCTCTCTCTCGCTTTAGTTTATGTCCCATGTCTCTCTCAACGCCTTGTGCCACGTTCAAGATTTCCTCATAGGTGCGAGCTCGGCTGGTGGTGACAGCAAGGCGAATATCCGGAGACAGCCCCTTCTTGAATCTACGGGCTCTGTCCTCCGGGGTACGAACCATGTACTCCGCAAAGTGGCTTAACCTGCTAAATTCAGCAGTATACTCATCAACAGTCAGGTTACCTTGTTCCAGCTTCTCGAATTGGCTTTCGAGAGCTTCCCGGGCCACTTCGGGGTAAAATTTCTCCTTGAATAGCCTCTTAAAATCTTCCCAGGTGAGGTCAGGAGCAGATAGTTGGGGTTCATCTCGGAACCAGGTCCGAGCTATGTCGAACAGTTGTAGGCTTGCGGACTCCACTTTGAGATCATCAGGAACCCGAGCAGTCTTCAGGAGTCTCTCTACGTTCTCTATCCATTCATCGGCATAGAGAATGCCTTCAGTTCCGTAGAATTCCAGGGGTCTTAGGTTCTTGAAATCTTTGGCACTTCCTGGCCTCTTTTGTGGCGACTCCTGGGACTTAATAGCTTCTGAGAGGCTGGTCCGCAGAAGTGCAGTCTGTTCTTTCTGGGATTCCACTAGTCCCTGGAACACTCCAAGTAGTTGTGCCCCATCTAAAGTAACTGCCGGAGCCGATGGAGGCGGCGGGAGTGCAAGGGTCTCGGACACATTCTGCTCAGCTGGTTCTGATGTGCCTCCTACTGTGTTCCTTGTCTGGACCATTCTGAAAGTTGAAGGGATAGGGAGATCAGAATAGATTACTTGGAAATCAAGGGCGATAGAAAAATTGATCAGAAGTGATATCCAGAATTGAAATAAGGACCCTATACTGTGAATGAGCTTTTCCTATAATCCTCAATCTTATTGCAGGCCTGTTCGGTCCCTAAGTTGAAACCGAACAATTTAGTCGTGTGACCTGCATGGGCCACCATAAAAACATGTCACGACCCGCACCCGAAAATTCGGGCACGAGTGCGTGGGTACGTCCAGCCTACGCCGCAGTGTCGGCGGTAGTACGCTGTCTAGGGCATAATCACAGGTAATAAATCTAGCTCATTCACAATAATTAAATAGACAAGGAAAGTAGCAGGAAAAGAATGCTAAGATTTTATAACCAAAATATGATAATCAGATCCAGAGTTTATTACAGAACCATAGATTATATCGGGGACAAACCCGATTACTAAGATGAAAGGAAATAAACAACTAATGCTAACTACTCTGCAGGAGTAGTCTCCTGGGGGGGAACCGGCTCTGCAACTGTATCACCTGCTGGCTCATAGGGTCCATAGTAGGTAGGGGCAAGGTTCTCATCATCGCCTAAACAACGGATCCAGTCAGGAAGGGAGCAAAGTACACAATGCACAACAAGATTTAAGCTAAATATTTGTGACAGGTAGAAAAATAATTGACTAAGCATCATGTTGAGAATATGCGTAAGTAAATAGTGAAATTAACTGAGAAATAATGCTATAAAACAAGACTAGAAGTAAATTATGATTAATTGCTATAAACCAGAAATACGAGTAAAACAGGAAAAATGTGACAAAAAATGTAACTGTAACAAGACAACAAGAACTGCAACAAGACAGGAACTATGTGCGCGAACTCGTGTATTTGGAATACATAGTTGGCATGTAGGGGTTTATAAGGCTAATAAGGCCGTCATAGACGACTAGTGACTAGGAACAATCAAGTATAAGGCTGATGGTACAGTCGCGTACCAACAGCTAGTAACAGGACTTGGGGAAGGGTAAACTACATGCCTCCTAGTATTCTCCCACCCGACACGGAAAGCAAGACATGAAATCCCGTATTCAGGACATGAAATCCAGAATTCTAACACTACGTGTAATCATCAAGAATACTAGTAGAGCAGGAAATTAATTATCACAATATAAAGATTAACTTGAAGTGCAGGTACTTGCCTGTTGTTTGGATCTGATTAATATGGTTCTCGGGGAAAAATTCCAGAGATGAGTCCAAAAGCTGAAATAGACATTACCATCACGCTCAGAAGATGTCAAATAGCTAGAAACGCCTGTCCTTGGGTCCAATTTGGAGACAAGGGCAAAAACGGTAGTTTCGGGTCAAAACGGGGTCCGCCGGTGGGCCCGCTTTGCACCGAAAAACGTGTCCGGGTCAAAAGTCTCCAAATTCACCAAACTTAGTGTCAACAGGTCAGGAACGCTGATACGAACCCAACGGAACTTCCAGATTTGGATTCCGATGAGCCGAACCCAAAATCGCCCGTCGAGCGGGGCCTGTGGGGCCCACGACACGCGATTTCGTCAACGTTCTCAGAATCGAACCAAACTTGACCCACAGGACCAGCGTATCGCTACGAGTCCGATGGCGCAAGTTTCGTCTCGATCTGACGAGTGTGCACGAAGTTAGGGTAGATTGCAGAAAGGGCGGATACGGAGCGATGTCCGCGGATACGCGTTGATTCCGGTGTGCACGCACACCCGAATCAGCTTCCACGAGAACTTACACGTCCGTATCGACGATGCGCACGTATCTGTGAAGACCGCACGCGACCAAGTCGTCCCGTTTGGCGGGACGTACTCAGTTCCGGGGTAAAACAGGGTCTGGTTTTTCCTGTTTTTGGATCGCGGTGTGCGATCACCACAGGACGCGATGCCCCGAACAGTTTGTCCGGACACCGAGAGGGTCAAACAGGCTTCACAATGCAATTTACGGAATTGAAAACGGAGCTACGAGGCGAAAGTTACACACACCTGAAGGGGACCCGAAAATCAGGGTCGAGACGTGTCCGTGTCGTGTCCGACACGGAATCCGAAATTAGGGTTAGGGTTAGGGCTTCTGGCCGGCTACGGCGGCGGGGCGTTGGCCGGCGGCGCGCTGGGAGGCCGAGGGCGGCTCGCCGGGGATGGGCGGAGGCGCTGGTGGGCGGGGCGGCGCCAGAGTCCGGCGGGGGGGCGCTGCCCGCTGCTGCTGATGCTGCTGAAGTGACTGGGGACGGCGGAGCGGGGCGCCGGAGGGGAGGAGGTGGCCGGGGAAGAAGGGGAAGGCCGTCAGCGGGGCACGGCGGCGCTGCTAGGGCGGAGGGCGAGGTGGCTGGAGCGGAGGCGGTGAGGGTTTAGGGTTATATAGGGAGAGGAGGTGGCGGTGCGGCCCGAGGGAGGCGGTGGGGTGGTCGACGTGGCGGGGTGCGCGGAGGGGAGGCCGGAGGATGCGGCGGGCGGCCCGGGCGGAGCGGCGCCGGACTCGGGCTCAGGGTCGTGGGGGAGAGAGAGGGGGGCCGGATCGGGTTTGCGGGTCGGGCGGCGGTCAGACCCGACCCGACCCGGTGGGGAGCGGGCTGGGTTTGGGTTCGGGCTGGGCCAGGTGGGCCGGGCCCAGTGGGCTGGGTATTATGTAAATAATAATAATAATAATAATAATAATAATAATAATAATAATAATAATAATAATAATAAATAATTAATTAATTAATAATTAAATAGTTTTTAGGTGTTTTAAAAATAGGTCCGGGGTCCAATAAATTCCAGAAAAATTGTCCTAAGTCCAGTTTTTTATTTTACACCCAAAAATATTATTTTTATAATATTTTAATGTTGTTTAATATCAATTAAAAATCATGTAATAATTCAAAACCCTGATTTTAATTTCAGAAAATTCCCAGAAAATTCCAGAAAATTGTGAAAAATCCAATTTTAATATTTTTGAAAAATCAGGGGCTTACAATCTACTCAACTTATAAAATTTCGTCCTCGAAATTCAAATTATGGCAGGGTTCTCTCTGTCCAAACTCACTTGATTATAGTCTAACGGGTTTCTCTCAGGTGGACATTACGGTCGCTACCCAACTTATAATTTTACCCACCTATCCTCTAAGGCTGTACAACTAGTAAGGCTAGGTCTCAACTTAACAGATCATGGTATTGAATCTTAAGTCTGCAACACAAAACACAGCACCTAGGGTCTTGTCTTAGTCATAAAGGGTTATCATCAACTCGACCGGTCTGAGGGTACATCTAGTACTACAAATCAACTTTATACAAAACACAGGATTTTGTCTTTCCGAAATAAGGGAAGACGAGGATCAATAATAAAGAGTATTAAGGGCGAGGTAGTAGAACAGAGGTATAGGGTTCAAGGCGTTTAAAGAATTCTAATGGGGATTGTCAGGCGGTTATGGATTGAGATTCTATTCTGGTAATCATTTATTCGCATGCTCGTATTAGTACGGTTATGTAACTGATACGATATGCTCAGACACTTTTAGGGGCAAGTATACTAGTCACTATATCTCTCAATCCACGTAAGGTAGTCGTGCGAAGTGCGAATCAAAATGCACTAAGGTTGATCAGACCGTAGTACACTGATTCTGAGTAGACACTTGTATTAGTGGGGTTGATCAGGCCTCAGTAATACATGTGTCCTGAACAAGCCCGATAAAGGTAAGCTTGCAAAACTAAGCTATAAAATAGCAGCATATGTCAAGTTCAGCAAAATTTAAGTGCGCTAGATAATGATGAAAATGAGGTACAAATTATTTAAATCCACAAAACAACACATAGTAAGCATAATAGCAACCTCTAAAATCTTCTATAGTTATCAAATTTAAAAGCATACCAGGTATTTAGCAAGTTCAAAATGACTAAGTTGGGGCTGAGGTCACGAACCAATAGGCACGAAAACAATACTAGAAAAAGTATCTACGAATCACTTACGCGCATTAGCTGCTCCCAAAGTTTGCGCGTTCTCCACGGTCATCACGTAAGCTTGTCCGCGTCCTGGAGCAGTGGGGCAGTCCCTCACTCGATGTTCTGTTGATCCACAATATAGACAGGCACCTAGTCTCATCCTACAAACTTGCCAGGTGTGACCTTGTTTTCGACAAAAGCCACAAGTGGGAACTCGTTGGGTCTGCCCTTGAGCTTGATGTTGGGGTGCTGGAGCTCGAGGGAGAGGACGCTGGGCTTGCTGCGGGGATCTCTGCTGCTGTTGTTGTTGAAAAGGGCGTTTGTTGGGTCCCGTATTTCCGGCATCTCTCTCTCGCTTTAGTTTATGCCCCATGTCTCTCTCAACGCCTTGTGCCACGTTCAAGATTTCCTCATAGGTGCGAGCTCGGCTGGTGGTGACAGCAAGGCGAATATCCGGAGACAGCCCCTTCTTGAATCTACGGGCTCTGTCCTCCGGGGTACGAACTATGTACTCCGCAAAGTGGCTTAACCTGCTAAATTCAGCAGTATACTCATCAACAGTCAGGTTACCTTGCTCCAGCTTCTCGAATTGGCTTTCGAGAGCTTCCCGGGCCACTTCGGGGTAAAATTTCTCCTTGAATAGCCTCTTAAAATCTTTCCAGGTGAGGTCAGGAGCAGATAGTTGGGGTTCATCTCGGAACCAGGTCCGAGCTATGTCGAACAGTTGTAGGCTTGCGGACTCCACTTTGAGATCATCAGGAACCCGAGCAGTCTTCAGGAGTCTCTCTACGTTCTCTATCCATTCATCGGCATAGAGAATGCCTTCAGTTCCGTAGAATTCCAAGGGTCTTAGGTTCTTGAAATCTTTGGCACTTCCTGGCCTCTTTTGTGGCGACTCCTGGGACTTAATAGCTTCTGAGAGGCTGGTCCGCAGAAGTGCAGTCTGTTCTTTCTGGGATTCCACTAGTCCCTGGAACACTCCAAGTAGTTGTGCCCCATCTAAAGTAACTGCCGGAGCCGATGGAGGCGGCGGGAGTGCAAGGGTCTCGGGCACATTCTGCTCAGCTGGTTCTGATGTGCCTCCTACTGTGTTCCTTGTCTGGACCATTCTGAAAGTTGAAGGGATAGGGAGATCATAATAGATTACTTGGAAATCAAGGGCGATAGAAAAATTGATCAGAAGTGATATCCAGAATTGAAATAAGGACCCTATACTGTGAATGAGCTTTTCCTATAATCCTCAATCTTATTGCAGGCCTGTTCGGTCCCTAAGTTAAAACCGAACAATTTAGTCGTGTGACCTGCATGGGCCACCATAAAAACGTGTCACGACCCGCACCCGGAAATTCGGGCACGAGTGCGTGGGTACGTCCAGCCTACGCCGCAGTGTCGGCGGTAGTACGCTGTCTAGGGCATAATCACAGGTAATAAATCTAGCTCATTCACAATAATTAAATAGACAAGGAAAGTAGCAGGAAAAGAATGCTAAGATTTTATAACCAGAATATGATAATCAGATCCAGAGTTTATTACAGAACCATAGATTATATCGGGGACAAACCCGATTACTAAGATGAAAGGAAATAAATAACTAATGCTAACTACTCTGCAGGAGTAGTCTCCTGGGGGGGAACCGGCTCTGCAACTGTATCACCTGCTGGCTCATAGGGTCCATAGTAGGTAGGGGCAAGGTTCTCATCATCGCCTAAACAACGGATCCAGTCAGGAAGGGAGCAAAGTACACAATGCACAACAAGATTTAAGCTAAATATTTGTGACAGGTAGAAAAATAACTGACTAAGCATCATGTTGAGAATATGCGTAAGTAAATAGTAAAATTAACTGAGAAATAATGCTATAAAACAAGACTAGAAGTAAAGTATGATTAATTGCTATAAACCAGAAATACGAGTAAAACAGGAAAAATGTGACAGGAAATGTAACTGTAACAAGACAACAAGAACTGCAACAAGACAGGAACTATGTGCGCGAACTCGTGTATTTAGAATACATAGTTGGCATGTAGGGGTTTATAAGGCTAATAAGGCCGTCATAGACGACTAGTGACTAGGAACAATCAAGTATAAGGCTGATGGTACAGTCGCGTACCAACAGCTAGTAACAGGACTTGGGGAAGGGTAAACTACATGCCTCCTAGTATTCTCCCACCCGACACGGAAAGCAAGACATGAAATCCCGTATTCAGGACATGAAATCCAGAATTCTAACACTACGTGTAATCATCAAGAATACTAGTAGAGCAGGAAATTAATTATCACAATATAAAGATTAACTTGAAGTGCAGGTACTTGCCTGTTGTTTGGATCTGATTAATATGGTTCTCAGGGAAAAATTCCAGAGATGAGTCCAAAAGCTGAAATAGACATTACCATCACGCTCAGAAGATGTCAAATAGCTAGAAACGCCTGTCCTTGGGTCCAATTTGGAGACAAGGGCAAAAACGGCAGTTTCGGGTCAAAACGGGGTCCGCCGGTGGGCCCGCTTTGCACCGAAAAATGTGTCCGGGTCAAAAGTCTCCAAATTCACCAAACTTAGTGTCAACAGGTCAGGAACGCTGATACGAACCCAACGGAACTTCCAGATTTGGATTCCGATGAGCCGAACCCAAAATCGCCCGTCGAGCGGGGCCTGTGGGGCCCACGACACGCGATTTCGTCAACGTTCTCAGAATCGAACCAAACTTGACCCACAGGACCAGCGTATCGCTACGAGTCCGATGGCGCAAGTTTCGTCTCGATCTGACGAGTGTGCACGAAGTTAGGGTAAATTGCAGAAAGGGCGGATACGGAGCGATGTCCGCGGATACGCGTTGATTCCGGTGTGCACGCACACCCGAATCAGCTTCCACGAGAACTTACACGTCCGTATCGACGATGCGCACGTATCTGTGAAGACCGCACGCAACCAAGTCGTCCCGTTTGGCGGGACGTACTCAGTTCCGGGGTGAAACAGGGTCTGGTTTTTCCTGTTTTTGGATCGCGGTGTGCGATCACCACAGGACGCGATGCCCCGAACAGTTTATCCTGACACCGAGAGGGTCAAACAGGCTTCACAACGCAATTTACGGAATTGAAAACGGAGCTACGAGGCGAAAGTTACACGCACCTGAAGGGGACCCGAAAATCAGGGTCGAGACGTGTCCGTGTCGTGTCCGACACGGAATCCGAAATTAGGGTTAGGGTTAGGGCTTCTGGCCGGCTACGGCGGCGGGGCGTTGGCCGGCGGCGCGCTGGGAGGCCGAGGGCGGCTCGCCGGGGACGGGCGGAGGCGCTGGTGGGCGGGGCGGCGCCGGAGTCCGGCGGGGGGGGGGGCGCTGCCCGCTGCTGCTGATGCTGCTGAAGTGACTGGGGACGGCGGAGCGGGGCGCCGGAGGGGAGGAGGTGGCCGGGGAAGAAGGGGAAGGCCGTCAGCGGGGCACGGCGGCGCTGCTAGGGCGGAGGGCGAGGTGGCTGGAGCGGAGGCGGTGAGGGTTTAGGGTTATATAGGGAGAGGAGGTGGCGGTGCGGCCCGAGGGAGGCGGTGGGGTGGTCGACGTGGCGGGGTGCGCGGAGGGGAGGCCGGAGGATGCGGCGGGCGGCCCGGGCGGAGCGGCGCCGGACTCGGGCTCAGGGTCGTGGGGGAGAGAGAGGGGGGCCGGATCGGGTTTGCGGGTCGGGCGACGGTCAGACCCGACCCGACCCGGTGGGGAGCGGGCTGGGTTTGGGTTCGGGCTGGGCCCGGTGGGCCGGGCCCAGTGGGCTGGGTATTATGTAAATAATAATAATAATAATAATAATAATAATAATAAATAATTAATTAATTAATAATTAAATAGTTTTTAGGTGTTTTAAAAATAGGTCCGGGGTCCAATAAATTCCAGAAAAATTGTCCTAAGTCCAGTTTTTCATTTTACACCCAAAAATATTATTTTTATAATATTTTAATGTTGTTTAATATCAATTAAAAATCATGTAATAATTCAAAACCCTGATTTTAATTTCAGAAAATTCCCAGAAAATTCCAGAAAATTGTGAAAAATCCAATTTTAATATTTTTGAAAAATCAGGGGCTTACAATGGTCATATACATTTGCTACTCTACTAGCTTCTTATTTTGTACAACTGGTTTCTAAAAAATTTTGATGGGGCAATTGTGACGTCTTTCAGCTTTATTATACATATTCTATATTTGACTGATTGAGACAATAGATATTCTACGTGACCCTAAGTGATTTGCTTGTAGTATGTACCCCCTTATCTAGTTACAGTCGTAATTATCGTATGACGTATAGTACCTTATACGGGATAGCTGGCCATGTCCGTCTCCGTATTCCTGTAATGAGACGTGACAAAAGATATGAAGATAAGACAACGTCTTATCTGATAAGATGATCGATGTAGTAAACTATATGACCACATCTCTCAGAACAAAGAAGAAAGGTAGATAACAAGGATATGATAGGCATCAAGCAGGATTCAGGTAGAGATAGGACCAATAAGGAGTTCAAAGGAGCGAAGGACAGAGATAGCAAGTTAGAATTCCAAGAGATTGTGAATTGAGATCAATAATCATGTGACACCCAGCAATATCTCCTAATGAGACATGTATAGGCCACTACTAAAATCTTATTATGTCCCAGAACTAGAATACTGGAATGTGAGGGTGGATGTAAGCTAACAACTCAATACTAAGTACTCCAGTACCTTGTATTATGATAATGGCTGTAAGTCATGCTAGATTATCCTAGCATGTAAGAGGCTATGGTCTATATTCTGATCTCAAATTAATGGAACAACATGGATAAAAGTAGTAAGAATGATAAACACATGTAAAGTATGAAAGGTCGAATGACCAAAATAGTACATATGAACATCATAATGTCTTCCGTACAAAAATGATGTAGATTAGAATACCTTCCCGGTATAGTTCACTATATGATCTAGAACTGAAGCACACCATCCAAAATAAGTCTGGAAGATCCTCAGGGTATGTAGCTGATATATGGGAACAAAGTAGGGTTGGGCATGCCAATCATAGCAAGTACTAAAAAGGAAGGCTCAAGGATAGGACGACAAAAATCGACAAAAAATCAGGAAGAAAATACATCTGACAAATAAGCATAAATAATACTAATAAGTAGGGTAGGGAAACAAGCGGTACAAATACATATTTACAGAATAAAAAAGGACAAACAACCAAGTATCTGGTATACGTAAGAAATAAGCAATGAATCACAGTCATTCTATCAATAACAAAAGCCTACATCATAAACTAAGAACCATAGTATGTCATCGAGGCAGTAATCCACCCCTACACCAAATTAGGATAAGAGAAGATCTACCATATCCGGACAATGTTATGTACCACAATCAAATAGTAAGCAACAAAAATAACACTAACAATTGATATAATTATGCGGTCACTCATTACCTTTGGCTTACTATGTTAATTATCTGGGTTATCCCAATCATAATGCAAATAAGTATTCGACAATCATGCACTGCCTAAGCAGGGATGACTTAACCTCATATAATAGTAATAGTCAGTTATCACGACCCGCTCCACTTTTGGGATACGAGTACGTGGCCAAGTCTAGCCTAAGCCACATTATCGACGGTAGTACGCTGTCTATGATTATCAATGGTCCATAATAAGTAACAAAATACACATATCATCCACAACTAAGTCATAACAGGAATTAAACTTGATAATCTCAATAATTTAATCAAAGAAATAATTCACTACAACTCAAGATGGTCTCAGAAACAAACCCGATAGAATAAAATAAGTAAAACTAGAACTAAAGTCCACTAAGCCTACTAGATAAGAATAATACAAAAATATAAGAAGAAAAAATATGCTACTCCGCATCTAAGGATGAATTGGTACATCGGTGACCTCTGTATTGTCAACGTACTCACCGTAGATCTCCGGACAAATATCATCGCCTAAATTTATCAATATATCCAGTCAGGATTGGAGCAAAGTACAAGTCTAAGCCAACATAATACAAATAAAATATAAAGCAGTAAAATAATAAATATGAAAAACCAACGATCAGTAAAAATATAGATAGAGCGCGCAAGTAAATCAGGTGATAGGATAAAATAATAATATTTGTATCAAGTGGCAAAAGAAACTAGTAGAACTCAAGGTAAATCGTGTGTGCACTCATGTGTCTTTAGAAGCACAACCTTCAACATGCGGGTCGGGACGTACGTTTAAAATAATAATAGAAAGGGCATCTCCCGAAAAGTGAGAGAACATCACGAGATATAGATGATCCACATGCCTATTGACTATACTTCCCCATATTCCCATCTCTCACAAGAAGAACAAGATGATACATGAGAAACATGAATCTCTCACAAGAAGAATAATACAATAACATGATGTACAAGAAATATTAATACAAGAACTACATCTCTCGTGTGTGTGAACAATTATGACACGAAAAGGTAACATAATTAGATAAATTACAACAGTATAAAGTAATTGCACATGGAAGCATAAACAAGTACTTGCCTGAATTTCTGGATGTGTTGATATCACATGTTGAAGATAATGTAAACTCTGGCTTATCAGCTATCCAACCACGTCATCATCCTACGAACTCCATCGCATAAATTAACACAAGTTAGACTTAAAACCATAAAAAGTGTCTAACTAGATTTTCAAAATTAATCTATTTTAATTTTGTATAAAATCATCTAAAATCCTTTTTAAATCCTATTATATTCTAATTTTAAGGTTAAAACTAAATTTTTAGCCAAAAGAAATCAAGTTTACAAATTCGGGATCCGTGACACACAAATCGAGATATTTTGTTGACAAAAAAGTCAACCAACACAAAACCAAGATTTGAGTATGAATCTTGTAGATTTCAACGTTAGATGAATGCTAGAATCGACGGGTTTATCGAATCTCAAATTTGTAAAAAGTTATGGACAAGATGGCTTACAGATAGTAACTTCAGTGGTTTACTAGTGAATCCTATGTTCCACGAATTAAACAGAATAATGAAATACTTTATTAAATTCTGGGAAAAATATATGTTATATATTATCGTGTTAGATTTTCGAAACTTTAAACGGTACATGATTCCGAGTCTGGGATCTCCCGAAATCTTGAAAATATCGAAATGTATCAATTTTTGGATAACTGGCACTCTAAGAATTTTCTAGAAAATTAGTTTCATAATTTGTTAAAATAAATTATATATTCAGAAACCTTACCTCGGTAAAGTTCAAACAAAAAAATTGGGGCATGTTTGGAGTCAGGATTTAGGAGATATGGTCTTTCCAAATCGCTATAGTTGCTGCTGATTTTGTGGCAAAACTTGGACTATTTTGGGACAAAAAAGAGAGGAGTTTGAGAAAGAAAAAGATGAAAGATGAGTTTATTTCATAAGTTTATTAGATATATATAATGGGTGGAGACTACTTAATTTGAATATGGCTATGATTGCCTAATTTTAATAGGATTATGATCAGTTCAAATAAGGATAGGATATGGATGAAGTTGCTTTCCTATTAGGCTTAGGATTATGATTAATTTAAAATATAGTTTTAATTTATCTAAATAATTTATAATCTTATATAAAATCAAAGATAATACAACTTATTTATATCTAATCTTATTTATATCCATTTACACTAAATTAGCATATATCCAATATTAATTGTATATATAAACCAAATAAATTTAAATAAATATTAAATAATTTCAAAAAAATCCAAATATATTACAGAAAATATGTATAAATCTTATAATCATAAAATAAATATTTAGTAGCAAAATATGTATGTATGATTCTATAGTAAATTCTGAAAGGCCTATAAATTTAGGTTTCTTAGGTTTTAATTATCAATTTTTTTTTAGAAAAATCTCTAAATTTCTATAATAGTCAAAACATGATTCTAATTCTTAATATAAGTCTCTACGATCCACATGAAGCCTGGTGTTACAATATCATCATTATAAAATTATACTTATTATTTAAAAATAAAATTTTCCCAAAACTACTAGTATATTCTAACTATTATTTTTATACGGTATTTTGGATAAGGATTACTATATTAGTAATAGTCCACGGTACCCCTTGTTAGGATTAGACCAAAGCCATTTGATACTAGATGTTTGGAACAAACACACCCTACAAGCGTTGTGATAACGTGTCTAAAACTGACCATAACGGAAACTTAGGCCAACACACCTGAGATAACCTTCTCTAACGCAAGAAACAAGCAAAGATAAAAACAACGTAAATGGTTGGTGACTATGTCACCTAGAAAAATCCTAATATATATTACTCATATGAAATTACAAGATTGAATAAAACAAATAATGAACTCTTTGTCCTAATAGGTTCAACCTCTTCACCATACTCAAAAAGAAAAGACAGATATTACAATAAAATCACTTAGCCTACCCATAATGATCTCCGTGAACGAAGGGGATGTCTTCTCGATCAGATCTCCTCTTCTATTTTGGATGGCAAGTCCTAAGAGCAAAGTATAAATTTCTCTTAGATTTTCTAAGGATAATCACCCTGAATCTCCACCTTGTGTGAGCACTCTAATTTTCATAGGATTATTTTAGTAATTATCAATTAAATTTTATTATTTATTAATTTAAATAATTATTAGATAATTTATTTGAACTTTAGAAACCCATCACCTTGGTCTTGAGATCTTAAGCAATGCATTAGCCTTTACCTTTTAACCAACTTTGCATGCTAGACTTAGATGGACCAAATTAGGCCCATGATATGTCTGTCACTCATAAATTCACATTTTCATGTTTTATTTTGGTCGCACAACTTTTGCACCGCAAAAACAAGAAATTGACAATTAAGCACATTTGTCGTTGCGTACGATTTTAATGCGCCACTCCAACCCATTTCGTACAACCAACTTTATATCTAAGAACCTAACTGGACCAACTACGTCCATGACAAGGGTGTCATATTTATTTAAATCTCTACATTCTCCATAAACTTTGCATAGTTCAAATCCTAGATTTAAATTCATATTTTCTACTTTTGGAAACAAATCTTTGCATATCTCTTGTGCACCTAATTTAAACCCAAACAAATAATTATAAAATTAGACCCTTTTCTTGAGAGGTCTAGCATGCCTTATTAGGCCCTCAAACCCCCCCATAGATTTATATCAACTCTTAATCCATAACACACAAGCCCACATGCAAATGTATATATATCATATCACCCTTAACCCTAACCTAAACCTAGCCGCCACTACCCTCTCCAATCTACCAAAATAGAATCTTTCCCTCCCTCGTCTCATCTTCCCATCCCTTCTTCCCCACAACAACCCCAACACCTTACACACATTCGACCGACCCCTATAGGGTCAAACCCGACCCTATAACAACCATAACTACTGCTACTATATACTGTTGTAAACAGAGGCAACCCCCCTGTAAACCCCCTCACCCAAAATTAGGGTTACTTGGCTTATATAGTAGAATTAGGGCTAGTTGAACCCAATTAGAATTTAGAACACGGCATTTGATTTAACTGTATATTATTTTATCGCGTAGCGCACCTTACCGTTGCTTCATTAATTGGAGCTCTACACTAACCATTGCCTTCCAACGAATTTCACAACCCTGTCCTAAACTTGACCACCATCTATTCTGACCTCTGTATAAATTATAATTATGCTTTCTGGAGCGACATTTTAGTCGCACAATAAACGTCGCGGACTTATTTCGTAATTCTAAATAAAATCACATCTTCTACCCATGTGCGTCCCAATCAAAATTGGAGACAAAATCTTGACCGTTTTGTACAACCCAAATTTTTATTAATATTCTATACTGTATCTTCTATGCCCCGGACACTTGTGTCCGACCAAATTCTATTCCCAGGTACTTCTAATTAATTCCAGAACATCGTGCGCATTCAATTAATTTAATTAAATCTAATTTTTGCCTTGTGCAATTTTCTCAATTATTGGGGCGCTATTATGCAAAAATGCACTGAGGTGTCTCCACCGTTGGACAATACGTGAAGAAATCCAATTTTCCCTTCACGTGAATTTTTTCATAATTTTCGGGATGTGCAAACGCGCACATCGTCCTAATTTAAATTTCAGCCTTGTATTTAATTAATACAAAATTGTAGCCTTCCCAAACACCCCCCTGTGAGGCCAAGGCCCAACCCAAGAGGACGTGGACCAAAGTCAAGTTTTCTAGGTCAACAAAACCCCAAATCCCACATATAAATGCAACCTTCTTTCCTTTTCGTTATTTTTCTAAAACAAACCTAAACCATCCTAGCCGACACAACTGTTCACCCTTCCCCTTCCTTCAGCAGACCAACCTACGCCGGAGTTCTCGCCAGAGTCGTCAGCGCCGGACCTCCTTTCCTCCGCCGTGCCCGCTACACTGCACCTCGCCACATCCGAGCCCTCCCCCTCGTCGACTTCCTCTTCCCCGACCAACACCCCACGGCCGTCTCTGAACGCCGTGAGCCACCGACCGCCTGAGGATGCCCTGCAGTCATCTCCATCCTCCCCGAGTCAACCTCCACCTCAGATCAGCCTCCACCACGGCCCGCCGTCACCACTCCACTACCCACGACGGACTCGACCTCCTCTCCACCCTGCCCTCCTTTCTTCCCCACCTCTACACTGCTCCTCGACGATCGAAACAGCACCCAGGCCACCCTACAGCAACATCACCGCCATATCCGACCTTCCCTTCTCTCCATCGACCAGTGCAGCCGCCTGAACGTCGACAGCAGCAGTCTCGACGCCTGAACTGCCAAGCCGGACCTCCCTCTCCCTTTTCTGTTATCTCCTTTCTCCTCCTCCCTGTCGTCCCTACTCCCTGACCCCTTCTTTCCCCATGGCCGGACCCCCCTACTGGCCAGAATCCGGTGATCATCACCATCTCCACCATCCTCCCGTCTCATCAATATCTCATCCTCGTTGTCGTCGTCATAGTCATCCCCACCTCTATTACCTTTACCACCATCATTGCCATCGTCGTCGTTGTCATCGACCCTAACATCGTCATCACCATCGCCATCGTCACCGACATCGTCACCATCCCCATCATAATGATCATCAATATTATCCTCATCCCTATCATCCTCATCACTGTCATCATCACTATTGCCCTAATCACCCTCGTCCTTGTGCTAATCATGGACCCCTCACCCTTGCCAGACAACCGTAGCAGACACCCCGATTCCCGTACCTGTGCACGTTGACCCCGAGGACCATTGGATCGTTCTGCGCGACTTCTGAAGCAGGTTATTGGTGCTACGCAGCCTTCTCGCCAGGCAAGTATACCTTGCCTTGTTATACTGTTTAAATTCTACATTATTTTAGCTGCATGTTATTATTATAATTGTGCGCATCCGAGAGAGACTCGGGTGCAGTCAACGAATGCGTTGACGTTAGGATAGTGTCTGACCTAGTGTCTAGTAGACCCACCTAAAGTCATGGAGTTATTGGTATGACTCCCAGGCCTTGACATATCTCTTACACGTGTTGTGAGTCTCATGTAGGGCACAGTCCTGCGTATGTGGTTGGCCACCTGTACGTGTAGGCGTGCGACGGATAGGGTATAACTGCTAATAGCGATGCATGTTAGAAGACTTAGCAGTTATTGATAGGTGGAGCATAGACTAGCGTGGTACGATGGTCCCATCCTTGTCCTTGTTTAGTTGAAGGATTGGGCTATTGTTCTAGTGATAGACTATGAGCCAGGGTTACGACGTCGAGGCGTAGTAGCTGACGCGTGTTGTGGATACAACATGCTTAGATCATTGGGTGGGGAGGACAACTAGTAGGCGTATGGGGTACACACATTGGAGCTGTAGTTTCGGAGGAGCCTCGGATCCAATGACCTTCCATTTATACTGACGCCACGTTCTTCGGAGCGATATGGACGATATACTGTACTGATGCCATTCTCTTCGGAGCATGGACGTTATGCCTATACCTACTCATACGCACCAGCGTTGTCCTCATATTGCATTCACTTAGATGGTTAGGTCACCCTGGAGTTTTTATAGTATTTACTTTATGACATACATTTTGTATCTTGTTATGTCCCTCTGAGGACCTGGACCATTTCCAGGTGTATTGTTCATGAGTATTCGCAGGAGCACAGGTTCAGACTTGCTACGCATTCGCGATGAGGTCTTCTTGTCGAGCCCATGATTGGTAGTTGATATTCTTATTTTGTATTTATCTTGTGTATTCTATATTCTAGTTCGACAGTGGATTTTTTTCCATCCGACTGTCATTTTTTGAGATACCTCACATTGATATCTAGCTTGTAGATACTAGACATTTATTTATATTGATTCTATGGATGAGATCTAGATTATACCATGTGACTTGTGATGGATTTATACCACTTGTGGATATTGTTATTCATATTACAGCGTATGTGCGTTATGGTTTCCATATATTGGAGTGCCATATTCATACGGCTGGCATGCTCACGTGTCCTAGTCCTACGTATTTTTGGGACTGGGGCATGACATGTTTTTGTGGTGGCCCATGCAGGTCAGAGCATATTATCTCGGTTACGTTACTGTACCGAGCAAGCCTGCAAATAGGATTAGAGTATAGGATCTCATCCACGTCTGACTATGACTCATCCTCCTTCCAATCCATTCCATTGAATAATTGTATCCTGCTTGATTCATGTGCCCTTTCCTTTGTTCCTTGAGTGTAGCCTTCTCCTAGGAAATAGAAGACCCTATTGTTAGATAATAAGTAGGGTAACCTTCCTAGTAAGAGTAACTAGAACCTTGACCCGTCACTAAGTTAGAATGCTTATTGAACCCTAGTGTCCCTTATCTAAAAAAATGGCTTACCATTTTTTCCTTGACATAATTATGAATGGCCTAAGAATAGTATAGGCATTACTAGAGCTAGTTAGAGATTTGACCCTAATATTTGACCCTAGTATTGAGGAACCAATAGAAATCTGAGATCGAATGTAGGGACTGAACCCAATGTGCATAATGAGATAGTGTTAGGATATAGATTCTTGTCGTGATATTAGCGGACAGTACCTCAGGAAGCCCAGAGCAACGAGTACTATATTTCCCTTGAGATCCTACCTCAAATATGGAGATTTGCTCGCTGCCTTTCTTTAGGAAACCATGATAGTATCTAAAGTCCCTCTATTATAATTTCATATCTTGTTCCCCTACAACCTTAACGTTCGCTAATTGTGCGACGATTAAAGTATGATTCCTCTTTTCTCCATCTTTTAACCTGTGCCACATAAACTCTTATGACTGTAGGCCAAGTGATCTTATTCTATGTTAGGATATACAGTTTGCTAGGGTTATAGTTGGTAATTTGAACCTTGAATTATGTGCTTGGTAGTTAGAGCTTGATAGTTAAGTTGTTCCTTTAGATTATGACCCAATTATTCTTAGCCTTAAATCGCGTGATTTGTATCCGTAACTCGATACGAGTTATATTTCCCTTCTCTCTTAAGGACATTAACGCTTCCGTTCTTACTAATGACACATATATTCTATGAGCACTATGACTAAGACTTAAGTTGGTTATTACCTGTATAATACAACAGGAGACCCTAATAAGCACCAAGACCTTTTCCGTATGTACCCCAATAAGAGTCTATACTTATTTACAAGGACAATATCATCTTGTAGAATCTCCTTTAATGTAGTTATAGTATTAGTTAATTATTTTTAAGTAGGGTAATATGCCTCACAACATAGTACCACATAGCCCTACTGACCCATTGACGAAGTATAATAGGATGACACAACTTTAAACTTGTGTAAGAAGATAGTATTTATTCGGCCTGTAGAAATTAAAGGTCTATACCCCTATATTTGATCGACTAGCGACTTAGATAAGGAGTAGTATGACAACTAGAGAGACG
Organism: Iris macrosiphon; assembly: GCA_036927795.1. NCBI lineage: Eukaryota > Viridiplantae > Streptophyta > Magnoliopsida > Asparagales > Iridaceae > Iris > Iris macrosiphon. Next base: position 67,030,762 of record JAYESA010000020.1, read on the forward strand.
GTAGAGTCTTATTTTATTTTGTTTGTGAACTCGAGTTATTTTGTAATGTCTCTCATCATAATCTAGCGTGCTTATATTTTCGTACTACCTCGACTTATGCTGCTGTTACAGCCTAGTTTTGCAAGCTCATCCTTTTATCAAGCTTGTTCATGACATATGTATTATTGGACGCGTACACTAATACATTTCAGAATCAGTGTACTACGGTCTGATCAACCATAGTGCGCTTGGTTCGCCCTTCATATAACTACTTTACGTGGATTGAGATAGATAATGATTAGTAGACGAATGTACTTGCCCTCTAGATATGCCTGAGCATATCGTATCCGTTACATAACTGTACTGATACGAGCAAGTGAATAGGAATTACCCAAAATAGGATTTCAATCCACAACTGCCTTGACAATTCCCATTGAATTCTTTAAACGCCTTGACCCCCACACTCCTAATCTATTACCTCCCCCTGGAACTCTTTATCAATGTTTTTCGTCTTCCCTTATTTTGGAAAGACGAAACCTCGTGCTTAGCATAAGTTGATACACGAATAGTATTAGATGTATCCTATGGGCCAAATACATTATTTGATGATTATTTTATAACCACGGGCATATCACATGTAATATATTGGTGTTAAAATTTTTGAGGATTGAGTAACAGGATTAAGTAAAATTGAGGAATGAGATTTCTGAAGTGTAAGAGCCTTGTGTGATAGAGGGGTAGATCCTAAGTTGGGTAGCAGTTGCATTATCAGCTTGAAAGGAATTTCTTTAGATTATGATCGAACAAATTTTGATTTAAAGATTCAAGTCATTTTAATTTTCAAATTTTGGACGAATAAGTAAGAGGATGAGGATCAATGAATTTTAATTTTTAGCACGTGATTCGAATTTTGAGAATTGGGAACTGAATCATCGATTTAAATCTCGAAGAAAATAAATAGAACTCTAAACGTGGACATGGACGGATTAAATTTCGGATTTAAGGATTAAATTAAAAGAATTTTTTTTTGGTTGCAGGATTACCTATTTGAACTATTGAGGATAGAAATTAAATTTTAAAAAAAATTTAAAGAATACGTAATTCACAAGTTGAGGATTGAAATAATAATTGATTATAATTTTCTAGAGGAAATTTTAACAGTTGAAGATTGCAACGTAAATTCTGATTTGGGATGTCATAGAGATTTGAATTAGATTGGATGTGGATTACTAAATTGAGAATAGAGAAGACAACGCGATGTGTGGACGTTCGATTTAAACAATGGTTCAATTTGAAAGAGATTTCGATAGATTTGAAAAAGTTAAATTTTGAAAGAGATTGCGATTTAACTTGTCTTACGTACGCAAGTGAAGGAGTTAAACCAATGATACCTTATTTTAATTTTGAGGACGAAATTATTTTTAAGTTGGGTAGATTGTAAACCCCCTCACTCAAAATTAGGGTTACTTGGCTTATATAGTGGAATTAGGGCTAGTTGAACCCAATTAGAATTAAAACACGGCATTTGATTTAACTGTATATTATTTTATCGCGTAGCGCACCTTACTGTTGCTTCATTAATTGGAGCTCTACACTAACCATTGTCTTCCAACGAATTTTATAACCCTATCCTAGACTTGACCACCATCTATTCTGACCTCTGTATAAATTATAATTATGCTTTCTGGTACGACATTTTAGTCGCACAATAAATGTTGCGGACGTTATTTTGTAATTCTAAATAAAATCATATCTTCTACCCATGTGCGTCCCAATCGAAATTGGAGACAAAATCTTGATCGTTTTATACCACCCAAAATTTTATTAATATTCTATACTGTATCTTCTATGCCCCGGACACTTGTGTCCGACCAAATTCTATTCCCAGGTACTTCTAATTAATTCCAGAACATCGTACGCATTTAATTAATTTAATTAAATCTAATTTTTGCCTTGTGCAATTTTCCCAATTGTTGGGGGGCTATTATAGAAAAATGCACTGAGGTGTCTCCACCGTTGGACAATACGTGAAGAAATCCAATTTTCCTTTCACGTGAATTTTTTCGTAATTTTCGGGATGTGCAAACGCGCACATCGTCCTAATTTAAATTTCAGCCTTGTATTTAATTAATACAAAATTGTAGCCTTCCCAAACATCCCCCTGTGAGCCCAAGGCCCAACCCAAGAGGACGTGGACCAAAGTCAAGTTTTCTAGGTCAACAAAACCCCAAATCCCACATATAAATGCAACCTTCTTTCCTTTTCGTTATTTTTCTAAAACAAACCTAAACCATCCTAGCCGACACAACTGTTCACCCTTCCCCTTCCTTCAGCCGACCAACCTACGCCGGGTTCTCGCCGGAGTCGTCAGCGTTGGACCTCCTCCCTCCGCCGTGCCCGCTGCACTGCACCTTGCCACATCCGAGCCCTCCCCCTCGTCGACTTCCTCTTCCCCGACCAACATCCTGCGGCCGTCTCTGAACGCCGTGAGCCACCGACCGCCTGAGGACGCCCTGCAGTTATCTCCATCCTCCCCGAGTCGACCTCAACCTCAGATCAGCCTCCGCCACGGCCCGCCGTCACCACTCCACCACCCACGATGGACTCGACCTCCTCTCCACCCTGCCCTCCTTTCTCCCCCGTCTCTACACTGCTCCTCGACGACCGGAACAGCACCCAGGCCACCCTACAGCAACATCACCGCCATATCCGACCTTCCCTCATCTCCATCGACCAGTGCAGCCGCCTGAACGTCGACAGCAGCAGTCTCAATGCCTGAACTGCCGAGCCGGACCTCCCTCTCCCTTTCCTGTCATCTCCTTTCTCCTCCTCCCTGTCGTCCCTACTCCCTGACCCCTCCTTTCCCCATGGCCGGACCCCCTACTGGCCGAAATCCGGTGATCATCACCATCTCCACCATCCTCCCGTCTCATCAATATCTTATCCTCGTTGTTGTCGTCATAGTCATCCCCACCTCTAATACCTTCACCACCATCATTGCCATCGTCGTCGTTGTCATCGACCCTAACATCATCATCACCATCACTATCGTCACCGACATTGTCACCATCCCCATCATAATGATCATCAACATTATCCTCATCCCTATCATCCTCATCACTGTCATCATCACCATTGCCCTAATCACCCTCGTCCTTGTGCTAATCATGGACCCCTCACCCTTGCCAGACAACCGTAGCAGACACCCCGATTCCCGTACCTGTGCACGTTGACCCCGAGGACCATTGGATCGTTCTGCACGACTTCTGGAGCAGGTTATTGTTGCTACACAGCCTTCTCGCCAGGCAAGTATATCTTGCCTTGTTATACTGTTTAAATTCTACATTATTTTAGCTGCATGTTATTATTATAATTGTGCGCATCCGAGGGAGACTCGGGTGCTGTCAACGAATGCGTTGATGTTAGGATAGTGTCTGACCTAGTGTCTAGTAGACCCACCTAAAGTCGTGGAGTTATTGGTATGACTCCCAGGCCTTGACACATCTCTTACACGTGTTGTGAGTCTCATGTAGGGCACAGTCCTGCGTATGTGGTTGGCCACCTGTACGTGTAGGCGTGCGACGGATAGGGTATAACTGCTAATAGCGATGCATGTTAGAAGACTTAGCAGTTATTGATAGGTGGAGCATAGACTAGCGTGGTACGATGGTCCCATCCTTGTCCTTGTTTAGTTGAAGGATTGGGCTATTGTTCTAGTGATAGACTATGAGCCAGGGTTACGACGTCGAGGCGTAGTAGCTGACGCGTGTTGTGGATACAACATGCTTTGATCATTGGGTGGGGAGGACAACTAGTAGGCGTATGGGGTACACACATTGGAGCCGTAGTTTCGGAGGAGCCTCAGATCCAATGACCTTCCCTTTATACTGACGCCACGTTCTTCGGAGCGATATGGACGATATACTGTACTGATGCCATTCTCTTCGGAGCATGGACGTTATGCCTACACCTACTCATACGCACCAGCGTTGTCCTCACATTGCATTCACTTAGATGGTTAGGTCACCCTGGAGTTTTTACAGTATTTACTTTATGGCATGTATTTTGTATCTTGTTATGTCCCTCTGAGGACCTGGACCATTTTCAGGTGTATTGTTCATGAGTATTCGCAGGAGCACAGGTTCAGACTTGCTACGCATTCGCGATGAGGTCCTCTCGTCGAGCCCATGATTGGTAGTTGGTATTCTTATTTTGTATTTATCTTGTGTATTCCATATTCTAGTTCGGTAGTGGATTTGTTTCCATCCGACTGTCATTTTTTGAGATACCTCACATTGATATCTAGATCGTAGATACTAGACATTTATTTATATTGATTCTATGGATGAGATCTAGATTATACCATGTGACTTGTGATGGATTTATACCACTTGTGGATATTGTTATTCATATTACAGCGTACGTGTGTTATGGTTTCCATATATTGGAGTGCCATATTCATACGGCTGGCATGCTCACGTGTCCTAGTCCTACGTATTTTTGGGACTGGAGCGTGACACCCCCCTCCTAAAAACTTAAGAATTCCCATTCCCTTGAATCTCCTTAGAACCTTGTTAAGTTTCATGAAGTTTGAAGTTCGTTTGGTACTCCGAAAGCCAATAATCACGATAAAGTCCCTATCATAATCGCAATCGCGCAAGTTCTTAAACTTTGTTTTCCTATTCTATTTTTCTTGAACAAAACCCTGTACAAAATCATATGAATGTTAGATATCAAATAGTATAATTATCATGCATGAGAAACCCATGATTTTATGTGCAAAACTATCCCAAGTTGATATAAACCTATGACATGACCATGGTATAGTTGATGATTGTTATACTTTAATTATGATTTGAATTTCCAAAAATTAATATAAATATTTCAGAATATTAAATATAATATTTTATATTAAATTGAATTTTGATACAATAATGAAAGTTGCATGCACAAACTACTTGTCAAAGTTGCAAAGAATAACTAGTTGATGACTATTGAGAATTTTTGCATGCAATGAAGTTATTTCGGTTATTTTTTATTTATTTATAAATAATTTTAGAATAATAAACCTATTTAATTTATAATTTTTAGATGTGCTTTAAAGAGGTTGCATGCGTGTTTGGCTAGTAAGTTACCGTTGTTGAAAGTTTTGCGATATTGATACGTGCCTACGTACGTATAGGACTAAGCATGTCCACATGTAAATGCTTATATGTACGCATGCTATATCTATGTACGAGGCCCTCATGACGTGTTAGAAAGTGGTATGACACGTGTATCTTGGCACTTTGTTCAATGCCATACAAACGATGGATTGTTGGCAAGAACATCAAATATTGGTTAATATTGTGCGACGATATTTTATTTTGATGTTGAGTAGATTAATGTTTGTTATTGATTAGAATATGTTTGACATGGCAACTTATATCTACTATACTTCTAGTCGAGGACATCGGATAGGCAATACCACAACAATAGTCAGCAGACAAGTGTACCTTGGCAAGTTGTATCACAGTTCCAGTTTCTTATTCTGCATTAGATATTGTATTTATATGCTTTTGTGGAAATATCTATTTTCCCTAGGACCGTTAGATGATACCTAGTGTCCGAACTAGATTCAGGTGTCAACATCCGTTAGTGGTATCGAGTATCATCAGTAAGAGTGTTGATACCGAGAACCCATGATACATGCTTATATTCTTAGCACGTCAGACCGAAGGACACTTGATACTACTTCATGTGATGAGTCCCTCTTGATATATTCTTTGTGATTCTGTATAGGATTATAAGACTCGTGATATGAGACAATTATATATATTATTAAGAACTGTTATGATAGTTAGAGGTCATGATCTTGCGTATTATTACATGATAAGTGAGGTTACATGGGTGGAGAGAGTTTACACCATACTATGGGCTAATATATATATGTATGTGACTGCCTTAGTTTTTGTAGCAGATCTTTGGTGTATTTCTACTAGATTGCTTTAGGTTCCCTGATCAGGAGCCTTTAGTGATATACTTTTACTAGCATGCTTTGGGTTCCCTGATACAGATCCCTTAGTGTTATTAATAGACTACTTTGGGTTCCCCACACATAGCCTTTGGTGTGTCCAACCTGAGTATGAGTGCAACTCTCATTTGTATAGCACATAGACAGTTACTGTAGCTTATTATGGATTATTGTATCTTTATAATATTTTTTTTGGCTTGTTTATCTGTATATTGTTATGTCCCCTGAGGACCTGGATCCAGATTATCTTCCTAGGTGAAGATGAGGAGGTTTATTCTGAGGTGTACAGTTCAGGCGTTTACACAGGAGCATGAATTGGAGCTAAGGACGAGGTCCTTTCGGAGGAGTTCACTTGATTTGTGTAGGGTCTCCATCTTTGTTCGATGGCATTTTGGTTTAGCAGATACTGGACTCTCTCTTTTACTGTTCTCATTTACATTCAATACTTATTTTAGCGAGTTATTTCCCGTATTACTATTTGATGATGCACTATGACTTTTGAGACTTCTTTCATTTTATGCATTATTATAGACTTATATATCTTTAAGTGCATTATGTTTTTTTCTTGTGGATGAGTATAGTTATGTTCTTGTGATTATCTTAGTTATGGATTATTACTTATATTTTAAAGCTTAAGTGCACTCTAAAGTATCCCTTAAATTGGAAAGTCCATTGGAGTTGTGCTGCGGGCCATTTCTACTGTTTTCCATGTAAATTGAATTTGGAAAAGCTTTTGTTTAACAACAAACAAAAAAGTACAAAGAGATCCTAGACAGAAAATCTAAGTACAATATTTTTTATCTGGATAATGTGACGATGAAGATCGAGTACTGCAACAACTCTTTTACTCCATTAACGGTCTGACGAGTGAATGAGGGATGCTCGATTCTCTTCTCTCTCTTGAGCTTGTATGAATGTACGTAGCTCATCTTCAAGGGTATGGTCTCTAAAGTAGAAAAAACCAGCTAGGCAGCCTTTGGAACTTCTAAGTTGCTCCTATTTATAGCCACCATGTTGATGGGCTATAGGTGCCGCAAGTGCTTCTATTTGGTTGCCGCAAGGGGTCCTTTAACAAAATACGGTTGCAACTATAGGCGCATGTTATGTACAGGTTGCCACGTGTTTTTTATCCTTAACAGGATGTAGTTGGGTCCAGACCGAACTGTCATGTGGATGTTTGTTAGAATTTTCTATTGTTGAGGATCTGGATGGTTCTCACATTTTGTTTGCGTGACTTGGTCAGCTTGACACGTGGCCCGCATTTAGTCAGAGAGAATCACGTCAGTCGTAACAAAAAATTTCGTCTCAGGGAACCTTGCCACGTAGGACGCAAAAAGTCTTGGACGCATGCTGTCTAGAACATATAGGTCCAGAGACGCATGAAATACATGAAATCTGGAACGCATGGGGCCATTGACTCATAGAACGCATGGAGTCTGGGACGCATAGGGCCAGAGTCGCATAGAACACATAGAGTTTGGGACGCATGGTCTTGTACGCGTGGCACTGCACGTCTGTCAGAAGTCAATATTAGTCTGACGAGAGCTTCTTGTTGCTTAGTGTGCTCATATTTTTTAAGTCATTTAGAAAATCCTTTCTGTCAGAGTTTTGTGTTAGATATAATCTTTGTGTCAGGCCTTTATGTAGCCAGAATTTGGACGCCTGGATGCTTGAGGGAGTAGTGGCGCATGGCACTGCTGGCGCATGCGGACACTAGTTACTTCGTAGCTCATGGCACTTCTGGCGCATATGAACACTAGTTACTTAGTGGAGCATGTCACTGATGGCATACGAAAATACTAGTTTATGAAGCGGTCAGTACATAACATTGGATTATTATGTCACCGAGGGCTTGATCACTGCGACGCGCATGTTAGCTACTTTTTTAGGCCGCATAGTTATTTTATGGCCTAATTTCTTCCGAGTCTATCTTGGAAGGCATGTTTGTTGGGCACATGGATCTAGATTTTTTATTCTTCTATGACCACCTGGCTTGGTCTCTTGTATTTTGAGACTGGGGCATGACACCTTGTGCTCTTCGTTGTGCCTCCACCCTCAACCCGTATAATATGATGAGAAACCTATTTTTAGGTTTTAGGAAACCCTAAAAGTATGTAAGCCCTCTAGTTTTAGGCTAGGATTATTCTTAGAATTTCAGATTTTTTTATTATGTTTATTTGTAAGCAATTAAATTATCTCTTAGATTTTTTGTAGCCCTTGATACCCTTTACCATGACTTTAATCTCTTGAGCACTAAATTAGCCTTTTCCTTCCAATAAGCTTTGCATCCTTGACCTAATCGAGCCGAATTACACTCATGATATAACTATCATTCACAAACTTACCTTTTCATGCTTCGTTTTAGTCATACAACATTCGTGACGCATTATTCAATTAAACTTTACGTTAGTGTCTCTACGTTGTTGCAATCGAATTTGGGTACTCAATATCGACCCGTTTCCCAAACCAATTATTTATCTATGACCTATATTAAGCCTACAACATATATGATACTTGTGACCCATTTATTTGAGCACCCGCATGCTCCTTACACATTATTAATTGCCGAGACTAGTTATATTGCCTTAAGAGACACCTATGATTAAATCGCCCTCAATCGAGCCCAAACACCTAACCTGAACCATTAAACCAACTTTTGGTGGACTCGTTATCTATGGTGCACTTAAGTACATATAAATGAGTTAAAATGTCAACCACTATCAGAGGTAATATGGACTTGATAGCGAAATACGCTCGTATAGGGAAAAGAGTAATTTTAGGTAGACTTATTACCCATGGCGTACCAAATACTGGGTACGGATAATAAGTTGAAATAATTAATACTATCAGGGGTCTTAGAATGACGTGATAGCAGATAATTTTGGACAAATGTTTGCTCAAAGGTAATATGGACATGGCAAACTTTGATCCGGGTATCCCAGTACATGTCTGCTCAGAGGTGATGTGGACATGGCAGAGATGGGGCTTTATAGGAAATCAGGCTTTTTATGGGAAAATAATTCAGAGATAATATGTATATGATTGTTTAGAGATAATTTTGCTGGAGAATTAGTTTATGGACTTTGTGTATTATACTAGAGGAAATATGGACATAGTACAACACCGTAGTCTGTTAAGGACGTCCCACTGGGAGATTTTGGTGGACCTATTACTTCTTGCGCACTTGGAGTGCAAGTAACAAATTCGAAGCAAAAACCTTATCAGAGTTGATATGAATGTGATAGATTTTGTGGACTTACCACCGCTAGCGTACTTAGAGTCAAGTACGGGTGATAAGTTTAGACGACTATCGACATCTGAGGTAATATGGACGTAATAATTAATGGTCATATAGATAGGTTTGCTCAGAGGTAAGAAGGACATGGAAAACCCTACTGGGGAGGATGTGAGGATGATAACTCAGAGGTAATATGGTCGTGAGCTAATCGATAGTCGTACTAAGAGGTTAGGTACGATCATGGTACTTTATAGAAGAAAAAAGAAACTAGCCAGAGGTAATATGGACGTGGTTGTTTTCTTTGGATGGGTAACATGGGCAGCTAATAGTTCATAGATAATATGGACGTGAACTGTTTGCTTCCATTGAAGACATCCCACTGGAGGATCTCTAGTGGACCTACTACTTCTTGCCCATTCGAGTGCAAGTAATAAGTTCAAAACCGAACCCTATCAGAGGTGATATGGACATAATAGGTTTTGTGGATCTATTACTTCTTGTATATCTGAGTACAAATAATAGGTTCGAGACAAGCCCTGCCAGAGGTAATATGGACGTGGCAAGTTTTGTGGACTTAACACTGCTGGCGTACTTGGAGTTAAGTATGGGTGATAAGTTTAGATGATGACCGATGTCAAAGGTATTATGGATGTGACAATCGATAGTCATAAAGAGAGTTCTTCTCAGAGGTAATATGGACATGGCAAACCTTGCTGGGGATAATCAATTAGGACAGTAGTTTAGAGGTGATATGGACGTGAACTAATGCCCAAAGGAACTGATTGTGAGTGGTCTACCCGAAAGTGTGGATAAACCTGAAGATGGCTCCGCTGGGGATCTTTTGAGAATCCACTATCTGTTGTGTATTCAGAATTCTTGAATGTAGACAATATCTTTCGTTAAAATTTTATGGAAGAGAAGTGCATGTTATGCTTACACGCTTGTTGGAAATGAACAACGGGGAATTTATACTGTACATTTTTGTTGTCCTGCTAACAGTAAAAGGAGTACAAGTCTAGATTAGACATAGTACTTTTTGAGAAACTTACCATTGATAGGCATCTTGAGTAAGTTGCCATTGTGTTTTGCAAGCTGGTAGACGCCGTTAGAGAACACGGACTCCATGATGAATGGACTCTCCCATTTAGGCTGGGATTTATCGACCGTCTTGTGAGTCATAAACATCGATCTTACTCTCAAGATGAGGTCACCCACTTGGTAAGTCCTCTTCTTGACTCGTTTGTTAAAGGCACCTGAGTGGCACGCTTGGTATATCTCAATGCGTTATTGAGCTAAGAGGCATTTCTCGTCGAGTGCTTCTAACTCTTGTAGCCGTCAACGATGATTTTCGTCAATAGCCAATTGGTTGGAGAGGGCCACTCGGAGTGAGGAAATTTGGATCTCGAGAGGGAGGACTTCCTCGCTCCCGTAGACTAAGAAGAATGTTATGCTGCCGGTAGGTGTCCTGACCGTGGTGCGGTAGGTCCAGAGACATTCACCCAGCTTCTCATTCCAGTCACACTTATTGGATGATACGAACCTTTTGAGTATCTTTATGATGGTCTTATTGAATGCTTCATTCTGGATTCGATTTTTGTCACAAAATTGATAAAAAGCATAAATTATAAACTGTGGACCATTGTCGTAGATAATTATCCATGGTAAGCAGAAGCAGTATGCGATGTGATGCTTGAGAAAGTTGATCACGTTCGAGGTCTTGACTTCAGCGAGTGGAACAACTTTCGCCCATTTGGAGAAGTAGTCGGTGATAGCCAAGATGAACCAACATGACTTAGAAGAAGGTGGACTAATTGGTCCGGTAATGTCCATTCCCCATGCTTCAAACAACCAAGATGCTACCATTGGGTGTAGGAATTCTAAGGACTAGTGGATAAAGTCTGCGAGGATTTGGCATACTTGGCACTTCCTCGCATAGTCAACAGCCTCTACTACCATTGTAGGCCAATAGTAACCCATTCTCCAGAGATGGTCCTATATCTTGGGTCCGGGCTAATGGGCACCATAAACTCCATTGTGAGCCTCACAGAGAACCTTCTTAGCTTTTGCATTCGATAGTCATCGTAGCAGAAAACTGTCCTAGGAACGATGATACAATATTTTGGTAGCCGTATCGTAATAGAACCAGAGGGAACGTCTTCTGATTGAAGTGGCTTCCTTTGGATTCTCGGAAAGAATTTCATAGGCTGTGTAGTCGATGAATGGGAGTCTCCAGTCTTAGGAGTCGGTGCTTGTCGCTACTGAGTAGCTCAGGTACAGACAGAGATTATTTTTTGGGCAGACCAGCTCTTGACCGACCACTGTGATTAGCTGATAGATTTTGACCGAAACTGCCAGAGAGGCAGTGAGGTCATCCAAGGCATCACCATGATGTTCTGCAGTTGAGGGACATTCTCTATGAAGAACCTCTCGAAGGTGGAGATTATTCTAAGTGCGACTTGGTGGTAGGTAATTAAATCCTCGTGTCGGACCTCGTATTCGCCCCGGACCTGACTAACTATCAGTTTGGAATCGTTGTAGGCTTCTAGGTAGTCTACTCTCACTTGTTTAGCGAGTTGGAGCCCAATGAAGAAGGCATTATACTCTGCCACATTGTTAGAGCATGGCTCTGTGAGGGAGTAAGCGCGATTTATGACTAGATCGTGTGAGAAAATTAGTACTATCCCAACGCCAGCAACGATATCGCCTTTGGGCCCTATTCTTAAAGCACCATCGAAGAATATTTGCTAAATAGCTTCTGCTCTTGTGGTCATGTTTGAGTCCACTACTTCATCTGGAATCTCTTTGTAGAGCTTCGAGGTTTCAGGTACAAGGTTGGCTGCTAGAAAATATGCCAATGCTTGACCTTTGACCGCCTTTTGTGGGGTAAATACCATATCATATAGTGAAAACATTATTACCCATATGGCTAGGCGAGAGTTGAGCACTCCGAGTTTAGTCATAAGGACCCTGAGAGGATTAACTCGCGAGATCACATGGATGGTTTGTCCTATCACATAATGCTGGCTCTTCCGAATGGCGAAGATCAGAGTGAGGCACTCCTTGTCGATGGCATTGTACCTGTGCTCTTTGTCGGCCATTATTCTACTAAGATAGTAGATGGCCTGTTCGTAACCTGTATCACTTTTCTGGACTAGTAGAGCTCCGAGGGATTGATCCATTGCCCGCACATATAGCAAGAAGGGTCTTCCCATAACGGGGGCCACCAATACTGGGGGGTTCATGAGATAATCCTTGATGTCATCGAAGGCGCGTTGACATTCTTCGTTCCAGACAAAGGAGACTCCCTTCTTCATGAACTGAGTGAATGACTAACAACATCCAGAGAGTTTTAATATGAACCTTCTGATGTATGCTAGTCTTCCTTGAAGGCCACGAAGTTCTCTGAGGTTCTTCGGTTGGTGCATTTCTATGATTGCTTTAGTCTTGTCAGGGTCTACGTGGATACCCTTCGAAGTTATGAAAAAGCCCAAAAATTTACCGTTGGAGACTCCTAGGAAGGACTTGATAGGATTCATCTTGAGTTGGTTCGCATATATCAGGTTGAACACAGTCTTTAAGGCTCGGAGGTGATCATCTTTGGAGCACTCATGATAGGGATGTCATTAACGTAACACTCCACTGTCTTGCGTAGATGCTCACGAAATATGATGCTCATAGCTCATTGATATGTAGCACCTGCGTTCTTCAGACCGAAGGGCATGATTGTGTAGAAGTATACTCCTATCGGCGTTCAGAATGATGTATGTTTCTCATCGTCAGAAAATATCTTAATTTGATTGTAGCCTAAGAATCCATCCATGAAGGACATACACTCGAAGCCACAAATGTTGTCGATCATTATGTCTATGATCCAAAGGAGAAACTCTTCCATAGGGCACGCCACGTTTAGATCATAAAATTTGATGCAGATCTAGATCTTTCTATTCTTTTTGACGACGGGCATGATATTGGCTTTCCAATCCGGATGTTGTTCTTCGTGGATAAAGCTACTAGCTATCAGTTTATTGACTTTATCTTGGATGGCATTCATGATGTCCGGCCGGAACCGCCATTGCTGTTGCTTGACTAGCTTAGCGTTCGACAATATGTTGAGATTGTGGACCGCAATCTGGGGGTTCAACCCCGACATATCCTCGTAACTCCAAGCAAGGATATCGATATATTTCTTAACGAGTTATAGCTAGGATTCCCGATCCTCATTGGACAAACTCTTACTGATGAAGATCGATTTATGGGAGGATTCGTCGCCCAGATCGATTTGTATGACTTCATCCTCAGTGGAAGATTTTCGTTGGTCGAACCGCATCTTCTATTATGTGTCTAGGTATTAGGCCCACTGTTCTACTTCAAAGAGTTCAGGTGGATCCTCGTCGTCTTCTTCAGGGTCAGCTGACATTATGTTGGCAGGCAATGTTCGTTTGAGCATCTCCCCGATACTAATATCGGAGTCCCAAGAGGAAGATTCTGAAGAGTGAGAGTGTAACTCATCTTCTTTATCCGAGCCTTCGGGAGTCATGGGAGGCATGATGTACCCAAAGCCATGCTTGGTCTTATGGTAGTAATCCTCGGACTTGCCTGCAGGAGCTTACAGATGCAGAGGCAGCCATCGTCCTTTGCCATGGTTTAAGCCCCTAGCGACTTTCAGATCGTAACCCATCTTCTGGATGAGGTGCTTGGTTTGAGAGCTGTACTGGTAAAGTAGTATTTTGTCGGTGTCGAGTTCTGACTCCAGTTCCTCTGGGATGGAGGATTGGGGACTTTCTATTATGCCGAAGATGATGAGTTTGTCTTCCCTCTTCCTTGTTGGAACTATGAAGTAGAAGTTTTGACTGAGGAGAACTCGGTTCACTGCATAGGTGGAAGTCACCTGTGTATGCAGGTGCAAGCCTAGACCGTGCTCCATGGAAAATAATGTGCTGAGATGTGCAACATCTGAGTAGTTCAAAGATGGTCCTTTATTCACAAAATAAGGTATCTTATCCTCTGGAATTACATCGTCAAGAGAAGGAATGTTAGCAAGCGACTACGTACTCCTCCTGTTTGTCCTTTCCGAGATCTACCCCCGGTCTGAGCGATAATACCAGAATAAGTCAAATTAGAAACGTCTAGAAACATCGCTAAATGGCATAAAAACATCGTTAAAAATATTTAGTGACGTAATTAGCAATGTTTCAATGAAGTCGCCTTTAAGCTAGTCTCTGACCCAAAAAATATCGCAAAACGTTGCTATAGCGACATTTTCTAGCGACGTATCTGCGTCGCTATATTAGCGACGTTTAGCGACGCATTGTTGCTAAATTAGCGACGTATTGTGTGTCGCTCTATGTCGCTAAATTTTTTCTATTTAAAGATGTTTTGCGACGTATTTAGCGACGTTATATTAACCTGGCAAATACTGCCATGTCAGCATTTTAGCGACATTCAGCGACGTATTTATCGATATTCAGCGACGTATTTATCGACATTCAGCAACGTACTTAGCAACGTATTTAGCGACGTACTTAGCGACAATCAGCGACGTACTTAGCAACGTATTTAGAGACGTATATAAATGTCGCTAAAGTTTCAGTAAAAAAATAAAAAAATAAAAAAATAAAAATTAAATTATTTCCAAACCAATCTTCCTGCAGTTTATGAATTCACAATTTATATAAATAGACCCAGAACAAACCTCCATTAAATTTTTTGGGTTCGTCGACCCCTTAGGTTGAATACTCAATACCGATAAATTAACATACGTTTAATATTAATAATATAGTAAATTTAAAGAAAATGAACTATTAGGATTACAAACCGAGTCTGGAGAAATTCTCGTCATAAAGAATACAATAAATATCTACACAACTGAGTGTAAGAAATAAAGTCTGAAAGCCTAAAAAATAAAGAATATTCATAAATGACCAAATATCATAGGTCAAAACACAAACAACCAGTAAACTATCCTAACTAGGACTACTGCGGATCTGCAGGAGGATGACCACCGACGCGCATCAGGGATAAGAATAAATCATACTGCTCCCCTGAAATCGATACCAATGTCGATGGAGAAGGTAGTGATGTCGGTGGAGTCTGTGTCGATGAAGGTGTACCAGAAGGACATATCTGCTCCAAATCTGCTAGTCGATGGTTGTATGAATCCATGGTAGATAATAACCTCGAACTGCTATAAACCATTGAATCCTATATCATCGTCAGCCTCTCGCCCATGGACAGCTGTGATGCCTGCAGCTCCGTCACGCTGCGCTCTTTCGATGCTCTAAGATCAGTTGTCATATCCCTGAGCTCCATGATGCTGCGCTTGAGCATATCAAATCATGCGATGAGCGTCGCATCGTCTGCCTGCGACTGGGACAGGGGATACTCCTCCATCCTTCGTAGCACCTCATCACGGAGAGACGCAATCTGATGGTCAACGGTCTCCTAGACTCGGGCTGACGCCTGCAAGGGCTGTAGGGAATACGCACTTGTCGTGGAGGCCCTAGATGACTCCATCGCAACAAGGGTGCCATAGGATCCCGTATCGTAGTACGTACCCCTCTGGAGAATACCAGCGGCGGTCACCACACCTCGTCCGCCGACGGAGCTGGAGAGGGTTGCGGGAAAGTACCAGCCTCTCCCGCTGTAGGTGCATTAGCAATCGCCCGCTCAGACAGCCTAAGATACTCGGCCTAGAAAAGTTTGGATACTCGATAATTGCTAATGTGTCTAAGGTACTTATTACTAACTACATGGATATTTATTTGCATATTTCTTAAGTTATATTAAAATTAACACAAAGTAAAATAATACTTACATAGGTCTGCGAGGCCCTCTCATCAATGAGATTCTCGCCCTTTCGATGGGTGGCCAGGAAGACGGTCACCATGTTGGCATCCTCACCCCTTTGTACCTATTAAAAATATATTATTTAGTATTAAAATTAAATATTTTATCCTACTACCATTTTATCGTACTTGCATTAAAATAATATATCTGAAATAAAAAATATACCAAACGACGAAAATATTCCGTTATCGGAATCGAGCCGCCACACCATTTTACTATCTTCTGCCTAGCTGCCTTGGCCTTCTTAGATATTTCCTTGTACCTAGGATCATTGAATCTAGCCCTCACCGCAGTCCTCTACTCATGCATGATCCAACCTTAGATTGGTTTTCCTTCACAATCACGAGCTTTCTGGTCATCCAGAGCATCACGGATCAGCTTGGCGACAACAGCAGAAAATATCTACTCGATCAACTCGGCCCGGTACGGTGGATAGAAATACGTTTGCTACAAGAAGTAATTTAGTAAGTTATATAATATACATAAATTAGAAGATTGATATAATATACTTTTACCTTGAAGTGCGCAAACCAGAAAATAGTTTTCTCTCATCCGTAGCATCAGAGTAGTTGATCCAAGGGCCACCATAGTTGTACCTTAGAATGTGGCCCATGCGTCTCTGTACCGACGAGGGACAATATTTATACAGAGACAATTATTTTTATAAAAAAAGTGAATATATGATGAATAAAGAAATATACGATATATATGATGCTAAACCAACTAATTGACTTACTTTGTACCATCAGCCCAAATCTCCGTCCTCGTCTCGTCCGGAGGTGTGCATGAAGGATCTAGCTGATGCTGGGACAACGTCGGCTCAACCTCTGCCATATGCTTATCTGTCTCCATGGTTCCATCAGCAGGAGGAACGCTGGACGAGGGAGTAGTCTCAGTCCTGGAACTACTCGTCCCAGGAGTGCTGCCATGTAACATCGTCGCAGTCGAAGATGTGACTGGTCGATATACTAGAGTACTTGGCACCGAGAATCTAGAACTAACAGTAGGCAGTACCGGAGGAGCAATCCGTCTACCTCAGGACCTGCACTCTTCGTATCGTCCTTCCATACCTGTTAACAACATATGATAATAGAACAAATAAACAAATATATAGTACATTCTACATTCAAAATATTATGCATATCTAATAGCATTAATAGAATTACACACTAGTAGTGTCACAAGTCTAAATGGATAATACATTCTATAGTCAATATAATACATGTCTTCATCAAAATAGTATATTCTATAGTCAAAATATAGTATATTCTACAGGCAAAATATTTTATTTTTAATCATCTTCAGAAAATTCATCTTGTTCGCCTTCCTTATCCTCCTCTTCCTCTTCCTCATCATCTTCACTTTTATCTACTTTGTCTTCGTCCTTCTCTTCGGATAATTCTACCTCTTCTATATTATTAGTCGTGTAATGAGTAACTTCCGTTGAGTCCATATCTATAATATTTGTTACAAGAGGTAGCTCGTCCTTCTGATAAGCTATTTCGTCAACGTCAAAGGTATTTCTAGCTTTTATCTTGTATACTGCCCACCAATCCGACCTCGTTGTCCCCCGTTTAGGATAAGTTATGAAATACACGAGCTAAACCCGACTTGATAGGATAAATGGTTCGTAGTGTTGATATCTAAGCTTGTAGTTTATATCCACAAGACCATGCTTGTCAATTTTCCAACCTTGATCTTGAATTAAATCGAACCATTCACACTTGAATAGCATGATCTTAGCAGATTATGTGCCATAATTATATGTCAACTCCACAATCTCTTATAAGATGCCAAAGAAATCATTGCCTGGATCAACGTCTTTGTAGTTCGAAGATTTGATACACAAACAACTATTTTTCGTGGAATCAAGATCCAAAAAGCTGTCTCTGATCAGAGCATTTGTTAACTTGAACCTAAACATATTCATATAGTAACTTGGCCATATTTTGACGGTAGTAATTGGTCCCTTGGCTAGTGTTCTAATAGATTCAGTCTCGGGTGTTATTAGATGATCGACCTAAATACCAAAGTAGTGATAGTAAGTTATTTATTGTGCAAGTGCATATAAAAAAGTAATTATCGAGCTCCTTACATATGCGCTCAATCAAGAAGGAAAATGACATCTTATTTCTTGTTCTACTTCTTTGTCTGTTTTGTAGGGTCTAACCAACCTCAACTCATCATTATATGTACTAAAAAACAACGAAGCAACCGCTGATTATTAGAATAATATTAGCTTATACTATTATATTGAGATAACGTAAACGTGGACGTATTAATTACTTACTCCTCTAGCTTCTCCACTTCATCCTCATCGTAATTGAGTAATATATACAACTGAGAAACCCTTAGCCCGTAATCATTCAAATATCTCTTCTTTATTTTCCTCGAAGGCTTTTCGGACGCATTGAATACTTTCAGTATTGCATCATTAGATTCCTGATATCCGTCATCGTTTCTCGGAGCTCTCGTTCTATTAGTAGCAACATGAGATTTGAAATACGTTGAGCAAAAGTTTGTAATCTCCTTGAGAATATATGCTTCATAAATAGAGCCCTCAACCCATGCCTTATTTTTTACTTTTCTCTTTAGGTGATTCAGATGCCGCTTGAACGGGTACATCTACCGATAATCGACAGGACCACCAACATGTGCCTCATAGGAAAGATAAATTAGCAAATGCTCTATGGAGTCAAATAATCCAGGAGAAAACACCTTCTCGAGCTTGCATAGTGTTACCGCAATGTCCTTCTCTTGCTTTTCTAGACGATCGACGAGCAACTTAGTAGAGCAAAGATCTCTAAAGAATATGTTAAGCTCTGTCAATAGATCCCAAACGCCTACGGTAAGAATTTTTAAAATGCAATCGGAATTAACCTCTCCATGAATACGTGATAATCGTGGATCTTTATACCCGCCAGTTTATTTTTTTGAGGTCGACTCATCTTCTCAAGTTTGACACGTACTCGTCTGAAAATTTTAGACCCTGAATCTACCTACAAAGTCTTTCTTTATTCTCCTTCTCTAGTGAGAAGTTTGACTTAGGCTACTTTAACTTTCCATCCCCTCATCTATTAAATATAACGCAGGACATCTATATATTTCTTCTAAGTTCAATCTGGCCTTCAGATTATCTTTCGTCTTCCCCTTTACCTTCATTACAGTATTAATTATGTTATCAAATACATTCTTCTCGATATACATGACATCAAGGTTATGTCTAATCAGATTAGTGCTCCAATATGGCAGATCCCAGAATATACTCCTCTTCGTCCAGTTATGGGTGTGACCAAATTCGTCATACTTGTACCCCTTAGCAGGCTCTTCGATAGCACTTGGTAAATCTTTTACCTCTTCATATATCGTGTATCTGGGCCACCTTGGCGGTGGATTGGCCTTCTCCACAACGCCCACACGAAAAGCATTCCTATTCCTCCGGTACGGATGCTCCTTTGACAAAATTGTCGATGATAATCGAAGAAGCATGGTTTGCCTCCAGGTTTCAAACAAAAAGCCTTAGTGCGGTCCATGCAATACAGATATGAGAGACGACCATGAGTGCTCTATACCGATAATATTTCATAGGCCAAAAAGTCATTGATGGTCCACATAAGTACTGTCCTCATCTAAAAATTCTGATTTTTAGAAACATCGTACGTGTTGGCACCTACTTCCCATAGCTAATTCAACTCATCTATCAAAGGCTGTAAATACACATCGATGTTCCTCTTTGGATTGTTTGGACCCGGGATAATAATGGTTAGGAACATATACAGAGTCTTCATGCACATCCAAGACGGTAGATTATATGGAGTGACGATCACAGGCCAACACGAATACTGGAAGCTCGAAAGTCCGAATGGGGTAAAATCGTCGGAAGAGAGCCCTAATCTGACATTATGCGGATCTGAAGCAAAATTTGGATACTCTCGATCAAAGTGCTTCCATGCTTCTCCATCAGATGGATGATCTAATACTCCTTCGATCTATTTCTACCTGTGCTAACTCATGTTTTCTGCAGTTCCCTTCACCATAAACAACCTCTGCAACCGCGGCATCAAAGGCAAGTAGTGCATCGAATCGGTATGCTTCCTTTCACCGACAAACTTTCTTCTACCAGTGGCCTTATAGCGATCAGCATCACAGAATCTGTATGCATCTTCATCTTTATCGTGTTTGTAGTACAATATGTACCCGTTGTGACATGCATCAGTTTTCTCGTATCCCATCTAGAGCGATCTCACCATCCTCTTAGATCGGTAAAAGTTTTTAGGCAATTTTGCACCCTCTGGAAAGATCTCTATAATCAAATCTATCAGTCGGTTATAGCATTCTTGCGACATGTTAAAATTGACTTGATGCTCAACAATCTTGTAACAACCTCCAATGGTGAATGATCATCACAACCAGGATATAATAGAGTCCTTGCATTCTCCAACAACTCCATGAACTTTACAGCATCAGCATTCGGTGCCTCCTCAACTGCATCATGATTGTCCCGATCGAAACTAGTCCCCGCCGTATCAAAAACCATATTCACCCACCCGTCATCATAAATAACATAGTCGTGGACATCCATATAAGACTCCACATAAGGCTCCGACTTCGATGCTAAAGACACAAGTTCTCCGTACGCGCTCCACTGATAGTAATTTGGCATAAAATCCTTCGAGTATAAATGATATATGACTTTCACTTTTGGATGATATTTCAAGTTGCGATATCTCACTCACGGTCACTTAATTTTGGTACCGTCCATATACCGTGTCACGACCCGCACCCGAAAATCGGGCATGAGCCATGGGTACGTCCAGCCTACGGCGCAGAATCGGCGGTAGAACGCTGTAAAGATCCGTTCTAGGTCAACCAACTATCTATATAACTCACAGAAAAATCCGCCATGACCTCTCCAAAAGGAGGGCAACCACGCAATATATATATGAATAATCCTCTCCAAAAGGAGGGCAACCACGCAATATATATATGAATACTCAATCACAAAATCTAGGGGATGAATAAAGCACGATATGATATCAAAAAGGAAACCAAACCAAAGAGAGCAAGACAATATCCAAAAATATACAGTCAAAGGCCATAATAGCTACAACATCTCACATCATCAAAAGAATAAGTACAATCATCCAAAATAAACCACTGGGGACAACCCAGGAAACCCACCTAGTTAACTAGGGCGCTATAGGCGTCTACTCGGCGCACTCCTCCTCGATCTCGGGGTCACAACACTCGTCAACACCCGGCCAGTAGAACGTCGGCCAGTAGAACGTCGGGCAATAGTCCTCAAGACACCCGACAACGTCTACCTAGGTTCGTCTAACCTAGGGCATCACCCAAAATTGGGCCAAATTCGGATTCCACCCGAAATTGACACAAAACCTAATGTCAAAGTCTCTAAACTCAACCAAACTAGTTCCAACTTCCTCCTACGGGTAGGCTTAGGATCTAGGAAGGTTTTACAACACTAATTACACTACATAAAAGTAATTAACAAGGGGAAAGTTAGGGTTTACCTCTTGGGAGTTGAAATCCCAAGGCCAAAGTCTCTGATCTACTTGGAATCACCTCCCTCAAGCTCCAAGCCACCAAATCTAGCCTCCACACTAAATCTAGGCTCCACACACCTAGGTTAGGGAAAATATAAGGTGAGGGTTAGCATAAAGAAGAAGGAATGGAAGAAAGAAGGAAGAAAAAGGAAGAAGAACTCACTTTGGAAGAAGAAGGAAGAAGAAAGAAGAAGTGGAGAAGAAGAAGAAGTATGAAGAAGAAGTGAAGAAGAAGTAGAATACAAAGGGGGGGCTGCTGCTGTGTTCTCACGGATGGGGGGTAGGTAGGGGCCGGCCATGCTAATAAAGGGGTTTACACTAATTTCCAAATGCCCAAAACGCCCCCCTCTCACTCGGTTTGGGTTTCGGGTTCCAAAAGCACTCAAACCAACTCCAAATCTCTCCCACTAACCCACTAAAAATATAATAAATATTTCTAAGTCCCAAAATAATCCTTACAAGGGTGTTGGTCGGGTCGGACATGGGTCCACTAGGGTCTGACATGGGTCCAGGCTAGCCAAAACCCTAAAATAATCATTAAAAAAAATAATACAATCACTAAATAAATATAAATATAATTAATTAAATACAATTCACAATTTACCAAATAAAAATAAAAAAATAACCCTATTTTCTAGAATTGGGTAGTGACAAGCCTACCCTCCTTAAAATAATTTTGTCCTCGAAATTAAAAGACGAAACTAGGAGAGGAATGCAAGAAAAGAACCATACCTCAGGGCTCACAGAGATAAGGGTATCGCTCGTGCATTTCATCCTCCCTCTCCCAGGTCGACTCACCTGGAGAGTGATGCCTCCACGCGACGCGAACCAAGGGAATAGTCTGGTTCCTCAACACCTCTCCCGCCGATCCAGAATCTCCACCGGCTGCTCTGGATAGCTAAGAGTAGGGCCCACCTCGATCTCCGAGTGATCCAATACGTGACTGGGATCCGCCACGTACCGTCTCAACTGCGACACGTGGAACACATCATGAACTCCCTCCAGCGTAGGCGGCAACTCAAGCCTATACGCCACGACGCTGACCCTCTCAAGGATACGGAAGGGTCCGACAAAACGTGAGCTAAGCTTCCCGCCTCCACCGAAGCGAATAGTGCCCCGCATCGGAGAAATCCTCAGGAACACCAGATCTCCAACCTAGCACAAACAAGGTCTCTGCACTTAGTCTAAAACAAGCAATCACAAGCAAACACAAGAACAAAATCTAGATTCTAAGCTATACCTCAAACTCCAAAGGTCTCCGGTGGCTATCGGTCCAATGCCGCTGCCTGTCCTGTGCCGCCCGAAGTCTATCTCTAATGAGCTTGACCTTCTCTGCTACATCAACCACCATCTCCGGGCCAAGAAAAGCTCTTTCGCCTACATCATCCCATGATAATGGAGTGCAACACCTCCGTCCATACAACGCCTCAAAAGGTGACATCTCGATACTGGCTTGGTAGCTGTTGTTGTAAGCAAACTCTACCAAGTGCAAGTGATCCTCCCAAGAGCCTCTGAAATCCAAAACATAAGTGCGAAGCATATCCTCAAGTGTCTGAATGGTCCTCTCTGACTGACCATCCGTCTGTGGGTGATACGCACTACTAAACTTGAGCTGGGTGCCCAAGCTAGCTTGCAGACTCCTCCAGAAATGCGAAATAAAGCGACTGTCCCGATCTGATACTATGCTCACAGGAACTCCATGCAGTCTGACTATCTGGCGCACATACATCTCTGTGAGTCTCTCTGTAGACGTATCCACTTTGAATGGTAGAAAGTGGGCCGATTTGGTCAACCTGTCCACGATGACCCAAATCGCATCATTCCCGCCTGGAGAACGGGGAAGTCCAGAAACAAAATCCATGGTCACGTGCTCCCATTTCCACTCCGGAATGGGTAATGGCTGGAGTAAACCTCCTGGCCTCTGCCTCTCCTCCTTCACCTGCTGGCACACTAAGCATCGGGATACGAAGTGCACTACCTCCCGCTTCATCCCGTACCACCATATATGCTGTCTCAGATCTCTATACATCTTGTTGGCACCTGGATGCATAGAGTACTGGGATCGATGCACCTCCTGGAGAACCTCCTCGTGCAACGATCCACTCGGCACACACAACCTAGTACCGTGCCGCAAGGAACCATTATCAGCAATGGTGAAGTCATCTGATAAACCCATATGAACCTGCGCCCTGATGCTCCTCAGGGACTCATCCTCAAACTGTGTAGCCCTGATCCGGTCTACCAACTCTGACTGAATCTGCAGTCCCCACATCTGTATCTCAACTCCAGGCACTATCACCTCAATGCCCAAGCTCTCTAGATCTGCCAGAAGATAACGATCTGTAGTCAGGCACATAGCTACCGGATACCTGCTCAACGCATCCACAACTATGTTCGTCTTCCCTGGATGATACTGCAATGATATGTCGAAGTCTTTCATCAACTCCAACCATCTCCTCTGCCTCATGTTCAGCTCTTTTTGGGTAAACATATACTTCAAGCTCTAGTGGTCTGTGAAGATCTTCACACGCTCTCCGTATAAATAGTGTTTCCACAACTTCAGAGCAAAGATGACCGCTGCCAACTCCAAATCGTGGGTAGGGTAGTTCTTCTCATGAAGACGTAATTGCCTGGAAGCATAGGCAATCACCCTCCCATTCTGCTGCAACACACAACCCAATCCCTTCCCCGATGCATCACTATAGATAGTGAATCCTCCAGAACCTGATGGCAATGTCAATACTGGAGCAGTCGTCAACCTCCTCTTCAGCTCATCAAAGGCGATCTGGCACTCCTCTGACCAAACAAACTCTACGTCCTTCCGAGTCAGCCTGGACAACGGCTCTGCAATCCGGAAAAAATCCTGAACAAATCTCCTGTAGTAACCTGCCAGTCCCAGGAAACTCCTGACCTCGGCTACTGAACTCGGAGCACTCCATGCCTCAACTGCCATGATCTTTCTCGGATCCACCGAGATACCCTCTCTAGTCACTACATGACCAAGGAATTCTACCTTGTCAAGGAAGAACTCACACTTCGAAAGCTTTCCATAAAGCTTCTCCTTCCTGAGAGTCTCCAGCACTATCCTCAGATGCTCCTCGTGCTCTTCTGGGGTCTTCGAATACACCAAGATATCATCTATAAATACCACCATAAACCTGTCCAGATGCTGATGGAATACCTTGTTCATCAGATTCATGAACACTGTCGAGGCATTAGTCAACCCAAATGGCATCACCAAGAACTCATACTGTCCATATCTGGTCCGAAAAGGTGTCTTCGGAATATTCTCCTTCCTGACCTTCACCTGGTGGTAGCCTGTCCTCAGATCAATCATGGAAAACACCCTCGCTCCGCTCAACTGGTCAAAAAGATCATCAATACGCTGCAGCGGATACTTGTTCTTGATTGTGAGATTGTTCAGAGCCCTGTAGTCAATACACATCCGTATCGACCCATCCTTCTTCGGCACAAAAAGTACCGGAGCACCCCACGGGAAAGAACTAGATATGATAAATCCCTTATCCTGAAGCTCATCCACCTGCTTCTTCAACTCTATCAGCTCACTGTTGCTGACTCTATAGACGTGCTGGGATATCGGCTCCGTGCCTAGCACCAAGTCTATTGAGAACTCCACATCTCTGTCCGGAGGTAACCCTGGCAACTCCTCCGGAAAGACATCTATATACTCCTCTATCAGTGGATGTAGCGACCTCGGCTCTACCACCAGGGCTCTGCAGAAGACTCCCTCGGTCTGCTCTGCTGCTCCTCTGGCAAACTGAAACTCTGGCTCACCTGGTGGACTAAACAAAACTCTGCCTCCATGACAATCTATACTAGCACAATGCGTACTCAACCAATCCATCCCGAGTATAATATCGTAGCTCGGAAGTGGCATTACGAGTAGGCACACACTTAACTCTCGGCCTCCCAAGGTAACTCTCCGGTCTCTACAGATATCACTGACTAGGATGATATCACCCCCGGTCGTGATCTTGCAGAGTCTAGCTAAAGGTTCAGCAACAAGATGGTGTCTAACAGCAAAAGATACAGATACAAAGCTATGGGAAGCACTGAAATCAAATAAAGCAAGTGCTAGAATAGAATCAAGAAGAACACAGATAAAAAGAAGTCAATACAGTGCAAGAAACGATATCATCAAAGAAGGACAGTAATATTGCAAAAGAAAAAATTTCAAAAAAATTAAAGATAGCAAGAAAAAGCAGGAAGGGTCCTAGTTGTGATTGAGCATACTCTCTCTCAGCCTATATCCTATATCCTATTGCAGGTAAACCTAAAAACTAGACCTGCATGGGCCACCACTAAAAACATGTCACGACCCGCACCCAAAAATTGGGCATGAGCCGTGGGTACGTCCAGCCTACGCCGCAGAATCGGCGGTAGAACACTGTAAAGGTCCATTCTAGGTCAACCAACTATCTATATAACTCACAGAAAAATCCGCCATGACCTTTCCAAAGAGAGGGCAACCATGCAATAAATATATATGAATAATCCTCTCCAAAAGGAGGGCAACCACGCAATATATATATGAATACTCAATCACAAAATCTAGGGGATGAATAAAGCACGATATGATATCAAAAAGCAAACCAAACCAAAGAGAGCAAGACAATATCCAAAAATATACAGTCAAAGGCCATAATAGCTACAACATCTCACAGCATCAAGAATAAGTACAATCATCCAAAATAAACCCCTGGGAATAACCCAGGAAATCCACCTAGCTAACTAGGGCGCTATAGGCGTCTCCTCGGCGCACTCCTCCTCGATCTCGGGGTCACAACACTCGTCAACACCCGGCCCGTAGAACGTCGGGCAATAGTCCTCAGGATCCTCTGGAAAAAATATGCCCAGTCAGGACTGGAGCAAAGTACATAACTCTGAAAGCAACTCCAAATACATAGTAAGGTGTATATGACGAGCAATAGAAAAGTATACAAGATGCACAGAAAATAAATATATGCTGGAGCACGATAAGTAGCTGCAATATAAACTGGAGAACAATACAAGTAGTGGAAAAGTAACTGCAGGTGAGAAACATGAATACTAGCTAAGTGCCTTGAGCACAAGTTCGTTATGTGATCGGCTTAGGTTGCACATGAAAAATACTATGATAACTCCGTTATGCGTGAGTTGCATAACCGACATACACATGAATACTGTTTGGCTTTGATCACATAACCAACTCCTACTCCCCTCCCCTACTAATACCATTGGATCCAACCACAACACGCTACGTACATGATAATAGCTCGCGCACACGAAGGCGAGAGCACAAGAAGCACATGATAGCACATGAGAATCAATACCCGAAGCACATGATGAAATACACGTGATAGAGTACCCGTTGAACACGGTAAGGGGGATAGCATCTCATGACGGGATCCACTAGTACCAGCTCGTGTAACAATGTGTCAGAATCAAGTATTACAGTTCTAGAACAGGTGATATAAACGCTATCATGAAATGGAAACTATCAGAGGTAGGTACTCGCCTGATGTCCTGAGCAACTGATGAGGATCGAGATCCGGACCGGTGTCGCAAGGACCTATTGCGAAAAGTAAGATTAAATAGGGTTCTAAGGATTTAAACTGATATTAAAATAATTAAAAATAGGCTTCTAGGGCTATTCTAGGTCAAACCGGTAAATTTTGGGTCAAAAGTCAACCAGGGGTCCAAAAAGTCAACTCTAGGTCAAAACTAGGTCAACCATTGACTTTTATGGTCAACGAGGACAATTATGGTCAAAGCTAGGTCAAACTAGGGTGCCCCTGAAATTCTAGGTCAAACCGAGCTCATTAAGCTACTAAACTCTCAAACTCGCATAATCGAGATACCGGGATACCCTCGGTATCCGATACCTCGCCCTAGGCCACGCACCCCGCCTAAACCCGCTAAAACATATGCTAGCACGCGTAAATATATATACATAAGCATATAAAAATCACTCTAATACATTTTCTAGGCTAATGCTCAAATACCCCGCTCGAAACTCAATACCTTGGATATCTCAAGGTATTGAGATACCGCTCTCAAACCCCTCTAACTAGCTATCTAGCTAATAATTATACACCTAGTTATTAATCTAGGCTAGAAAATATATATATCTATCATATATTTATATATCTAAGTACCTATGTACATATATATATAGATATCCACACACACATATACAAATACCCATATCTTACCTATACATATATATATAACTATAGGTATATAGATATCTATATCTTAGATAGATATATATATCTAAGTATCTAGCTATCTATCTACCCATCTAACTATCTATCTAACTATCTAGGTAACTATCTATCTATTGATAGATATATCTATCTATCTAAGAACTTATCTATCTATAATACTATCTATCTTACCTATTTATCTATCTTATATCAACGAGTTATCTATATCTAGTTACCTATCAATCTATCTATCTAACTCTCTAAATAATCCACTCTCCTCGCTACTACCTAGCTGCTACTGCTGGAGCTTGCTGCTGCTACTGCTAGGCCTACTGATGTTGCTGCTGCTGCTCCATATGCTGCTGCTGCTTCTTGCTGCTGCTACCACTGCATGCTGTGTTCTGCCCCCCACTCCATCTCACAAACACACACACCCACACCCCTATATACATATATATATCACTCTATATATATATATATATACATACATATATCTATATATATATATACAACTAGATAGATATATATATATACACACTTATATATACATACCCTAACACACACACACACTCACAAACACTAATACACACACACACTTAAACACATAACAACACACACACACATATAAATATACATAGCTATATATATATATATATATATATATATATCAACACCTATATATATATATATATATATATATATATATATATATATATATATATATATATATATATACACACTCTCAAGTATATAGATATACACGTACACATATAAATATATATATATACATATACACACATAAGCACACTTATACATATACATATAAATATACACATAGACATATACATACACAAGCACATAGATATAAATACACACATATATATAAATATATATACATATATATATATATATATATATATATATATATATATATATATATATATATATATAGAGAGAGAGAGAGAGAGAGAGAGAGAGAGAGACTCATAAATATATAAATAAAGACACAAACACCACTCGACCACAACGCACAACCAACACGCTCCACTCACGCCCAACGACCCCGACACTCATCAATACCTTAAAATATATAAAATATAACTCAAAAACTCTAGCACACACTCCCCGATACTAACCAAACGCGTGCACAAGCCCGAAACAAGGAAACCAAGTCGAAATGTCCGTTCGGTCATTTCGACGAACACGCGGTGTACGGTTCGGAAAACCTCCTGAAACGCACACCAAACGAACTCGAAATTGGCCCAAAATTTACCCACGCGTTCTAAACGATGCCTAGATCCTAGAAAAAGTTCTACCGCATCGATTCTAGGCCCGTGGTGGAAACGCGTACGCACTTAGAATCGGCGACGACGAAAACCCCCAAATTCGCCCGAAACGCCTGTTTCTCTGCGACACAACTTCCCGTGTCCGAACGGAGACACACACTCACTCTCAAGACACCCGACAACGTCTACCTAGGTCCGTCTAACCTAGGGCATCACCCAAAATTGGGCCAAATTTAGATTCCACCCGAAATTGACACAAAACCTAATGTCAAAGTCTCTAAACTCAACCAAACTAGTTCCAACTTCCTCCCACGGGTAGGCTTAGGATCTAGGAAGGTTCTACAACACTAATTACACTACATAAAAGTAATTAACAAGGGGAAAGTTAGGGTTTACCTCTTGGGAGTTGAAATCCCAAGGCCAAAGTCTCTGATCTACTTGGAATCACCTCTCTCAAGCTCCAAGCCACCAAATCTAGCCTCCACACTAAATCTAGGCTCCACACACCTAGGTTAGGGAAAATGCAAGGTGAGGGTTAGCATAAAGAAGAAGGAATGGAAGAAAGAAGGAAGAAAAAGGAAGAAGAACTCACTTTGGAAGAAGAAGGAAGAAGAAAGAAGAAGTGGAGAAGAAGAAGAAGTATGAAGAAGAAGTGAAGAAGAAGTAGAATACAAAGGGGGGGCTGCTGCTGTGTTCTCACGGATGGGGGGTAGGTAGGGGCCGGCCATGCTAATAAAGGGGTTTACACTAATTTCCAAATGCCCAAAACGCCCCCCTCTCACTCGGTTTGGGTTTCGGGTTCCAAAAGCACTCAAACCAACTCCAAATCGCTCC
Source organism: Iris macrosiphon (assembly GCA_036927795.1). Taxonomy (NCBI): domain Eukaryota; kingdom Viridiplantae; phylum Streptophyta; class Magnoliopsida; order Asparagales; family Iridaceae; genus Iris; species Iris macrosiphon. Next base: position 67,060,731 of record JAYESA010000020.1, read on the forward strand.
CACTAACCCACTAAAAATATAATAAATATTTCTAAGTCCCAAAATAATCCTCACAAGGGTGTTGGTCGGGTCGGACATGGGTCCACTAGGGTCTGACATGGGTCCAGGCTAGCCAAAACCCTAAAATAATCATTAAAAAAATAATACAATCACTAAATAAATATAAATATAATTAATTAAATACAATTCACAATTTACCAAATAAAAATAAAAAAATAACCCTATTTTCTAGAATTGGGTAGTGACAAGCCTACCCTCCTTAAAATAATTTTGTCCTCGAAATTAAAAGATGAAACTAGGACAGGAATACAAGAAAAGAACCATACCTCAGGGCTCGCAGAGATAAGGGTATCGCTCGTGCATTTCATCCTCCCTCTCCCAGGTCGACTCACCTGGAGAGTGATGCCTCCACGCGACGCGAACCAAGGGAATAGTCTGGTTCCTCAACACCTCTCCCGCCGATCCAGAATCTCCACCGGCTGCTCTGGATAGCTAAGAGTAGGGCCCACCTCGATCTCCGAGTGATCCAATACGTGACTGGGATCCGCCACGTACCGTCTCAACTGCGACACGTGGAACACATCATGAACTCCCTCCAGCGTAGGCGGCAACTCAAGCCTATACGCCACGACGCCGACCCTCTCAAGGATACGGAAGGGTCCGACAAAACGTGGGCTAAGCTTCCCGCCTCCACCGAAGCGAATAGTGCCCCGCATCGGAGAAATCCTCAGGAACACCAGATCTCCAACCTAGCACAAACAAGGTCTCTGCACTTAGTCTAAAACAAGCAATCACAAGCAAACACAAGAACAAAATCTAGATTCTAAGCTATACCTCAAACTCCAAAGGTCTCCGGTGGCTATCGGTCCAATGCCGCTGCCTGTCCTGTGCCGCCCGAAGTCTATCTCTAATGAGCTTGACCTTCTCTGCTACATCAACCACCATCTTCGGGCCAAGAAAAGCTCTTTCGCCTACATCATCCCATGATAATGGAGTACAACACCTCCGTCCATACAACGCCTCAAAAGGTGACATCTCGATACTGGCTTGGTAGCTGTTGTTGTAAGCAAACTCTACCAAGTGCAAGTGATCCTCCCAAGAGCCTCTGAAATCCAAAACATAAGTACGAAGCATATCCTCAAGTGTCTGAATGGTCCTCTCTGACTGACCATCCGTCTGTGGGTGATACGCACTACTAAACTTGAGCTGGGTGCCCAAGCTAGCTTGCAGACTCCTCCAGAAATACGAAATAAAGCGACTATCCCAATCTGATACTATGCTCACAGGAACTCCATGCAGTCTGACTATCTGGCGCACATACATCTCTGCGAGTCTCTCTGTAGACGTATCCACTTTGAATGGTAGAAAGTGGGCCGATTTGGTCAACCTGTCCACGATGACCCAAATTGCATCATTCTCGCCTGGAGAACGGGGAAGTCCAGAAACAAAATCCATGGTCACGTGCTCCCATTTCCACTCCGGAATAGGTAATGGCTGGAGTAAACCTCCTGGCCTCTGCCTCTCCTCCTTCACCTGCTGGCACACTAAGCATCGGGATATGAAGCGCACTACCTCCCGCTTCATCCCGTACCACCATATATGCTGTCTCAGATCTCTATACATCTTGTTGGCACCTGGATGCATAGAGTACTGGGATCGATGCACCTCCTGGAGAACCTCCTCGTGCAACGATCCACTCGGCACACACAACCTAGTACCGTGCCGCAAGGAACCATTATCAGCAATGGTGAAGTCATCTGATAAACCCATCTGAACCTGCGCCCTGATGCTCCTCAGGGACTCATCCTCAAACTGTGTAGCCCTGATCCGGTCTACCAACTCTGACTGAATCTGCAGTCCCCACATCTGTATCTCAACTCCAGGCACTATCACCTCAATGCCCAAGCTCTCTAGATCTGCCAGAAGATAACGATCTGTAGTCAGGCACATAGCTACCGGATACCTGCTCAACGCATCCGCAACTACGTTCGCCTTCCCTGGATGATACTGCAACGATATGTCAAAGTCTTTCATCAACTCCAACCATCTCCTCTGCCTCATGTTCAGCTCTTTTTGGGTAAACATATACTTCAAGCTTTAGTGGTCTGTGAAGATCTTCACACGCTCTCCGTATAAATAGTATTTCCACAACTTCAGAGCAAAGATGACCGCTGCCAACTCCAAATCGTGGGTAGGGTAGTTCTTCTCATGAAGACGTAATTGCCTGGAAGCATAGGCAATCACCCTCCCATTCTGCTGCAACACACAACCCAATCCCTTCCCCGATGCATCACTATAGATAGTGAATCCTCCAGAACCTGTTGGCAATGTCAATACTGGAGCAGTCGTCAACCTCCTCTTCAGCTCATCAAAGGCGATCTGGCACTCCTCTGACCAAACAAACTCTACGTCCTTCCGAGTCAGCCTGGACAATGGCTCTGCAATCCGGAAAAAATCCTGAACAAATCTCCTGTAGTAACCTGCCAGTCCCAGGAAACTCCTGACCTCGGCTACTGAACTCGGAGCACTCCATGCCTCAACTGCCATGATCTTTCTCGGATCCACCGAGATACCCTCTCTAGTCACTACATGACCAAGGAATTCTACCTTGTCAAGGAAGAACTCACACTTCTAAAGCTTTCCATAAAGCTTCTCCTTCCTGAGAGTCTCCAGCACTATCCTCAGATGCTCCTCGTGCTCCTCTGGGGTCTTCGAATACACCAAGATATCATCTATAAATACCACCACAAACCTGTCCAGATGCTGATGGAACACCTTGTTCATCAGATTCATGAACACTGTCGAGGCATTAGTCAACCCAAACGGCATCACCAAGAACTCATACTGTCCATATCTGGTCCGAAAAGGTGTCTTCGAAATATTCTCCTTCCTGACCTTCACCTGGTGGTAGCCTGTCCTCAGATCAATCCTGGAAAACACCCTCGCTCCGCTCAATTGGTCAAAAAGATCATCAATACGCGGCAGCGGATACTTGTTCTTGATTGTGAGATTGTTCAGAGCCCTGTAGTCAATACACATCCGTATCGACCCATCCTTCTTCGGCACAAAAAGTACCGGAGCACCCCACGGGAAAGAACTAGATCTGATAAATCCCTTGTCCTGAAGCTCATCCACCTGCTTCTTCAACTCTATCAGCTCACTGTTGCTGACTCTACGTGCTGGGATATCGGCTCCGCGCCTAGCACCAAGTCTATTGAGAACTCCACATCTCTGTCCGGAGGTAACCCTGGCAACTCCTCCGGAAAGACATCCATATACTCCTCTATCAGTGGATGTAGCGACCTCGGCTCTACCACCAGGGCTCCGCAGAAGACTCCCTCGGTCTGCTCTGCTGCTCCTCTGGCAAACTGAAACTCTGGCTCACCTGGCGGACTAAACAAAACTCTGCCTCCATGACAATCTATACTAGCACAATGCGTACTCAACCAATCCATCCCGAGTATAATATCGTAGCTCGGAAGTGGCATTAGAGTAGGCACACACTCAACTCTCGGCCTCCCAAGGTAACTCTCCGGTCTCTACAGACATCACTAACTAGGATGATACCACCCCCGGTCGTGATCTTGCAGAGTCTAGCTAAAGGTTCAGCAACAAGATGGTGTCTAACAGCAAAAGATACAGATACAAAGCTATGGGAAGCACTGAAATCAAATAAAGCAAGTGCTAGAATGGAATCAAGAAGAACACAGATAAAAAGAAGTCAATACAGTGCAAGAAACGATATCATCAAAGAAGGACAGTAATATTGCAAAAGAAAAAATTTCAGAAAAATTAAAGATAGCAAGAAAAAGCAGGAAGGGTCCTAGTTGTGATTGAGCACACTCTCTCTCAGCCTATATCCTATATCCTATTGCAGGTAAACCTAAAAACTAGACCTGCATGGGCCACCACCAAAAATATGTCACGACCCGCACCCAAAAATCGGGCATGAGCCGTGGGTACGTCCAGCCTACGCCGCAGAATCGGCGATAGAACACTGTAAAGGTCCATTCTAGGTCAACCAACTATCTATATAACTCACAGAAAAATCCACAATGACCTTTCCAAAGAGAGGGCAACCATGCAATAAATATATATGAATAATCCTCTCCAAAAGGAGGGCAACCACGCAATATATATATGAATACTCAATCACAAAATCTAGGGAATGAATAAAGCACGATATGATATCAAAAAGCAAACCAAACCAAAGAGAGCAAGACAATATCCAAAAATATACAGTCAAAGGCCATAATAGCTACAACATCTCACAACATCAAGAATAAGTACAATCATCCAAAATAAACCCCTGGGAACAACCCAGGAAATCCACCTAGCTAACTAGGGCGCTATAGGCGTCTCCTCGGCGCACTCCTCCTCGATCTCGGGGTCACAACACTCGTCAACACCCGGCCCGTAGAACGTCGGGCAATAGTCCTCAGGATCCTCTGAAAAAAATATGCCCAGTCAGGACTGGAGCAAAGTACATAACTCTGAAAGCAACTCCAAATACATAGTAAGGTGTATATGACGAGCAATAGAAAAGTATACAAGATGCACAGAAAATAAATATATGCTGGAGCACGATAAGTAGCTGCAATATAAACTGGAGAACAATACAAGTAGTGGAAAAGTAACTGCAGGTGAGAAACATGAATACTAGCTAAGTGCCTTGAGCACAAGTTCATTATGTGATCGGTTTAGGTTGCACATGAAAAATACTATGATAACTCCGTTATGCGTGAGTTGTATAACCGACATACACATGAATACTGTTTGGCTTTGATCACATAACCAACTCCTACTCCCCTCCCCTACTAATACCATTGGATCCAACCACAACACGCTACGTACATGATAATAGCTCGCGCACACGAAGGCGAGAGCACAAGAAGCACATGATAGCACATGAGAATCAATACCCGAAGCACATGATGAAATACACGTGATAGAGTACCCGTTGAACACGGTAAGGGGGATAGCATCTCATGACGGGATCCACTAGTACCAGCTCGTGTAACAATGTGTCAGAATCAAGTATTACAGTTCTAGAACAGGTGATATAAACGCTATCATGAAATGGAAACTATCAGAGGTAGGTACTCGCCTGATGTCCTGAGCAACTGATGAGGATCGAGATCCGGACCGGTGTCGCAAGGATCTATTGCGAAAAGTAAGATTAAACAGGGTTCTAAAGATTTAAACTGATATAAAATAATTAAAAATAGGCTTCTAGGGCTATTCTAGGTCGAACGGATCAAACCGGTGAAATTCGGATCAAAAAGTTAACCCAGGGTCCAAAAAGTCAACTCTAGGTCAAAACTAGGTCAACCGTTGACTTTTACGGTCAACGAGGACAATTATGGTCAAAGCTAGGTCAAACTAGGGTGCCCTTGAAATTCTAGGTCAAACCGAGCTCATTATGCTACTAAACTCTCAAACTCGCCTAATCGAGATACTGGGATACCCTCGGTATCCGATACCTCGCCCTAGGCCACGCACCCCACCTAAACCCGCTAAAACCTATGCTAGCACGCGTAAATATATATACATAAGCATATAAAAATTACTCCAATACATTTTCTAGGCTAATGCTCAAATACCCCGCTCGAAACTCAATACCTTGGATATCTCAAGGTATTGAGATACCTCGGTATCTCAAGGTATTGAGATACCGCTCTCAAACCCCTCTAACTAGCTATCTAGCTAATAATTATACACCTAGTTATTAATCTAGGCTAGAAAATATATATATCTATCATATATTTATATATCTAAGTACCTATGTACATATATATATAGATATCCACACACACATATACAAATACCCATATCTTACCTATACATATATATATAACTATATGTATATAGATATTTATATCTTAGATAGATATATATCTAAGTATCTAGCTATCTATCTACCCGTCTAACTATCTATCTACCTATCTAGGTAACTATCTATCTATTGATAGATATATCTATCTATCTAAGAACTTATCTATCTATAATACTATCTATCTTACCTATTTATCTATCTTATATCAACTAGTTATCTATATCTAGTTACCTATCAATCTATCTATCTAACTCTCTAAATAATCCACTCTCCTCGCTACTACCTAGCTGCTACTGCTGGAGCTTGCTGCTGCTGCTAGGCCTGCTGATGCTGCTGCTGCTGCTCCATATGCTGCTGCTGCTGTTGCTGCCTCGTGCTGCTGATGTGCTGCTGCTTCAGTGCAGCAGCAGCTGCTGCCACTGCATGCTGTGTTCTGCCCCCCCCCCCCCCTCCATCTCACAAACACACACACCCACACCCCTATTTACATATATATATATATATATATATATATATATATCACTCTATATATATATATACATATATATAGAGTGATATATATATATATATATATATATATATATATATATATATATATATATACAACTAGATAGTTATATATATATACACCCTTATATATACATACTCTAACACACACACACTCACAAACACTAATACACACACACACTTAAACACATAACAACACACACACATATAAATATACATAGCTATATATATATATATATATATATATATATATATATATATATATATATATATATATATATATATCAACACCTATATATATATATATATATATATATACACACACTCTCAAGTATATAGATATACACATACACATATAAATATATATATACATATACACACACAAGCACACTTATACATATACATATAAATATACACATAGACATATACATACACAAGCACATAGATATAAATACACACATATATATAAATATATATACATAAACACACATACATATATATAAAATATATAAAATATAACTCAAAAACTCACATACACCACTCATAAATATATAAATAAAGACACAAACACCACTCGACCACAACGCACAACCAACACGCTCCACTCACGCCCAACGACCCCGACACTCACCAATACCCTAAAATATATAAAATATAACTCAAAAATTCTAGCACACACTCCCCGATACTAACCCAACGCGCGTACAAGCCCGAAACAAGGAAACCAAGTCGAAATGGCCGTTCGGTCATTTCGACGAACACGCTGTGTGCGGTTCGGAAAACCTCCTAAAACGCAAACCAAACGAACTCGGAATCGGCCCAAAATTTACCCACGCATTCTAAACGATGCCTAGATCCTAGAAAAAGTACTACCACATCGATTCTAGGACCGTGGCGGAAATGCGCGCACACTTAGAATCGGCGACGACGAAAACCCCCAAATTTGTCCGAAACGCCCGTTTTTCTGTGACACGACTTCCCGTGTCCGAACGGAGACACGCACTCACCCTCAAGACACCCAACAACGTCTACCAAGGTCCATCTAACCTAGGACATCACCCAAAATTGGACCAAATTTGGATTCCACCCGAAATCGACACAAAACCTAATATCAAAGTCTCTAAACTCAACCAAACTAGTTCCAACTTCCTCCCACGGGTAGGCTTAGGGTCTAGGAAGGTTCTAAAGTACTAATTACACTACATAAAAGTAATTAGCAAGGGAAAAGTTAGAGTTTACCTCTTGGGAGTTGAAATCCCAAGGCCAAAGTCTCCGATCTACTTGGAATCACCTCCCTCAAGCTCCAAGCCACTAAATCTTGCCTCCACACTAAATCTAGGCTCCACACACCTAGGTTAAGGAAAATGTAAGGTGAGGGTTAGCATAAAGAAGAAGGAATGGAAGAAAGAAGGAAGAAAAAGGAAGAAGAACTCACTTTGGAAGAAGAAGGAAGAAGAAAGAAGAAGTGGAGAAGAAGAAGAAGTATGAAGAAAAAGTAAAGAAGAAGTAGAATACAAAGGGGGGGGCTGCTGTGTTCTCACGGATGGGGGGTAGGTAGGGGCCGGCCATGCTAATAAAGGGGTTTACACTAATTTCCAAATGCCCAAAACGCCCCCTCTCACTCGGTTTGGGTTTCGGGTTCCAAAAGCACTCAAACCAACTCCAAATCTCTCTCACTAACCCACTAAAATTATAGTAAATATTTCTAAGCCCCAAAATAATCCTCACAAGGGTGTTGGTCGGGTCGGACATGGGTCCACTAGGGTCTGACATGGGTCCAGGCTAGCCAAAACCCTAAAACAATCATTAAAAAAATAATACAATCACTAAATAAATATAAATATAATTAATTAAATACAATTCATAATTTACCAAATAAAAATAAAAAAAATCCTATTTTCTAGAATTGGGTAGTGACATACCGAGGGAACGCCTTGGCGAACTGTAGGAACTGCTATACACCCTCAATGAATTCATCCCGCATACCGCATATGTCATCAGGATGACGATTGTACATCCACGGACGATGACGCAGATAATAATTTATATCCATTTCTAGATACTTCTACAAAGATGAATAGACATCGTTCAAGTATATACTTATAAGAATATTTGGTAGTGTATATTATCCAAATGACACTCACTCCAGATATGCAAAGATGAATATATATCGTTCAAGAAAATAGTTTAAATTATAGTACATGTCACTAGTCTAAATAAATTTCATATTGATATTTTTAATACTCTTATGAAAATTCATTTTCTTCGTTTAAATACTGTACATGCACTAATACTCCTAGTCCTATCATTGATACTCAGGAATACCTAATTATGTTATACACCTACTCGTCTACACATATATGAATACTCAAAAATATAGTACATGCACTAAGACACCTAGTCCTAGCACTGATACTTCTTCGTTCAACTCTATATCCTGGATACTCATATTACAGTGTATCAGTGAGTGTCAACTCTATATCCTAGATATCCATACTTGATATTTGTTTAGGCCATAACTTTCTAATTGAAAAGTCAAGTCATGGATATCAGTATCAATTTTTTTTGGTCTACGATACATAATTGACACTCACTAATACACTCCTGGATATTCACACTTGACATGTATGCGTGTGTCCGTGTCTGATAAAATGCTTATAACCTTATCCTCGATATTGTGTCCTAACCTTTTATATCCATGTGTCCTATAATTTTACCATATATATCATGAGATGACATGATATAAACATGTGTGTGTGTTCGAGTTTGGGTTAGTGTTAGTGTCCGCATGTGTGTGTGTGTCCGAGTTAGGATTAGGATAGGGTTAGTGTCCATAGTACCGAGATATCCACACACACACCCCCTCACTGCACTATGCACAAGTGTGCACTGTACAACACCTCACTTGATACCCAAGAATGCGTCTAATTAACTCAGATAGGGTTAGGGTCTGTGTCGTATCTCGACTTTGGGTTAGGGTCTGTGTCACGTCCCGTGTCGTATCAGTGACATATCGTGTCAGTGTATGTGTATGTGTCATGTTTTGTGTCGTGTCTATGTCTGTGTATGTGTCGTATCCGCTATCAAATATCGTGTCCGTATCTGTGAGAGAGATAGGGTTAGGGTTTATACCCTCTATGAATTTATCCTACACACTACATTAATGCATAAGTAAAATCTCTGACTTGATTCCCCGATACATATATAGAAACCCTATTTAGGATGGTCACACCTATCATTTATCAATTAAGTTAAATACACACATGCAATACTATTTTACAACAAAAATATGTTAAATTAATTAATTACATGGATATATATCGTATTGTGTCTATGCCAGTGTGTGTGTGTCGTATCTATCTAAGTGTGTGTGTTTGTGATAGTGTGTCATATCTGTGTTAGTGTATGTGTGTGTCTGTGTCTGTGTCTATGTGTGTGTGTGTCGTGTCTGCGTTAGGGTTTGTCTATGACAGTGTCTGTGTCGTATCTGTGTCAGTGTATGTGTGTCGTGTCTGTGTCAGTATCATATCGTGTCTGCATCTATGAGAGAGAGAGAGAGAGAGAGAGAGAGAGAGAGAGGGTTAGGGTTTACCCAGAGGAGGAGGAGGAGGAGAAGTCCGAGGTCGTTGGAGGGGAGGAGCCATGCCGGAAGGGAGGATCCATGCAGGAGGGGGGCACTCGGGGGTGGGGAGCTGGAGTAGGGGGTTGTGCAGGAGCCGGTGGAGGGGGGTAGGGATGGGGGGATGCCGGAGTAGGGGGGCTATGGAGGACGCCGGAGGGGGGTACTTCGCCGAAAAGGGGGTAAGGGGGGTTTCAAAATTTTGGGGAGTCGACAGAATGGGGGAAAATAAAATCCTGAACCCTATATTAAAATTTTTAGTGACGTTTAGCGACGTCTATTTATGACATCGCTAATAAAAAATTTAGCGACGTCATAAATAGACGTCACTAAACGTCGCTAATTCAAAAGTTTACGATGTTAGCGACATCGCTAAAAATGTCGCTAAAGAAAAATTTAATGTCGCTAAATACGTCGCTAAATCAAAAATTCAGCGACATTTAGCGACCTTAAAGAAGCTTATAGCGACTATTCTTTTAAAAACTGAAGTACAGTCGCTAAATGTTGCTATATGTCACCAACAGCGACGTATAGCGACGTTTATTTTTGGAGTCTCTCAAGTCTTTAATATTAGCGGCGTTTTATTATGACATCGCTAAAAATGTCGCTATTTTATCATATTTTGGTATTGCGACGACTTTGGAGGTCTCCTGTGCAGCTTTTCCACTAGAGGTTCAGAAGTCGTAGTGGGTGCCAGTTCTTTTTTTAGCGGTCGACTCGATCTATGAAGGCGAACGACCAGAGGATCAGTTGCTTTCTTGTACAATTTTACCTTGAGAGGAGGGACTGTGTCAGGAGCGCTTGCTTTGAGATTGACTCTCAAGGGCTCGTCCGATGTTATCCTACTCTTTGCCTCATCGTCGACATTATTGCCACCTTCATCTTGGTGGACTTGCTTGTAGAGGATAGAGTCAGAGTAACAGGCCTCGACCCCTTTGAATGGATCAACGTCGACAATTTTTTGTCTTAACGAGTCCACGTACTTTAAGTACTGGTGTAAGGTTGACGGCACGATCATATACTAATGTATCCATGGACATCCCAACTAGACTTTGTAGGATACGTCTAAGTCTATGCCATAGCAGGTGACCTCTATTTTTATGTCGCCGATCCGATACTTCAAGCGAATCTTGCCCAGACGGTAGCTCCTTCCTACGTTGAAGCTGCTGATGGCAGTATTGGTAGCTGCTAGGTGATACATCGGGATGCCAAAGGTCTGAAGCATACTCCGTAGGATGATGCTGATGGACAAAACTAGGTCAATGTGCATTCGGTCCACCTTGATGGCGTCGATGTACCCTGTGTAATATAGAGAATTATCATGCCGATTGTTCTTCAATAACATGTCTTGTTGCGAGAACATGATGTTGGGTATCACCTCCATCACATTATTACAGTATGGACACGCGATAGGATTCTCAACTGGCGGCTTGAGGTGCACTAGGTAGGTGTCGGCATTCTGTAATACCTCACTCAGAGCAACCTGAATATCTTTGGAGAGTTGGAGAAGCTTGAATAGTGACAACTTCGCTGGAGTATTGACCAGTTGTGCCAAGAGGTCAAAGTTGTAGGGCTTCTCCAGCCCCTAAGCGGTATCTTTGTGCAACGGTTTATCTAAGTAAGTTTCTTTCTGCTTAGACTTGTCCGCTGCTGGAGGCTGGAATGGACCCGGATCGGATGCGGCGATTGGGAGTGCACCATCATCAAAAATATCGTACTCTCATTGGCATGCCAGGCCTGACCTTGTTGTTCCTGCTATAGCTTATTCGGATGGGATAGAAATCGTATAGCAGGATTTGGACTTCTTGCCTTTGGACTTGGTGGCAGAAGATGTTGTCTGCTGTATCAAGTCTGGAGCAAGATATGGATGGGCCCACATGACCTTCCCATGTGATGTAGTTTGAGGTATCAGCCCGACTATTTGGTCACAAGCTAGTGGGAGATTGACAACCTTTATTGTTGCCCGGAGGATCAGGATTACTCCGTCTTGGACTTTCATTGCCGGAAAGTTATCGAACTGGAGAAATACCTTGTTGGCGGCAATTATTTTGCCATCGAAGTCCAAGATAAGGGCCTTGGTGTCGAGCAGACACTGGATGTACCACTTCTGTATGTTGTAATCCCGTATTGTATGGTGGACGTATCGATGGTAGTGGCAGTACTTCGGATTATTTACCTCGACAGCCTCAACTGGGGGCTTGACGTCGGGGAGTCGAAGTTTTTTTCCCTTCATTAGCAAGTCAAAGATTGCCATGACATCATCATCTTCGAAGGAATAAGTTTCTTCGATTTTGGAGCCTTTGTGGGCTTTGGCTCGGCTTCTTGGTTATGTTGGCGACAAGAGCCTGCTTTCCCTTGCCATCCCAGGTGCTATTGCCACTGTTGTTGTTGCTGCTATTTTTCTCTATCATCAGTGACGAGGATCTGTATTCCCAAGAGGCGGGCATCCTTTACTTTATTCTCAGCACCGAAAATGTTTGTGATGAACTTCATCCAATATTTAAATTGGGAGTCGTCCATCCAGAGTCCGACTATGGAAATAAGATTTCTCCAGCAGGTGTCCATTAGTGTGGACTCAGGGTTACCGGGGGATAACTTTAGCACCACTTACCTGTACTGCTCGATGTAGTCCCGTACAGACTCTTTCTCTCTTTATGTGATATCCATTAAAGATGACATCGTCATGTCAGTTCCCCTGTCATAGAACTAAGCGAGGAAAAGACCTTTGAGATCATCGAATAATAAAATACAGTTTTCCTGGAGGATGCAGAACCAATCGAAGGCTATTCAGACAATGTCTCGACAAAGAGCTTGGTTAAGAGGGTATCTTTATGAGGTAGATGCCAAGTTACCGTCATGAAGTAACTCATAAAGTGACAAAAAAAATCTTCCCATCAAACGGAGTAAAGTTGAAGGACTTGTACTTGGGCAGGTATGGTACATCTCTCCATTCAAAGGGATATGGTTGTCAGATCCCAAGTTCGTACAGTGAGTCCCGATTGCCCATTGAGTCTAGGCGGGCCCGAAGTTCTCGGACCTCCCGTATTGCTTCCCGAGCTTCATGGACTACAGAAGGAGCGGATGATACGGGCAGGGGATGATTACTGCCAGCTGATAGAGTGGTTGTATTTGAATCCCCGTTGGTCTCCGGGTCCAGGCTTGCTTGACCAGAGGCCCTTGCTGGTTGTGAGGCTATATTTGCCTTGATCTCCAGCATTGTCTGGGTCAAGGGTTGCATTGATTCGCTCATGATTTGCATCATGATCTCGAGGGTTTTGAGGCACTATCGATCGTTGGAGCCTTCGTGATCGTCCCCTGCCATGTATGCAGTTCTCACATGGGGAGAAATAGATGTGACAATGGACATCATATTTTTTACCTCAAACTCTTGTCGTGAATAGTCATCCGGGAAAGCTGGTAGTGCCGCATCCTCTTCGGACTCAGAGTGTCACCCCCACTTTTTGGATTAGGGGTATTTTCGTCTTTTCGTAATTAATGAGTAAATGACTGCATGATAATTGATTATTCTCAATTGTTGTGATTTTATTTTGTTGCACCTTACCGTCGTTTAAATTTTAGAACACCACTTACATTCACTTTTATTAAATTGATGCATAAGTCGAACTTGTACAACTTTTCAATGTTTAGACACTTTGGTACAAGAGTGCATTGAGGTATCCATCACGTTGGACGATACGTAAATAAACCCAAATTCTCCTTTAGGTGTAAATTCCATAAATTCTTGGAAGTGTGTAATACAACATCAATTTTCCCTGAACCATGGCCTCAGACCATCGAACCAATGCATTCTAGCAATTTCTTTATTATTTGAAATTCCAACCATTGTAATACCCATGAGAAAGCCCAATCTCAAGAAGGCCTTGACCAGACCTAATTCTAGGTCAAACCAAAGTCTACTATGATTACATATATATGTAGTATTGCTTCCTTTTTTCTTTCTCAACCAAAACCTAATAGACCAGCCGACAATCTTAACCCCCCCGACTTTACTATTCACCGCCGAACCCGACCGTGAACTCGTCGGAATCGACCACCTGGAATGCTGAACCGAGCCCCGACTGTACGGAGCCGTGTCGAACTTGCCACGCTGAACCGAGCCCCGACTGCACGGAGCCGCATCGAACTCGCCATGTTATACCGAGCCCCGACTGCACGGAGCACGCTGCCCCGCCTGGAACGCTGAACCGAGCCCGACTGCGTTCGTCGGAGCCGCTCAGACCCGCTCGACGACCCGCTGCTGTCGACGCTGAGTACCCCCGCCGCTCGTCAACACCACTTCAGTCGACCCCGCGCCGGACTGAACGCATTCACGACGAATCTCGACCGTGCACCGCCTGACCTCGTTCCACCTCGACCGGCCACCCCCCGTTCGTTGACATCATCATCCTCGTCATCGTGTCGCGTGCAGGTTCGCTCCTGTCCACATTTTCGTTATTCTCTGTGATTATATATATAACTATAAGGACGTATGTATATACGTATTTGTATACGTATTGGTATATTGGTATGTATATAATAGGTTCTCAGCTAATATCTATATACATATGTATAAGTAGTGTATAGGTATCCCCTAGTATATAAATACGTGTATTATAATCATAATTAATGAATATTAATGTATATGCCTATGAACCATATAATGCTCAATTAGTTTAATACATATATACATATCTATTATAAGTATAATTAATTAGTATGATGAGAGATTAGTTCATATTAAGTCCTATGTATCATATGTCCGAGATGTTTTGATTGTGACCACGGATACCCCATAGTTACATCTACCTGTGACCATGTAGCATGATAGTAGACTGCCATATGTACACTGACGTACTGGCAGGACCGTACCATTGACTGTCTGTTATGCACAGCAACTACAGACGTGACCCCTAGTATAGTCCTTGATCATTATATTGATTGTGAGCTAGAGTATTGTCTGATAAAGTATTGTATTATATGCTATGTCTATAGGACTGTTGGATCATTCAGACGATACCTTGGAACCCAGACAGTAGTATTGCCAGCTAAGGACCACAGGCGAGTACATTCTCTGACAGTTTCCATTATATTGATTATCTCTATAATTTTTGTTGTATAGCGTACATGAATCTGACACTGTTGTTTACACGAGTTATCATCATTGAGACCTGTCACGAGGAGTCATAATTGGAATCCATCGTGCTAGCTGGGGAAACGGGGAAGTATTAGTAGTTTATGTGATCATACCCAACTTACATATAGCATTAGCTCACCCATATTTCACGTCGGTGCAGCCTTACCCTTACATGCCTCATCGCTGTTACATCTGGTTAGCCTGACCTGTTAGGGATGACCGCTAATCAATGTAATGATTCATATAGTCCCAAGCCGATCACATGATATACTAATGTTTCACACACTTAGTTAGATATTCTTGACATGTATCTTTAGTACATTGATCTAGCATCTCTACATGTTCTAGTTATTGTTCTTGTACACACTTGCATACCAGTTCATTGTTCTTGCATGTACTTGTAGTTCTATTCATTGTTAGATGCATATTAATGATGATGTTCCAGTATTTCTTATTCCAGTATTTCTTTATTTCAGCATTTCCTTTATTCCAGTATCTTATTGCCAGTTGTTCATATATGTCTTGTATTTATTTACACTGTATTATAGTTTTTGTCAATATATATGGAACTGCTGTTAGAGGTGTATTTCGTTCCAATCCTGACTGGATATTTTTTCCAGAGAATCTTGAGGATTTTTGTACCACGCACTACGGACCAGGTATAGATGCAGACTATGTACCAGAGATCCTAGAGGAGACCATGATTCTAGATGAGGCATTGCCTACAGCTATCTAGATAGTATTATTTATGCTTGAGACTTATGGAGGTTGTTTCAGTTTATGTTTAGACTCATGTTAAGTTTAATTTGGAGACTTGTGTTGGACAGCTAGACTGTGAGTTATCTTTATGTTTGAGACATGGTGTTTAACTATGTTATTTCCTTTTATCTTTTATCGTGCCTTATAGTTGTTGTGATTGAGTTACCTTGTGAGATTATTGTGAGATGTATATTGACCTCCTTATGGATATGGATATCATTGACAGGTGTTTAGCTATATAGTATTATTGTGACCTAGACAGCGTTCTACCGCCGATGCTGCAGCGTAGGCTGGACGTACCCACGCTCTCGTGCCCCTATACCGGATGCGGGTCATGACACATTTTTAGTGGTGGCCCATGCAGGTATAGTTTCGCAAGTTATGCGATATCGTGGTAGTGCGACAACTTAGTTGTACTGCTGCGAGCTTGTGCTAGTATATAGGAAATATGATCTAGGATGAGAATATGCTCAATCACACTAGGAAATTCTGAACTTCATATTGCTATTCTAATGGATTGCTTCCTTTAGCACTGTAGTGTCCTTCCTTGATAATATCACATCTATCACCTTAATTGATTCTTTGATCTGTATTCAGGATGTCGCCGAATACTAGATCCATGAGAATGGGAGCAGCCAATTCAGAGAGGACTTCCACCTCTCAACCTGACGAACAGATACCTGGAGATCCTCCTACATCTCCTGTTCATGTGGGAGTGTCTGCAACTAACGGGATTCCTCCTCCACCTATACAGAGGATTGCCCCAGCTATGACAAACGACCTTCCACCACCACCAACACCGATTCCCGGAGGAGTGCCCACTGACGGGGCATAGATGTTCGCATTGATGCAGGGCATGCTAGAGGCCCAGAGAGTAACAGTAAAGGCTCAGCATATTTAAGCTAAGGCTCAGAGAATGCAAGCAGAAGCACACCAGGCGCAGACCGAACTGATGAGGGAGAGCATGGAGAATGCTCATCAGGTGACTCTCCAGGCTGTGGAGAGAGTAGCACGACAACCGCAACACCAAGGTCAACAACAACAGAGGCCCGGTACCATAGTGGACTTTAAGAGGATGATGCCTCGAGAATTCAAAGGCACAGAAGGAATACTATATGCTGACGAATGGTTAGAAGACATAGAGAGGAATTTGCGCTTATCACAGATTCCAGGGATTCTTCAGATAGAGGCCGCTGGCAGTCAGATGTTTGATATTGCACTGACGTGGTATCGTACAGAGCCGAGACTTGCCGCTAAAGGACTTACTTGGGAGGACTTTAAAGAACTCTTCAAAGAGAAATTCTTTTCTGACGTAGCCTTGGGAGCATTAGAAAGTCAGTTCCATGACTTAGTCCAAGGAGGCATGTCAGTCGACGAATATGCTGCAGAGTTTTGTCGATTGAGTCGATTTGCGCCATCGATGGTTCGAGACCCAGGAGACAAAGCTCAGAAATTCAGGAAAGGATTAAATAGGGAGATCAAGTCTCGTACTTCGGGACGACGTACTGCTACATTTGAGGGTATTCTGATGGATGCCCAGATTGCCGAAGATGACTTGGACCTCAGGCCCAAGAGAGGATGCGATACATCTAGAGCAACAGGAGGTAACACAGGACCAGCCAAGCGCCCATACTTTTAACAATAACATAGGCCGTACCAGCAACAACACCAGCAGCAACAGGCACCAGTTCGAGGACATGCTCAACAACAGCAACCACAAAGACATAATCAACTCGTTGCCCCATGTTCGCATTGCGGAAAGATGGGACATACAAGAGACATCTGCAGAAAATGGTTGGACACTTGCTTATCGTGTGGATCAGCAGCACATCAGCTGAGGGACTGCCCAACTATTCAGACTCGCCAAGGAGGAGGAGCAGCTCAGAGAGGACCAACCAGAGCACCTATTGTACCAGGAGGCCAGCAGAGAGGACCTCCACTTCCATCACAGCAGGAGAGGTTTGCTCAGCAGCAGAAGCAACAGAGAGGAGCACCACAAGGACGAGCTTACGCCATGACCACTGAGGAGGCCGAGCCAGCTGGAGACGTGATTTCAGGTTCAGTTTTACTCAATTCTATTCCAGCACTTGCATTATTTGATTCTGGCGCTTCCCATAGTTTCGTATCTGTATCTTATGCCCTTAAGCATCATTTAGAAATGGAACCATTAGATAGGACTTACAAGATCATGACAGGAGGAGGCATTATCCTAGTCCGTGATTGTTGCAAGGATCGAAGAGTGTCATTGGAAGGCCGAGAGTTGAGCGTGAGTTTATTCGTTATGCCACTTCCGGAATACGATATTGTACTCGGAATGGACTGGTTAAGTAAACACCATACTTCTATAGATTGTCACGGAGGTAGAGTAGTATTTTGACCACCAGGAGAGCCAGAGTTTGAGATTGCCAGAGGAGCAGAGGAGCGGAGCATAGGCACTTTTTGCGGAGCCAGGGTGGAAGAAGAAGAGATACCGCATCCACTTATAGCGGAGTTCCTGGATGTATTTCCAGAGGAGTTGCCAGGTTTGCCACCAGACAGAGATGTTGAGTTCTCTATAGACTTGATACCTGGAGCAGAGCCTATTTCACAACATGTCTATAGAGTTAACAACAACTAATTGGTAGAACTAAAGAAACAAGTAGAGGAGTTGCAAGACAAAGGTTTTGTTAGATCTAGTTCATCGCCATGGGGAGCACCGGTATTATTTGTACCAAAGAAGGATGGCACGGTACATATGTGTATCGATTATAGAGCTTTGAATAACCTCACTATCAAAAATAAATACCCGCTGCCGAGGATAGATGATCTTTTCGATCAATTGAGTGGAGCGAAGGTGTTTTCAAAAATAGACTTGAGGTCAGGCTATCACTAGGTGAAAGTAAAGAAAGAAGACATACCGAAGACCGCCTTTCGAACCAGATATGGCCAGTTTGAATTTACAGTAATGCCGTTTGGTTTAACCAATACACCAGCAGTATTTATGAACTTGATGAACAAGGTATTCCACCAGTACCTTAACAAGTTCATAGTGGTGTTTATTGACGACATTCTAGTATATTCAAAAACCCCAGAAGAGCATGAAGAGCACTTGAGAATAGTCTTAGAAATTCTCAGGAGAGAGAAATTATACGGGAAGCTTTCAAAGTGTGAGTTCTTTCTTGAAAAGGTTGAATTTCTTGAACATATGGTAACGGGTGACGGAATTTCAGTTAACCCAAAGAAGATTGAGGCAATGAAGTCATGGGCTACCCCCGGTACAGTAGCTGAAATCAGGAGCTTTCTCGGACTAGCAGGATACTACAGAAGATTTATACAAGACTTCTCCAAGATTGCAGAGCCAATAACTAGGTTGACCAAGAAGGATGTGGAATTTGTCTGGACAGAAGAATGCCAAGCCGCATTCGATGAGCTGAAAAGGAGATTGACGACAGCACCAGTTTTGACGTTGCCATCAGGGGGGATAGGTGGATTCACTATCTATAGTAATGCTTCAGGAAAAGGGTTGGGATGCGTTCTTCAACAACATGGGAAAGTAATTGCCTATGCTTCGAGACAATTATGCCCTAATGAAAAGAACTACCCCACTCACGATCTGGAGTTAGCGGCAGTTATCTTTGCCCTAAAGCTGTAGAAGCACTATATGTACGGAGAGCATGTGGAGATCTTCACAGACCACAAGAGCTTAAAGTATGTGTTTACACAGAAGGAGCTGAATATGAGACAGAGGAGGTAGTTAGAATTGATGAAAGACTTTGATATCTCATTACAGTACCATCCAGGGAAAGCCAACGTAGTCGCGGATGCCTTGAGCAGGTACCCAATGGCTATGTGCTTGACTTCGGATAGACACTTATTAGCTGATCTTGAAAGCTTGGAAATTGAGGTATTAGTTCCAGGAGCGGAGATTCAGATGTGGGGACTACAAATTCAATCAGAGCTGATAGACAGAATTAGAGCTGCGTAGTATAATGATGAGACTCTAAGGAATATTAGGGCACAAGTTCAGACAGGATTGATAGATAATTTCACTATTTCGGATGATGGATCCTTATGACATGGCACGAGGATGTGTGTGCCAAGTGGAGAGCTGCGCGAAGAAGTTTTACAGGAGGCACACCGCTCTCAATACCCGATGCATCCCGGAGCCAACAAGATGTATCGAGATTTGAGGAAGCATGTATGGTGGTATGGTATGAAGCACGAAGTAGCATGCTTCGTATCCCGATGTTTAGTGTACCAACAGGTGAAAGCAGATCGACAGAGGCCAGGGGGATTGCTTCAACCTTTACCCATTCCAGAATAAAAGTGGGAGCACGTGACTATGGACTTCGTTTCGGGACTTCCTCGTTCTCCAAGAAGAAAGGACGCAATTTGGGTCATCGTGGATAGGTTGACCAAATCAGCCCACTTCTTACCTTTTAAAGTGGGTACTTCGACGGAGAAGCTAGCAGAGATGTACGTACAGTAGATTGTCAGATTATATGGAGTTCCTGTGAGTATTATCTCAGATCGGGATAGTCGTTTCACTTTCCATTTCTGGAGGAGCCTGCAGTCTAGCTTGGGCACTCAGCTCAAGTTCAGTACCGCATATCACCCTCAGACAGACCAGAAGTCTGAAAGGACTATTCAGACTCTTGAAGACATGCTACGCACTTGCGTATTGGATCTCGGAGGTTCTTGGGAGAATCATCTACACTTGGTAGAGTTTGCTTACAACAACAGCTACCAGGCCAGCATTGAGATGTCACCATTCGAGGCTTTATATGGACGAAGGTGTCGTACCCCTTTATCTTGGGATAATGTTGGAGAAAGAGCCTTGCTAGGACCAAAAATGGTCGTGGATGCAGCAGAAAAGATGAAACTTATCAGAGACAGACTGCGAGTGGCGCAGGACAGACAGCGGTATTAGGCAGATAGCCACCGTAGACCCCTAGAGTTTCAGGTATTGTTTTGATTTATTTTGTTTGGTTTGTGATTGCCTTGTTTAGGTTGCGTGTTAAGATTGTTGTTCTAGGTTGGCGATTTCGTGTTCCTACAGATTTATCCGACACGGGACACGATTCGTTTCGGCAGAGGAGGAAAGCTTAGTCCATGATACATCGGGCCCTTCAGTGTTCTTGCAAGTGTCGGTGCAGTGGCCTATAGACTAGAATTGCCGCCTGCTCTAGATGGAGTGCATAATATGTTCCACGTATCGCAGCTGAGACGGTACGTGGCAGATCCTAATCACGTATTAGATTACTCGGAGATCAAAGTTGGACCGACACTCAGCTATCCTGAACAACCGATGGAGATCTTGGATCGTAGAGAGAAGATATTGCGGAACCAGACTATTCCCTTGGTTCGTGTTGCATGGAGAAATCACTCTCTAAGAGAATCAACTTGGGAGAGAGAGGACGAAATGCACGAGCGGTATCCATATCTCTTCGAGACTTGAGGTATAATTCATTAATTGATTGCTTGTTCTTGTGATAGTTATTTTAAAATTTCGAGGACAAAATTCTTTAAGGAGGGTAGACTTGTCACCCCCACTTTTTGGATTAGGGGTATTTTCGCCTTTTCGTAATTAATGAGTAAATGACTGCATGATAATTAATTATTCTTAATTGTTGTGATTTTATTTTGTTGCACCTTACCGTCGTTTAAATTTTAGAACACCACTTGCATTCACTTTTATTAAATTGATGCATAAGTCGAACATGTACAACTTTTCATTGTTTAGACACTTTGGTGCAATAGTGCATTGAGGTATCCATTCCGTTGGACGATACGTAAATAAACCCAAATTCTCCTTTAGGTGTAAATTCCATAAATTCTTGGAAGTGCGTAATACAACATCAATTTTCCCTGAACCATGGCCTCAGACCATCGAACCAATGCATTCTAGCAATTTCTTTATTATTTGAAATTCCAACCATTGTAATACCCATGAGAAAGCCCAATCTCAAGAAGGCCTTGACCAGACCTAATTCTAGGTCAACCCAAAGTATACTATGATTACATATATATATATATAGTATTGCTTCCCTTTTTCTTTCTCAACCAAAACCTAATACACCAGCCGACAATCTCAACCCCCCCGATTTTACTATTCATCGCCAAACCCGACCGTGAACTCGTCAGAATCGACCGCCTGGAACGCTGAACCGAGCCGCGACTGCATGGAGCCGCGTCGAACTCGCCATGCTGAACCGAGCCCCGACTGCACGGAGCATGCTGCCCCGCCTGGAATGCTGAACCGAGCCCGACTGCGTTCGCCGGAGCCGCTCAGACCCGCTCGACGACCCGCTGCTATCGACATCGAGTACCCCCGCCGCTCGTCAATACCACTTCAGTCGACCCCGCGCCGGACTGAACGCATTCACGACGAATCCCGACCGTGCACCGCCTGACCTCGTTCTACCTCGACCGGCCACCCCCTGTTCGTTGACATCATCATCCTCGTTATCCTGCCGCGTGCAGGTTCGCTCCTGTCCATGTTTCCATCATTCCCTGTGATTATATATATAATTATAAGGACGTATGTATATACGTATTTGTATACGTATTGGTATATTGGTATGTATATAATAGGTTCTCAGCTAATATCTATATACATACGTATAATTAGTGTATAGGTATCCCCTAGTATATAAATATGTGTATTATAATCATAACTAAAGAATATTAATGTATATGCCTATGAACCGTATAATGCTCAATTAGTTTAATACATATATACATATCTATTATAAGTGTAATTAATTAGTATGATGAGAGATTAGTTCATATTAAGTCCTATGTATTATATGTCCGAGATATTTTGATTGGGACCATGGATACCCCGTAGTTACATCTACCTGTGACCATGTAGCATGATAGTAGACTGCCATATATACACTAACGTAGTGGCAGGACCGTACCATTGACTGTCTGTTATGCACAGCAACTACAGACGTGACCCCTAGTATAGTCCTTGATCATTATGTTGATTGTGAGCTAGAGTATTGTCTGATGAAGTATTGTATTATATGCTATGTCTATAGGACTGTTGGATTATTCAGACGACACCTTGGAACCCAGACAGTGGTATTGCCAGCTAAGGACCACAGGCGAGTATATTCTCTGACAGTTTTTATTATGTTGATTATCTCTATAATTCTTATTGTATAGCGTACATGACTCTGACACTGTTATTTACACGAGTTAGCATCATTATTGATTATCTCTATAATTCTTATTGTCACGAGGAGTCGTGATTGGAATCCATCGTGCTAGCTGGGGAAACGGGGAAGTATTAGTAGTTTATGTGATCATACCCAACTTACATGCAGCATTAGCTCACCCATATTTTACGTCGGTGCAGCCTTACCCTTACATGCCTCATCGTTGTTACATCTGGTTAGCCTGACCTGTTGGGGATGACCGCTAATCAATGTAATGAGTCATATAGTCCCAAGCCGATCACATGATATACTGATGTTTCACACACTTAGTTAGATATTCTTGACATGTATCTTTAGTACATTGATCTAGCATCTCTACATGTTCTAGTTATTGTTCTTGTACACACTTGCATACCAGTTCATTGTTCTTGTGTGTACTTGTAGTTCTATTCATTGTTAGATGCATATTGATGATGATGTTCCAGTATTTCTTTATTCCAGTATTTCCTTTATTCCAGTATCTTATTGCCAGTTGTTCATATCTGTCTTGTATTTCTTTACACTGTATTATAGTTTTTGTCAATATATGTAGAACTGCTGTTAGAGGTGTATTTTGTTCCAATCCTGACTGGATATTTTTTCCAAAAAATCTTGAGGATTTCTGTACCACGCACTACGGACCAGGTATAGATGCAGACTATGTACCAGAGATCCTAGAGGAGACCATGATTCTAGATGAGGCATTGCCTACAGCTATCTAGATAGTATTTATTTATGCTTGAGACTTATGGAGGTTGTTTCAGTTTATGTTTAGACTCATGTTAAGTTTAATTTGGAGACTTGTGTTGGACAGCTAGACTGTGAGTTATCTTTATGTTTGAGACATGGTGTTTAACTATGTCATTTCCTTTTATCTTTTATCGTGCCTTATAGTTGTTGTGATTGAGTTACCTTGTGAGATTATTGTGAGATGTATATTGACCTCCTTATGGAGATGGATATCATTGACAGGTGTTTAGCTATATAGTATTACTGTGACCTAAACAACGTTCTACCGCCGATGCTGCGGCGTAGGCTGGACGTACCCACGCTCTCGTGCCCCTATACCGGGTGCGGGTCGTGACACCGAGGGAATACTATCCAGCGTAGGAAGCTACATCCTCTTGACGAGGGTGGCTACCCCCAGGGATCTCAGCATATGTTCCTTTGGAATTACTATTTTCTCGGAATACCGGATTGTCATAGAGGTCTGGGGGATTACAACCCCCAGCTTTCGTATACACCTGGGGTCCTAAGGAAGAACAATCCCTAGCGGCTAACAGCTTCTTTTTTGAGCGGGTGGCCAGGAAAACACCTTCTGCGGGTTCTGTTTCCTGTCCTCCTTGGGTCTGTCTTCTTGACTTGCTGGCCGAGAGAGACGGACTGGAGGTGCTGGACTTATGACCTCCCCTCATAGAGGGGGCCTTCCGAACAGAATAATATGAGGTGAAGGACAGCTCCTCTATCTCTAGTGGTTGTACCAGTTCTCCGGGTTGCAGTCGGGTGGTGCCCTTGGTTGTAGTCGCTAGAATGCTGACTGCTTTTTTTTATGTACTACTGCTTTATTACAGTAGTAATTGATGATAATGTTGGAACAATGATGACCTGGAGAGAATACTTTGTTTGTCGTAGTTGTTTTTCTCGCCTTATGCTTGTCATTGTTCACGTTGCGCAAGTCAAGCGAGGGCTGATTCACCTTTGTACTCTTTTTATGAGCTTAGATAGATCGAGCACATGGGTGCATAGGTGTTTACTTTGCTTCGTGACCTGGGGTTCATACAAGAACTTTCCCCAGGTTGCTGATGGAAGAATCTTTAGATTGACCCTGTCCAATTTCCACTACGGGTTGGACGCATGGGTCAGTTTTGTATAACTTTCTATCAGGGGCATACATAGTTAGCGGTGCCTGCTGACGGTCGGTCAAATAAGTAATTGCTTGAGCTTAGCGAGCTCACATTGCCTTAGACTTCTTCGTCCTAGCATGCGCCAGTGCGTAGTATAAAGAGTCCAAGTTTACATCTTCGCCTTTCTCAGCATGGCGCATGTAGTCAATGTTGTATGATATTCGATCGAAGACGGAATTTCTGTGGCTGTTTTGACTGTATGCGCCATCTGCCTATGGCTGTCGAGCGGTGCTGCATAGTCCTCCTCATGCGGCTTTTGATGTGGCGACATGGAACGTGTCTTAGCACTCGAACTCCTGGCATTGTAGTATTTTCCTCTGCCAGAGCTCAAGTGCTTAGCACTTTTCTTGTCCGAAGAGATTGTCACAAGGGAGGTGTCAACTCGCGTGGACGCGTGATGTGCATTCGCTGCGACAGGAAAAGTATGGAGAGCGCACGCTCCACAGTTGGATGAGGTACAACGGCCTTTGTAACCCATATCCTGCGGGTCTTCAAGTGCTGAGCCTTTTTCCTGTCAGACGAGGCTGCAGTATGAGAGGCGTCAGCTCCCGTGGATGCATGATGTGTATTCCCTGCGGTAGAGAGAGACGGGGAGCGCATGCTCCGCAGTTGGGTGTGGCACAACGACCTTTGCAACCAATATCCTACGGGTCTTCTTAGGCATTGCCAGCCTTGGAGAAGCGTCACCCTCTAGAGCATTTTCTCATAGGCTTGCTGGTCGAAGCGTACAACCAATATCCTCCGGGTCAAAACTAGCTTTGACGTATCGGACTATGTCATGACCTTCTTATCAGAGGAGAAAGAAGTTCCAAGTTGAGTTGCTACCTTGTTTTCCCTGTAAATTGAGTTTGAAAAAACCTTCGTTTAATAACAAACAAAAAATTATAAAGAGATCCTAGACAGAAAATCTAAGTACAATATTTTTTTATCTGGATAATGTGACGATGGAGATCGAGTACTATAACGACTCTTTTACTCCGTTGACAGTCCAACGAGTGAATGAGGGATGTCCTCTTCTATTATCACTCTCTTGAGCTTATGTGCACGTTTGTAGCTCGTCTGGAAGGGTATGGTCTCTAAAGTAGAAAAAACTAGCTAGCCAGCCTTTGGAACGTCTAAGTTGCTACTATTTATAGCCACCATGTTGATGGGCTATAGGTGTTGTGCTTCTATTTGGTGGCTGCATAAGGCTCCTTCAACAAAATACGGTTGCAACTGTAGGTGCATGTATGGGAAGGTTGCCACGTGTTCTTCATCCTTAACAGGATGTAGTTGGGTCCTGGCTGAGCTGCCACGTAGGCGTTTGTTGGGATTTTATTGTTGCTGAGGATCTGGGCAGTTCTCGCTTTTTATTTGTATGACTTGGTCAGCTTGATACGTGGCCCGTATTTAGTCGGAGAGAATTACGTCAGTCGTAACAGAAAGATTGTCTCAGGGAACCTTGCCACGTTGGATGCAGGGAGTCTGGGATATATGTAGTTTGGAACACTTAGGGCTAGGGACGCTTAGAACACATGGAGTCTGAAACGCATAGGGCCTGATACGCATAGAACACATGGAGTCTGGGATGCATGGGGCCAGAGTCGCATGAAACGCATAGAGTCTGAGATGCATAGTCTCACATGCGTGGCGCTACACACCTGTCAGAAGTCATTATTAGTCCGACGAAAGATTTTTGTCACTTAGTGTGCTCATATTTTTTGAGGCATTTAAAAAATTCTTTCTGTCAGGATTATATGTCAGACATAATCTTTGTGTCAGAGCTTTATGTGGCCAGTATTGGGGTGCCTGGATGCTTGAGGGAGTAGTGACGCATGACACTGCTGGCATATGCGGACACTAGTTACTTAGTGGTGCATGGCACTCATGGCGCATGGGAACACTAGTTACTTAGTGGCGCTTGGCACTGATGGCACATAGAACACTAATTTATGAAGCGGTCGGCGTATGACACTGGATCATTATGGCGGCGGGGGTTTGATTATTGCGGCGCATGGCCTTTGATTACTGTTGGCGTATTATAGCTGCTTTTCTTGGTCGCATAATCATTCTGCAGCTTAATTTCTTCTGAGTCGATCTTGGTGCATATATTTGTTGGACGCATGGATCCAAATTTTTTATGCTTCTACAGCCACGTGGCTTGGTCCCTTGACTGGGGCATGACACCTTGTGCTCTTCGTTGTGCCTCCACCCTCAACCCATATAAATAGGCTGAGAAACCTATTTTTAGGTTTTAGGAAACCCTAATAGTATATAAGCCCTCTGGTTTTAGGTTAGGGTTATTCTTGAAATTTTAGATTTTTTTATTAGTTTTATTTGTAAGCAATTAAATTATCTCTTAGATTTTTTTGTAACCCTTGATACCTTTTACCATGACTTTAATATCTTGAGCACTAGAGTAGCCTTTTCCTTCCAACAAGCTTTCCATCCTTGACCTAATCGAGCCAAATTCATGACATGATTGTCACTCACAAACTTACCTTTCCAAGCTTTATTTTAGTCACACAACATTCGCGATGTATTATTCAATTAAACTTTGCATTAATGTCTCTACGTCGTTGCAATCGAATTTGGGTACTCAACATCAACCCGTTTTCCAAACCAATTATTTGTCTATGACCTATATCAATCCTACAACATATATAATACTTGTGTCCCATTTATTTGAGCACCCGCATGCTCCTTACACATTATTAACCACTAAGACTAGTTATAATGCCTTAAGAGACACCTATAATTAAATCGCCCTCAACCGAGACCAAACACCTAACTTGAACCCTTAAACTAACTTCTGAAATTCATGCACATTACCCCATACCTATACCCCTCTCTAAAATGCACCAAACACCATTATTCACCCACAAAATCATTTGAATTCACCCATTTAAATTTAAATTCAGCATCTTCCAATTTTGGAATTAAATCCTATGCACCTTCCATCTATGTAACTAATTAAACCCATACAAAAATATTTAAATAGCATCCTTTAATGTTTAATTGTAACCATTTCATTCCTATTTAATCCCCTATTAATTCTATCCATAGCACCTTTTAATCTAACCATCCATATATGCAACTATGCACATATATATATGACTTTCTATCTTAAACACCTAGATGGCCGACCTTTCACCACTTCCATCCTTGAGGAACAACAGGCCACCACTCTCCTCTTTCCTCTTATTCATCTCCTTTTCCTCATTTCCATCCTTTTCTTTCCCCTTTTGGTAGGAGCACAGCCGCACACCCGAGATAGCACCTTAGCACCCGAGAGAAGCCCACAAGGAGACGAGTGCTACTGCTATTGCTTTTGCTGAGTGCACAATACTATACAGTGCTTCCCGATGCCAGAAATACCTCCCTCTCAAGGCCAAGATTCTCTTTTTCGAGTCCTAAGTGGTTTGGAGGTCATCCGAATCTCCTAGAGGCTAGAAACGTATCATAAGCACCTACCGTAATCCAAATACTTGGGTATGTTTCTATCCCTACAACTTCTTACCTCTAGATTGTAACAAAGTTATATATATATATATATATATATATATATATATATATATATATATATATATATATATATATTAATGTTAGCATCATGAAGATATATACCCATGCCATGTTGAACCCATCGACTTTGTGCAAACCCTTGTACCAAAGCTTGTTAACAGCCCAAATTCATGATAGAGTTTAGCCTCATTCTTCCCTCTCAAGCAGAAGTTGATCACGACACCTATTTTAACTCTTTCAGATGGGACAAGTGGTTTCACCGTATATTGTGATGCATCAGAAAAAGGACTATGATGTGTTCTTATGCAGCATGTCAAGTTTATAGCTTATGCATCTTGGCAGCTACGAGATCATGAAAAGAATTATCCGACGCATGACTTAGAGTTAGCAGCAATAGTGTTTGCGCTCAAAATTTGGAGACATTATCTATATGGAGATCAAGTATAGATTTATACTGATCATAAGAGTTTGAAGTACATCTTTATTCAGAAGGATCTCAACAAGAGACTGAGAAGATGGCTAGAGTTGATGATAAACTATGACTTTGACCTTCAATATCATCCAGGGAAGGCCAATGTCGTAGCTGATGCTTTAAGTCAGAGGGAAAGAATTTATTTTTGGTGCAACAAGAGATTCTAGAAGATCTTCAGGAGATGGGCATAAAAATAGTATTGCCAGGTGACACAACATTGATGGCTGATCTACAAGTTCAATCCATTATGAAAGGATCATAGCAGCACAGTCTACGGATGTCAAGCTTCAGCGACTTAGAGCAAAATTTGAGGCAGGGCGTAGAACAGAATTAAGCATTCACAGTAACGAAATACTCTATTTTGGGAATCATCTTTTGGTACCTAACGGAGACCTTCGTCAAGAGATCATGTCAGAAGCCCACAGTTCTACGAAGATGTACAGAGATATTCGTCAACATTTATGGTAGAATATAATAAAGAGGGAGATAACTCAGTTTGTCTCTCGATATTTAGTTTGTTAACAAGTTAAATCTGAGCATCAGAGACCAGCAAGACTTCTTCAACCTTTACCAATTTTGGAATGGAAGTGGGACCATATCACCCTAGATTTTGTGATCGATCTTCCTAGATCCCCAACTGGCAAAGATAAAATTTGGGTAATAGTGGATTAACTCTCTGAGGTTGTTCACTTTCTTCTCTTCAGAGTTGGACAGTCCACAGAGCAGTTGGCTCGAATATACGTGAATTAGATTATCAGACTTCATGGAGTGCCAGTCAGCATCGTATCAAATAGAGATTCCAGATTCATATCTCACTTTTGGCAGAGTCTACAGCAGAGTCTGGATACCCGTCTGAAGTTTAGTATAACTTATCATCCCTAGACATATGGTCAGTCAGAACATACGATCCATACTCTAGAAGATATGCTTCATTCTTATACCCTTGACTTTGGTGGTTCATGGGAGGATCATTTGCAATTGGTTGAATTCTTCTGCAATAACAATTTTTAAGCAAGTATCCAGATGGCATGCTTCGAGGCCCTAGATGGAAGAAAGTGCAGATCCCCTGTAGCTTGGAATGATATTGGCGAGAGGCAATTGCTTGGTAATTTAAATGATAGCTCAGATAGTTGAAGTAGTCAATCAAGTCCGAAAGTATCTTAAGGTGGCTCAAGATCGTCAATGTCATTGGGCCGATTCGCATCGGCAAGCTCTTGAGTTTTCTGTCGGCGACCATATATTCCTTCAAATTTTGCCGAGGAGTTATCAGATTTCGTGTATGGGGAAAGCTTAGTCCATGATATATTGGTCCGTTTGATATTCTCGAGCGATTAGGAGATGTTTCTTATCGTCTTGCTCTTTGCCGTCGCTCCATGAGATATATAATATTTTCCATGTATCCCAGTTATGACGGTATATACTGGATACAAGCCATATCCAGGATCATCCAAAATTGGTCGTTGGTACCGACCTTTCATATAAGAAAAGACTTGTATCCATTTTAGACCGGAGGGAGAAGATTCTCAAGAACTGGACTATTCGGTTAGTCTGAGTTGCTTGGGGGCATCATTCACCAGAAAAGTCAACTTGGGAGTGCGAGGATTATATCTGTGCTCGATACACGTATTTGTTTGACTCGTGAGATATACTTGTTGGTATATCTCTTGTGTGTGCATGTCTTGTTCTATGATTGTTCTTGATTCTTGTATGCCCTTGCTTGCCTTGATTGCATGTCCCCAGAGTTCTTGCTAGACCCCATGCCTTATTAAATTTTGAGGATAAAATTTTTTAAGGAGGAGAGAGTTGTGAGACTCGTCTCACTGTTCTAGTATATGTACCCGATATACGCATATTAAACATGTATAAATTGCTTATTGTTTAATTGCTTATGTCTTGCTTTATGTAATTCCTGCATTGTTTAGGTTATTTTTGTAAATTTTCCTTAGTTGCATGCTTTGGACCATTGGTCATTTGGTTTTCTTGGTGGGTGGCTGTAATAAACCCGGATGAGAAGCATGGATTATGATCCAATGGCCTACAATCAATCCCTTAGCTATATAAGAAATCATATTCTCTTTTCTTCATTTTTCTTTCCTTTTATTTTTCTCTTTCCTTCCTCATTTCTTCCCCAGCAGAGAGCATCAGTCGAGCTTGGCCTTGGCCGTAGATAACCTTGGTAGTATTAAGCTTGAACTTGACCGTAGGCAAGTATATATTGCCAACCGAAGGAACAACTATGGATCTTGTTTTGATTCTTAGTATAGCTTCTTTAATCACTGGATATGTTTTATTTGCTTAATACTTAGAACTGGTCTTCATGATGATTTTGATTTTCTTGTATTGTTGCTCATGGAGTTCGATAACAGCAAGTCATAGAATGCAAATTTGGCCTAAAATATATACAAAAAGTATGCAGGGAACCCTTGTCGGATAAGCGAAGTTCCAGTGAGCGTACTTGTGTGTGTTTCACAAATTATTTAGAAAGTGCACCAAAATATGTTGAGTACTCTGGGCGCACTTCTCTACTCCTACATACATTTTGTACTATAGCAATTCCTTTAAAGTACGCTAATCCTACTTGGCTTACTTTTGAATGGGTCTGCAAGTCATCAAGAATGTACGCTACTTAATATATCCAAGTTGGCGCACTTTGCAGATATTGCAGAGTTGGCGCACTTTGGTAAAATTTCCTTATCGGCGCACTTTGTTGCTTCTAGAGAATGACGCACTTTTATGTGTTGGTGCACTATATGGCATTCTCCAGAGATGGTGCACTTTGTAGCCCTTCATAAATTACTTAATGACTAAGCAATGACTTCTGACCATTCTCGATGAATTATGTTCTCGACTGCAGTGTTGTCTCGATTGTTGTGCCATGCTTCGAGACTTATGTTTTGTCTTTTAGTAGACCTTCTTGAGCTTAATGGAGGAGGGATCAAATCCCATTTCTCCACTTGTTTGTGCGCTAAACCTTTATGCTGGCATACTTGATAAAAGTGTGCCAAGTTTATTGCTTGGGGACTTTCATTTATGTGCCAATGATAGAATTATGCACCAAGATCCTGGCTCGCGCACTTCTATCATTGTGCACCAAGATCCTAGAAGTCCGATTTAGTATAATTGTGTGCCACCTCTTGCTCAGAGCACTTTCGTATTAAAGTGCGCCAGAACTGCCCGGGTTAGTAATTTGTGCGCCAAATCTGTCTTTGGTCATTTGTGCGCCAATACCTATTTGTGCGCCAATAGTGGTTTTTGACCCATTGTGCGCGAATGTTAATTCTTGCCTACTTTATGCGCCAATCCTGAATTGTTAATTTATACGCCTATATGCCATTATTCTCTTTAATATAGTTATCTTAATGATTCTTTAGTTCTCTTTAATTCCGTTATTTTAGTTAATCCTGATTATTTCCTGAACATGACATTCTTGATATTGTTCTTGATCCTAATTTTCTGACATGATCTAGTGATTGTACATTTTAAATGCACTCCTGAATCCTGATCTTGTACTGATAATCCTGATACTGTACTGGTAACCCTGATACTTCTGATCCTGATAATCCTGATAATGGCTCGATGTAGCGCACTCTTGACTTGAGAATTATTGTAACTGTCATGATCAAGGCTATTAATAACACCTGTATTTCATGACCTGTATCCCCATGGTTAATTTTGATTTTACTTGTCAAGTTACTGTCCTATCTTGCATCATGTCTAAGGCAGATTTTTGAGCACCTCGGTCAAAAATAATTGATAATTGTCTAGTCTAATAACTAAAATAATAATCTTGAAAGCATCTAGAGAGATTTTCTGGCTATATGCAATCCCGGTATCCCAGCAACACCTGATGGATTTGTAGCTCTCCGTCATGAGGGGTACACTTCTAGCACACCGTCGAGTGTTGCACTACAAGAAAAGATAAAAAATAATTATACCTGATAAATCTATACTATGTACCTGTTCGTCTGGATAACCCAGATAGTCTGTAGGGCATGTGGCTGTATAGAATCTCAAACTGCATATGTTAGTAACTAGGACTGTGATAACCCTAGTTAGTTAATGATAGCAAGTCGTTGGACATAATTGGCCGTAATCTCTTAATTTCTAATCTAGTCTAGTCCTGTCCTGATTTATTTTTAACAACTGATCTTGAGAATATTAATCGAAGCCTGACTCTAGATATCCCTGTTTAATACTCTAGAGCATGTTTAATTATTATTTTTACCTGCTTCCCTTATTTAAATTT
The DNA here is from genome assembly GCA_036927795.1 of Iris macrosiphon. Classification (NCBI taxonomy): domain Eukaryota; kingdom Viridiplantae; phylum Streptophyta; class Magnoliopsida; order Asparagales; family Iridaceae; genus Iris; species Iris macrosiphon. The sequence goes on from JAYESA010000020.1 coordinate 67,093,896, forward strand.
TTTTTGTACTATTTCTTATTGATTTGTCTGTTTGCTGGTTTTAGTTCCTAAGATTTGCTCCCTTGTGGTACTTGCTGTTTTGGGGTCTGACTTTATTAGTTTTGTATGGCCAGATTTCGAAGCAGTACCGTAGGATCTCCCGTACTTTCTTCCTCAAGATGGTGAACACAAGGAGCACCCGAGGACATAAGTGGGTTTCTTCTTTATCACCCACCTGATCTTATACATTATTCTGTTGAGGCATTTAGCCACCGAGCATATGTTTAGCTCGTGTTTGGGACTTAAATTACTAGCCTATGAGCCTAGATATAAAGCATATTCTAGACTATAACTAAAGTTGATCATGTAACATGGTACTCTTGCTAGTTCTTTATTTCGTAACTAGCTTCGTAATTATCTATGTATGTATAGTTTGGGACGCTTTACCATTATATGTTTGGTGATCATACATCTTGTAACTTATTGCTTGCTTGAAATTAGGATACCTAGAATTCTTGACCCAGGATTTCCTAATAGATTGTAGAGTAAACCCTCACATGTCTAGACAGCTGTGATCGTATCTCGGGGTATAAAGTACTCTGGTTTATGTAGCTGGCTTTGTCTGCCCCTACTCTCCAGTTTTCTGGTTCTAGGGTGTGACAGTATATCACCAATAGACTAGGGATATAAGGTAGATAGTTTTGAGTAGTATTTAATTTAAATTTCTTCTTTAGGATATTTGGGATCTGTAGCATCTTTGGACGTGGACGTTGGACAGGCTTCTTCATAGTAACCAGAAACATGCAAGGGTACCTTGCCATAAAGTATTTTAGTTCATGTTTGATATATATTACTATATTATATACCTTTCTTACGTGTATTGTTACCTTAGGGCCGTGAATCGATACTTTTTGTCCGAGTCAGATTTGGGTGCCGACATTCGTTCATGGAGTCGAGTATTCATATTAAAGTTGTCATTATGTTACTATAGACGTGCTCATACTTTTTATGTCAGACCTTAGGACACTCGACACAATATTTCATGTGGCAGAATTCGTTCTTGACATGTTCTTGGTGACTGGATTCTATATTAGGTATTAGGACTCGTGACATGATATATAATTATATATATATATACTATTATTACCCGATGTACTAGATAGAGATCTTGATCTTGCGTATTATGGACATGAGATGTGAGGTTATATGGGAGGGGACAGCATATACTGTGTGATGGGCTACTTTTATCATAGTTTGCCGCTATCTCTGTAGCAGAGCTTCGGTGTTTCATAGTTTGCTTTATGTTCCATGATACAGGGCCTTTAGTATTTTATAGTTTGTGAAGTGTCTATATTAAGATCTTCAATGTTACAACCTATAGTACGAGTAATGTTTTTATGTGCATTTCACCTAAACGGTTACAATAGTTTTACCCTTTGAGCACCTTGTACTATTATACTATTTTACTATTGGCATATTTCTATGTATCTTGTTATATCCCTCTGAGGACCTGGTCCCTTTCCAGTTTTGTAGCATAGACTGTCGTGGAGTTCCTTATGGAGCTGCTGATGCACATCATCATATTTGCAGGTATTGGGATGAGGTACTGTTTTTATTTCTTTCACAGTTATATTTACTTATTCTCTTTGTTTACTCTTCTATTGCTATAGCCTAGTTTTATAGACTATATTTCTTTCTCGAGTCTATTCGAGCTTTTATGTTACCGGTTGCCGATTTTAGCACATATAGTTCATTATTGTTATTTTGTGTCCTTGTGGATTGAGATATAGTTATATTTTGTAGTAATATTTAGATAGTACAACTTATACGTATTCGGGTTAGACTGGAGTCTACTCGATACGTAGCTGGTTATTGCCATGTAGCCTGGTTCTATGTATTTTGGGACTATGGCATGACATAGTTTTTCTGGTAGCCCATACAGGTCAGATCATATTATTTCGATTACGTTACTGTATTGAACGAGCCTGTAGAAGGATAAGAGTATTATGATCTCAATCTATAATTGTTATTGTAACTTTCCTTTGATTTCTATTATCGTCTTTGAACCTAGAAATTATATTCATTCACACTTTCTTTGAACTCTATTTACTGATTCTCGTCTTTTCCTATCTCTGAGAGATGAACACTTGTGCGTGGTAATCTTCCCAGGAGAAGATTCTCGTCAAGACAAAGAAGGCATACCTGATAGAATATTTGTAAGTAGATGGTTACCTGAGTAGGATAATAATTTGATTCTTTGTCCTTGTAATTAATGAAACTTAGTATTAGGAGCCTTGTTAAGCCCAGAACACTAGACTATGGTCATGGAGACTCTTGTTGAACAAATTAGATATTTGAATTACTACACAATCTTGAAAATCCGTAAAGCGACAAGGACAAATGATGGTTACAGCCCGAAGGAGATGTGGATAACATTTTGACTCAAGGAAAGAAACTTTTATTGGTAAGGCCCTACTATTTCAAATTTTTTAGTTGCCTTTGGATGTAGTAAGTATACTAGCAATTCTAAGGTGGGTAGTACTGCATCCTTAAGTTTAGATAACTCATTGATTAGACTGAATTGGATTTAGTAGTTGCTAAAAAAATATTGTTCGAATAATTTATTTCTTGGGTAACTAAATGGATAGCTTTTGAGTTTGGACCAGATACACTTGATTATGATTATAGTATGGATAAGTACAAATAGTTGGACTCGAGGATTAGCTTATTTATAATATAGTGTAGGTAGTATGGAAGGGTGAACGTTATATATTGAACATTGAGTAATTTTATAGGTGTCATAATCAGATTGACCTGAGTAAAGTAAGAAGAGGATTTATGGAATATTTAAATTTTATAATAATGAATGGCTATTCGAAAGGTCTATACCTAAGGCTGAAGATGCTAGACCATGAAGCTATGGTTGAAACTAAGATTCAGTATCGTCATTGAGGTATGAAGGTTTGTAGGAATAATGACAAGTGAAGGTATCAGGGATAATGTATTAATGACTCAAAAAATAATGATTTTTGGTGACAACAAGTTCTAACTACTTTGGAGATTTCAAGGGTCAAGTACTGGTAGAACTTAATGACTAAGTATTAAGATTACACATATTCAAGGATGGAATTATAAATTTAGACGACAGGGTGACATAGATTAATGATAGTGGGAAGATGCAAATCGAGGGATACACAATTGAGAAATGCAATATGGCCTGATATATGGCAAAAGTTAAGCTAAGAAATTCGAAGAGAATTAACTTAGACATGATAGTTGGTGACATGATACCAAGGGTAAATCATAGAACAAATATGGAGTATGAACTTGAAAAACCTACCCTTATTAGTGAGTGATGATATGAGAACCTATTTTCAATCCACCCTAGATTAATAGATTTTTTGGGAAATCGTATTTTTATTATTGGGTTATATTGTATCTAGGTTTTTAGAATTATTAAATAGTTATTTATTACATGATTACTATGACTTCGATTGTGTAGGGGCTTATATTGTGTACCATTATGTAATTGCATGTATTCCTCCTACGAATTGAATTGAGTTGAGTTCCTAGATTAGGTATGACTAACTATTTAGATTAGACTTATTATTGCTAAGAAAGATTATAAGAAGTTATGATTGAAATATTTTATTGGGGATACTATAGGTTGGTGACATCGTATGTAGGATAGAATTAAGAGTTAATAACCATCCTAGTTGTAACAACCCATTCCGTTCAAGCGGACAACCGATTCAAACGGCACAAGTGCAACGACCCGACCTGCTTTGCTCAGAGAGAAGACTCATTTGAGGCAAAGGATTTTCAGACTTGGCCCTTCAGGAGTTTGGACTTAGATTTTCAAAGGCTCGCTCGGAGTATCGCTTGACCGAGGCAAATTATTACTAAGGTGGGTGTCTACGATGAACTTGCCTTTGTAAGCCAGCACACTTAAAATATGGACAATTCATGCCAGTCGCTAGGTGAATCACCCATTGTACCCTAATAAAGAATTCAACGCACCTAGCTAAGGAAATAATCCAATCTTGTATTGCTTATGTTAGAACATAAAAAAGAAACTTGGCTTATAACTTGGACCCTCGCATGCTACTTTTGCTTCGTGCAAGTAGATCCCGTTATGCCTCGAGTAGATTATTATGGACCCTTCGTAATACACTATTTTATTTGTTTACACTGCACGCCTTACATTTTATATCGCTCAATATGTCCCTGTATGGTTGCACTCCTCGCACTACCCCTTAGACCGTGCCAACGTAAATGTTTATGTTTCATATAAATGCATGCTTGTCTACTTACAATGTAACTTGTACTCGTTTGCATCGTCAAAATGCTTGACACATGAATTTATGCCACAATCAAGTAACTCTATCCGCATCATGCGTGCATCTAGTTAGCCAGAAGACTATCAAATAGCCCTTCTATGCAAGTATAACCTTGAAAGTGTTCGGGACCGTTAGGTCGCCAAGGCAATTCCTGAACCAGGGGAATGTATCATATCGAGTAAAGCAAGAATCGTAGCTCGTAGAGCATACTCGTCCTGAATGAGAATCAAGAATTTATATGTTATTGAATCCCGTGAATCTGAGAGCCTAGACTTGCATGTCGCGGATAACTTGTGCACAAGGTATTAAATGGGTTCCTGCGGACGGTCTCCGGGGAATTGGGGCCGATCCGATCTGGACGGAACATCTGTTAGTCTGTTTGTTCGGGCAGGATGGCGTGTAGTGACTTGTATACCTACCTTCACACCATTCCCACTCTTAGACTAAGTAGCCATACGTCGGACATAATGGATGTGATGCCTCATTCCTTAAGTCGCATACCATTCTCGTTCTTCACTACAACTGTCCTTTATGGCTATGCCAGCGACTATTGTTCATATAGATAAGTCATCCTCACTTAGCGACAATCCGCAAGCGAGATATTGCATCGCATCCTGAAATACCTGAACGGATATGAGTATAACAAAACTGTACATATTTGAACAATTAAAAATCTTCTACAACACTTTTGGATAATCTGTGTAAGTCATGCACCTGAAACATAACCTTCCTCATGACACTCATGTTTGCTTATGTAATTTGATTGGATTTTATTATATGCTCATGCTTAATTTAACTTGGTTTGCCTTGGACAAGGAAAGAAAAATGGTAAGTTAGTAAGTCTCTCCGTGTTACTCATATATCGCACGGTGCACTGCCACACAATTTAAGCATTTCATTATGCCATAAAACTAATCCTAAGGCAAGACTAGATAGATAACTTAATAGATGGTGCACGAAACCTATATAACGTGTTTGGATTTTTCGAGCAGGCGAGAAGCCTCCCCACCAGTGCATTCATGTACTGATAACCCACCAGATTATTTGCAGGGTGTGGAAGAACCTCGTTCAGTGCAAAAAACCCTTCGTGCGTGCTAAGGCGTGGAGTTCACTCTGGAGCCTTGGAGCATTGCGTTCGGAACTGAATCACATATTCAAGACATAATGTTGGAACATCACCTATGTATCATTCCACAAATATAGTCACTTGGCATGCTTTTACTGTTTCAAGAGAGAGGACTTTGAGTGACTTGTAATCTCGGTTAAGTGCCGCTTGTAATACTTGTTCAATATTATTAAAAAGCTTGTTTTACTTCTATACTTGTGTTATTCAATACTTCCACTATTGACAACTTTGTGAACTTGTTACCATCGCCTGTTTATTCTTATCTCGTTGTATTCGGACTATCTGTGCAACTCTGTGGCTTAGTTATTTTATCGCCTGCTCAGATCATGGCCTTGCACGGGCGCAGCTTGCGCTCGTGCGATATCACGTTCGGATGGGAATGATCGTCCTGTGGGAGCACTGGCGTGGTGATTCGGGCCTAGCGGGGACGGTCGATTACCTGCGGGAGATCGGGGCAAGACATATTGGTATCAGAGCATGGCTTTGCGTCTTTGGACTTCGTATGAATTTTCTCAGTTTTGAAAGCTCGTTCGTGGGTTATGTACATCCGCTCTCTCTCTCTCTCAATATCCAAAATGGAATATTCCATACGATGAGTCTAAATACTTTTAAAAAGTGCATGTGAATGATATGATTACTTGTACGAAATTGTAATATGATGACCCTTGTTCCAACCCATGTTAGACTTTATGGGAATAGACTCATGCTAGAATTTATAAGTTATGTGCAAACCCGAATACCTATACATGATTATCCAGCTGGTTAGTGTGCAAAATAGAATATCGTTCGGACGGTTAGCTATGGACACAGCCTTTCAGCTAAGTTGTATTGAGTATCATACGCCAAAACCCTTTTAGTGCGGGCTAGTTTGCAAACGAGATTCAGAATATCGTTCAGATAATGACAAGTCAGACTTAGATTGACAACCGATAGAAACCTTATCAGTTTATCGCTAAGGCGAATATAGAGATTATGCTTGGATTTTAGGATATAGCTCGGACGATATTCCATATCTCGAAGATACAAATCAAACATGGTTAACTTGGATGACTCTCAAAAAGATATATACGAGACTAAGATTTATCAGGCGATGCTTAGGTATCATGTAGAGATTATAAGGAATGACTTGGTGAATATGCTAGCGATTGATATGAACACGATTGAGGATTAAATTGGTTAACTCAATTCCTGCGTGGTGTATGAATCATTTTAGAAATATTCAAATAGATTCATAGGTCTCGTACGATAGTTGGTTTGAGCGATTGAGTATGTCTTGAATAAGTGATAAGGCTATCGAATTGGGATTCAAGGTAATAAAATCAATATCTTGGTCAAAGAAACTTGTTAGAAACTTGGAGGATCGTGCGAGCGATTTCAAATTGAATCAAACGGATTGAACTTGAGTAGAATATCGCTCGAATAGAAGTTAGCTCGAGAATGAATATTGTGGTTCGATGAAAGAGGTAAGCGATAACAAATTTGACCTAGAGTTTGGAAGAACGATCTTGAATATAGTTTGAAAGATAACCTTCAAAATTAGTCCCAACCGAGAACGATTATCCCACGGATGCACCGGCGTGGTGATTTTACGTCCGATGGGAATAATCGAACTCACGGAAACATGTTCGATGATTATTCCAAACAAACTCGATGAAATGGAACGTATTAAATGTAGATAGACTTTGGCTTGAAGATTTGAACTTAGTTGCTTGAGGAATGCTAGAAGTAAGACTACAGATTGATCAAACGGTAACATTGAAGTTGGACGAATAGGCTAGACGAATTATGATCACGGCATGAACGAACATGACTTAAAGGAATTTATATATCTTAGATGGAGCAAAGTATAAATGATAAGGTATCTCAATCATTTCGATGATAACCATAACGTTCGACGTTCTTGTCTTGTACGAGCATAACTCTATGTTCGTACATGCGTCACACCCGAATTAGGACGATTATCCAACGGAAACGTTGGCATGGTTATCTTACGTCTAACGAGGATGATCAAACTTTCGGGAGACCAGAATGTGACACTGATGGATCATCTTGACTTGTGGTTCGATACGATAAGACGAATTTAGAAATATAAGTAAATCTGAAGTATTTCAAGGATAAGTTAGTCTAGAACCTGGAGTAAGTCACGTTTGATGATTTTGTGAACGGATACATAAATCTGGTTGGGCGACTTAGAGTTTATGATTGGAATTGAATCATATCTTGGTGGTCTAGACTTAAAATAGATATATGGATTCTATCAAAACATGTTTTGAGGAGATAGACTATGCGAATTGCTAGGCTTGTCATGCATCTTGGATATATTATGGATTTTACTGAACAGACTCACACCCTGTACAAACAAACGTGTTAATGTGTGTAGGGTGATCCGTGCTTGTTATTTAGATATCTTAGTAAAATGACCTTGGGTAGAATATCCCGTGCAAATGAATAATGGTTTAACCTTAGGAATGGGGGCGAACATCGTACGACGAATTTGTACGAAGAATCGTGTGCTTGAACTTGTACCTATGACCTTGTGAGATGACCTAGTAATTAAGTAAACGATCCTGTGCCGAGTGAAAGAACTTGTGTGACCAACCTTAGAATATGTCTTGAGCAAGCCATAGAACTGAGGTAGCAAGACTTAGTGTTAGACTTGGAACGGTAAGTGTGTGCTATGTTTGACATGAACATAATGTACGATAGGACATGGACGCTAGTCGGTTGATCGGATAGATCGTGCTCAACGGTAGTACAAAGCTTGATTTGAGTCAAATTAGAAATGACTTGGAATTTTATTGACCCTGTCGTAAGTATCATCATAATTCGTAAGACGGGAACCCTTGAGACTTTTTGCAAGTAGCTTGTCCGACTTCACTATCGCTAATTTTAGTTGAATGCATATATTTGAGGGACGCCTTGAATATGTGTACGATCCAAGACTCAATGATATGTTAACTCGAGTGCAAAGACTTCGCTATCGCTAAGTTGGTTAACATGCATATATTTGAGGGACGCTTTGAATATGTGCACGATCCAGACTCGCGATATGTTGATCTCGAATGATAGTGCAAGTGAATATGTTAGATTCGCACAAACGGGTATAACAATTTGGATAAGTTTGCCTTAGCCTTAGATCGTCATTCAAGATGGATTATAACGTACCCCGCCTTAAGCGAAATATGTTCCACGCTAAGGCGCAGTAGAGACTGAGTCAGAGCTTGGATTGAATGATAGAGTCATTAAATGAGATAGACCCAACATACACGCGATATTATAAGGAACAAGTAGGAAATTATGTTCAAACGGATCTAGTGGTACCGATTGTTATATTGAGATAGATTCGATACTGCGATAGATCGGTTTGCGCTCAGGAAGTCTCGAGGATGAGACTTTTTCTGAGTGGTGTATAATATAATAACCTATTCCGTTCAAGCGGACAACCAATTTAAACGGCGCAAGTGCAATGACCCAACCCGCTTTGCTTAACGAGAAGACTCGTTTGAGGCAAATAATTTCCAGACTTGGCCCTTCAGAAGTTCAGACTTAGACTTTCAAAGGCTCGCTCGGAGTATCGCTCGACCGAGATGAATCATCGCTAAGGTGGGTGGCTACGATAAACTTGTCTTTGCTTAACCAGCACACTTAAAATATGGACGATACATGCTAGTCACTAGGTGAATCACCCATTGCATGCTAATAAAGAATACAATGCACCTAGCCAAGGGAATAATCCTATCTTGTATTGCTTGTTTAGAACATGGAAATAAAACTTGGCTTATAACTTGGACCCTCGCATGCTATTTTTTGCTTCGTGCAAGTAGACCCCGCTATGCCTCGAGTAGATCATTATGGACCCTTCGTAATGCAATATTTTACTTGTTTATACTGTACGCCATACATTTTAGGTCGCTCGATATGTCCATGTATGGTTGTACTCCTCGCACTACCCTTTAGACCGTGCCAACGTAAATGCTTATGTTTCATATAAATACATGCTTGTCTGCTTACATTGTAACTTATACTCGTTTGCCTCATCTCAATGCTTATCACATAAATTTATGCCACAATCAAGTAACTCTATCCGCATCGTGCATGCATTTAGTTAGCCAGAAGACTATCAAATATCCCTTCTGTGCAAGTATAACCATAAAAGTGTTCGGGACCATTAGGTCGCCAAGGCAATTCCTGAACCAGGGGATTACTTCATGTCAAGTAAAGCAAGAATCGCAGCTTGTGGAGCATACTTGTCCTGAACGAAAAGCAAGAATTTATATGTCATTGAATCCGGTGAATCTGAGACCCAAGACTAGCATGTCGCGGATAACTTGTACACAAGGTATTAAATAGGTTCCTGTAGACGGTCCCTAGGGCACTAGGGCATATCCAATCCGTACGAAAGATCTGTTAATCTGTTTGTCTGTTTGTTCGGACATGATGGCGTATAGAGCCTTGTGAACCTTCCTTCATGCTATTCTCGCTCTTAGACTAAGTAGCCGCCCGTCGGGCAAGATGGATGTGATGCCTCGTTCCTTGAGTCGTATACCATTCTCGCTCTTGACTATAACTGTCCTTTATGGCTATGCCAGCGACTCCTGTTCATATAGATAAGTCATCCTTGCTTAGCGGCAATCCGTGTGCGAGACATTGTATCGCATCCTGAAATACCTGAACGGATATGAGTATAACAAACTTGTACATATTTGAACAATTGAACATCTTCTGCAATACTACTGAAAAATTCGTGTAACTCGTGCACCTGAAATAGAACCTTGCTCATGACACTCGTGTTTGCTTATGCAATTTAATTGGATTTTATTATATATGCTCATGCTTGGTTTAACTTGGTTTGCCTTAGAAAGGGAAGGACAAATGGTATATATCGCACGGCACAATGCCACACGATTTAGGCTTTTCATTATGCCATAAAACTGATCCTAAGGCAATACTAGAAAGGTAACTTAATAAATGGTACACGGAACCTATATAACATGTTTGAATTTGTCGAGCGGGCGAGAAGCCTCCCCACCAGTGCATTCATATACTGATAACCCACCAGATTGCTTGCAGGGTGCGTGAAAAACTCGTTCGGTGCAGAAATCTCCTTCATGTGTGCTAAGGCGTGGAGTTCACTCTAGAGCCATGGAGCGTTACGTACGAAACTGAAGCACATATACAAAACATAATGTTGGAACATCGCCTATGTATCATTCCATAAATGTAGCCACTTGGCACCTTTTACTGTTTCGAGAGAGAGGACTTGAACGACTTGTAATCTCGGCCAAGAGCTGCTTGTAATACTTGTTCAATATCAAAAAAGAGCTTGTTTTACTTCTTGTGTTATTCAATGCTTCCACTATTGACGACTCTGTGAACTTGTTACCAATTGCCTATTCGTTCTTATTCCACTGCATTCAGACTATCTGTGCGACTCTGCGGCTTAATTATTTTACCGCCTGCTTGGATCATGGCCTTGCACAAACGCAGCTTGAGCTCGTACGACATCACATCCAGATGGGAAAGATCATCCTGTGGGAGCGCTAACGCGGTGATTCACACCTAGCAGGGACGATCGGTTACCTACGGGAGATCGGGGTGCGATACTACTTGTAAAATGAGATTTAAATGTTGTACATGTGATCTAAAGGATTTGTGCTCGTAGCATTTGGGGTGCCGAGGATAAAGAAAAAATAAACTCTTATGTATTAGAAGTTTTAAACTGAGATTGTGTTATGGCATTCTGGAGTAACTTAGGGTTAAAGGTGGTTATTTTTCTAGATAATGATTACTATGATAACAATGATAAGATAATACTTGGTGTTGAATTAAAGACCAAATGCTTGGACGATGGAACTGGATAGTTTAAGTACGAGAGTGGCACAGTAATAAGTTGCATAAATATATGTAGAGATATGTTGAGTTCGTTGTTGGGGAGATTGATTTTTAATTTCGAAGACAAAATTTTCTAAGGTGGGAAGATTGTAATGCTACTGGTTTTAGGTTAGGGTTATTCTTGGAATTAATTTTTTTTTTATTAAGTTTATTTGTAAGCAATTAAATTATCTCTTAGATTTTTCGTAGTCCTTGGCACCCTTCACCATGACTTAAATATCTTGAGCACTGTACTAGCCTTTTTCTTCCAACAAGCTTTGCATCCTTGACCTAATCGAGCCAAATTATGCTCATGACATGACTGTCACTCACGATATTACCTTTCCATGCTTTATTTTTGTCGCACAACCTTTCTGATGCATTATTCAATTAAACTTTACATCATTGTCTCTATGTCGTTGCAATCGAATTTGAGTACTCAACATTGACCTGTTTTCCAAACCAATTATTTGTCTATAACCTATATCAAGCCTACAACATACATAAAACTTATGTCCCATTTATTTGAGCCCCCGTATGCTCCTTACACATTTTAACCACCAAGACTAGTTATATTGCCTCAAGAGACACCTATGATTAAATCGCCCTCAACCGAGCCCAAACAACTAACACGAACCCTTAAACCAACTTCAAAGACTCATGCACAATACCCCATACTCATCCCACTCTATATAACACACCAAACACCATTATTCACCCATAAAATCATTTGAATTCACCTATTTAAAATTTAAATTTAGTATCTTCCTATTTTGGAATTAAATCCTATGCACATTCCATCTATGTAAGCAATTAAACCCATGCCAAAATATTTAAATATAAGCCTATAATATTTAATTTCAACAATTATATTCCGATTTAAGCCCCTATTAATTCTAGCCATAGGATTTAAACATTATTTTAATCTAACCATCCATCTACGCAACTATACACATGTATATGTGACTTTCTATACCAAAAACCTAGATGGCCGACCTTTCATCCCTTCCATCCTTGGGGAATAGTAGGCCTACCCTCTCATTCTTCCTCTTATTCATCTCTTACTCCTCCTTTCCATCCATTTCTTTCCCCTTTTGGTGGGAGCACAGTCGCACACTCGAGAAGGCACCTTTGCACCCGAGAGAAGCCTACAAGGAGCCAACTGCTTCTGTTGCTGCTGTTGCTATGTGCACAACACTGTGTAGCACTTCTCGAGACCATAAACACCTTTCCCTCAAGGCCAAGTCATCCCTCTTCAAGTCCCATGTGGTTTGGAGGTCATCCGAATCTCCTAGAGGCCAGAAATGCGTCGTAAGCGCCTACCGTAATCCAAATACTTGGGTATGTTTCTACCCTTTAAACTTCTTTCCTCTTATTTGTAATAAAGTTTTATATATATATACCAATGTTAGCGATATGAATATATATACCCATGCCATGTTGAACTTATCGATCTTGTGCAAACCCGTTTACCAAAGCTTGTTAAACAACCTAAATTTGTCATAGATGTTAGTCTCATTTTTTGTGAGTCATAACAAGTTAGGAAGGCCATAACTTCCAAATCAAAACTTTGTTTAATCTCTATTTTTTACAAAAGAACCGTATTGAAGTTAAATTTTCAAATAAATAAATTAATAAGCAAAATTCGATCTAAAACTTTCTGAAAAATTATTTGAGCATCAGGTGTCCGAAAAATGAATGTGTTTGGGTGTTTTCATGTTTTTGGAGGCTTCCAGACACGAAAATGTGATCTATTTGAAGTTTCGGAGAGCTAATGCGAAGGCCTACGACATAATTTAACCCCAAAATTTATTAAATAAGTCTAATAGGCATAATATTGGTTACAAGTAGAGGACAGACTCTACGACATAGGCTTTTACAGGTATTCATAAAAACATGGATATGACTATAGTATATCTCCATTAGACTAGAGATATAATATAGATAGTGTTGAGTATTATTTAATTTAAATATCTTCTTTAGGATATTTGGGATTCGCAATATCTTCGGATGTGAACGTTGGACATGCTTTTTTGCCGCAACCGAAAACAAGCGAGTGTACTTTGCCATAAAGTATTTCAGTTCATGTTTGATATATATTACTATATTATATACCTTTCTTGCATGTATTGTTACCTTAGGTCAGTGAATCGATACTTTCCGTCTGAGTAAAATTTGGGTGCCGACATCCGTTCACAGAGTCGAGTATTGATATTAAAGTTGTCATCATATTAATACAAACGTGCTCATACTTTGCATGTCAGACCTTAGGACACCAACATAAAATTTTATGTGGCAAAAACCGTTCTTGACATGTTCTTGGTGACAGGATTCTATGTTAGGTATTATGACTTGTGACATGATATACAGTTATATCTGTAATATTATTACTCGATGTACTAGATGGAGGTCTTGATCTTGCGTGTTATGGACAAGAGATGTAAGGTTACATGGGAGGGAAGAGCATATACCGTAAGATGGGCTATTTTTATCATAGTTTTCTGCTGTCTCTGTAGCAGAGCTTTGGTGTTTCATATTTTGCTTTAAGTTCCATGACACGGGACCTTTATTGTTTTCATAGTTTGCTGAAGTGTCTATATTGAGATCTTAAGTATTACAACCTGGAGTACGAGTGATGTTTTCATGTGTATTTCACCTAGACGGTTATAGTAATTTTATCCCTTGAGCACCTTGTACTATTATACTATTTTACTGTTGGTATATTTCTATGTACCTTGTTATGTCCCTCTGAGGACGTGGTTCCTTTCCAGTTTTGCAGCATAAACTGTCGTGGAGTCCTTAGGAGCTGCTAATGTGCATCGTATTGTTTACAGGTATTGGGACGAGGTACTATTTTTATTTCTTCCACAGTTATATTTATTCATTTTTGTTTTTTACTCTTTTGCTGCTATTGCCTAGTTTTGTACACTCTATTTTTTTCTCGAGTCTATTCGAGCTTGTGTGTTACTGCGACCGACTTTAACACATCTAGTCTATTGTTGTTATTTTTTGTCCTTCTAGATTTAGATGTAGTTATATTTTGTAGTAATTTATAGATAGTACAGCTTATACGTATTCAGGTTGGACTGGAGTCTACTCGATACATAGCTGGCCATTGCCACGTGGCCTGGTTCTATGTACTTTGGGACTAGAGCATGATAAAGTAGTGTGTTGAATATTTGCGATCAGCATCGTGTATAGGGCTAACTTCCATGTGTTATAAGAGAGGGGACATTCAAGGTATAAAAAATGGGGGTTTGGACGGAGTATCCCGAGATCTCCGTGAGTTGAGTCTGAACTGAGCCGTGGCTGAATCATAGACGTATATATAACTCTTTTCCTTGCTAACACGCTTGCCCGAGAACTCCTCATATCACTGAATATTGGAAGCAATCGAATGAGCGGTGCGCTTGACGCCAGAAGAGAAAATAAGAATATCATCCCCGTATGAGAGATGATTGATCAAAGGCCATCTGCTGGTCGTTCAAAAGCTGTTGTAGCTCCATCTCTAGCAGAATATAATTAGATTATGACTCAAGCCCTCGGCGGCTATGATGAAAAGGGATGAGGATAATGGGTTTCCTTGACGGACGCCATGCATGGATTTGAAGAACCCGCCAGCAGATCCATTGATGATGATAGAGAACTAAGAGCTGCTAATGCTGCGCCATAAGATATTGATCCAGGCTTATGAAAATCCAAATCTGCCGAGGGCCCTATTGAGGAAGTAACAATCTAGATGATCATATGCTTTCTTTATGTCAAGATTTGTCGCAATATTGCCACCACAGTTATGCTCCCCCATGGTGCTAATGAGTTCCTGGGTGAGGATGATGTTGTCGATGATGCCTCTCCCTTTCACAAAACCACTTTCTTCTTTAGAAATGATTCTAGGATGTAGAAATGTTATCCTGTTAGCGATGACTTTAAAGAGCAGTTTATTCACAAAAGTGCACAGATTGATCGGTCTAAAGTCTGCAAAGGTGGTGGGGCGTTGACTTTCGAGATGAGCATCAACAGGGTGCTCGAGATCTCCTTTGGATAAGATAAACCTTTGAAAAATGCTGACACTGTTGCTACTAAGTCCTCTTTTAGAATATCCTAACATTTTTAGAAGAAAGTATCGGAGAAGCCATCGGCTCCTGGTGTACTGCTGCTATCTAGACCTTCGACGGCTTTAAAGGTCTCCTCGATGGTAATCGGGTGATTAAGTTCAGTATGGTTGTAAGCCCCATCATTTTAGAATAGGGATAATTTGGTAATTTATAATTATTTTTATTATTTTATTTAATTATATATATTTAAAGAATTAATTTCTAAAATTCTTTTTAATATATACGATACTTTGCAATGTCTACGATATTTTGAGCAATGCACGACCTTTTTCCTTCCAAAAAAATTTATAATAATAATTTTAATTGAGTCTAATATATTTGGAACATGGATTTTGTATTTATTTGATCTCCCCCATGCTCCAAAAATATTAAAGAACGTCAAGAATTACGATTACCGTAAAATTGCCTCCTTTTGACTAGAACTTGACCCAAACCCAATCCAAACACATGTAAGCATGTAGTGCACCCCAAATATTCTCATGTAAATATATATTATATCTATAAATGATATTTAAATTAATTTATTTATATTTATAGGAGTTCTAACTATAGAAAGTTGTATAGGTGGCAACCTAGTTGGCAAATAACTACCTAACCACTTCCCTAACCAACCCAACAACCAAATCTTATCCAATCCTAACCATAACAACCAAGCCCACCCTCAAAATTTCGAACAAGAGCATCCCCCCTTTGCCAAACCCCTTAGCAATAGGATAAAACCCCTCCTTTATTTAAATTTATTTTAAAAATCCGTATATATATCAACTTATCACCAAACTTTAACCCTAACATCTACTTACCTCTTTGTGACAGCCCCTATATCCTCTCTTCTCTCTTCCACGACCCCTTTAGCCTCTCCCTCTCCTTCTCCACTTCCTTTTCACTCCTTCCCAAGCTCCACTTCATCCCCTATAAGCTAACAAGCCCTAGAGCAAGAGATTAGCCACCCCTAGAGGCTGACTGCTTGTTGCTGGTTGCAGCTGTTGTTCGCCCCCATCAAAGTCCTAAAAACCACCTCCAAACTGAATATTTACCTCCTATATGAAGTTCCCAATCACCCTCTCAAGTTTTGTGGAGTTTGGAGTCCGTTTGGTGCTCCGAATGGTCCGTGTCGCGAGAAAGGACCACGCCATAATCACATACGGGTATGTCTTCCAACTTAGATTCTTTTCCTATTCTCCATGTGTAAATCATGATAATATTAGATGATGATTACGATTAACTTCATATATGAAAAACCCGTATTTCTATGTAGAAACTATTCCAAGAAAATCGAACAATCATAACACGGACACGACGCACCAATGGTAGACAAGGTTCAATGAGTATTGCCATGATAAATATATATAAAATAATTCTAGAAAATTATACATTATTAATTCAAAATATGAATATTATAATTATCTAATTAATCATGTTTTATACTAACGAAAAGATTGGATGCAAAGACTACTTGGCCAAGTTGCAAGAATAGCTAGATAGCCTAGTTGAGATGGTTGCATGAATGATGTGATGTAATTATTTATATATATAATTATTATTAAATTCCATAAAATTAAATAATATAATTTTATATTAAAAATACTTTATTACTCAAGTTGGTAATGTTGCATGTACAAACTAGTATCAAGTTGCCAGAATACCTAGTCGACGCACAACATGACTTTGTGATACGATTCTTGGAGGGTTGATCTTAATTCCTAAAACTGAATTTATATGTATTTAATTCTGGAAATAAATTATTTCAAATTTATATTTATGATATTTTCATGTCAAACCTGAACCCTAAAATAAGGGCCACTAGCCAATATTTCGGGTGACTTTATGATATTATTTTGCTAGTAAATAGAGGTTATTTTTAAAGGAATAAATGGGTGAATATTTTTTGAGATTAAATCAGAATATAATATAATATAAAATATTTTTTCATAAATATAAACCATACTAATGGACTAGCAATGTCTCGAACAAGTTTCGGACAAAACTAGTCAACCTAAAGTAGCCATAATCTTAAAATATATTACTTTGTCAAATCTGAGAATTTATTGTTAAAATAAATATAAATTATATATAAATTAAGATTATATGATTTATTATGATTTATGTTCATGTCATCTAATTGGGGACTTAAATTTAAATTTTGGAAGTCAAAAACCAAGAAATTAGGTCCCGATACCCTGTAAAAGTAAGCAAAGTTGCTAGAAATAATAACGGGCTTGGTTTTGCATACATCGAAGAAATTATAGAATTAAGTTATAATTACAAGAATTCATGATTAGACCCTTAAGTATTAAATTGGTGTTTAGGTCAATTAAATTTCGAAGGAGTAGACGCGGGATCATCTTTACCACCACTGACTACAGAACCAGGCAAGTGTACCTTGCCAAGATATTTACAGTTATATATTATTTATTTGATATTATGTATGCATTATATATTATAATTTTGTGGCTTGGTTATTGTACTTGTGAGCCTAGGGCCGTTATACGATTCTTTGTGTCTGGACAAGATTCGGGTACCGACATTCCCTGCGGAGTCGAGTATCGTAGTTAGAGAGTCATTCTTTCGAACCCATGTTTTGTGCATATGTTATTTGCACATCCGACCGTAGGACACTTGACACGATATTCATGTGGCAGAGTCTTTCTTGACTTGATCGTGGTACTTGGACTCTGGATAGGACTACAAGATGCATGCTATAGTGGTAATTATAATTGTACATATTGACTATGACTTGTGTTGATAGTTAGAGATCATGATCTTGCGTGTCTTGATTGAGACATGAGGTTACATTGGGTGGGGAGAGTCTTCATCGTGCTCTTGGCATATTTTACTATTACTATTTGAGTGTACTATTAGATTACGGAAGCGTCCATTGGGATCTTTCATGAGTACCAGCCCTATGTATATACAACTTCCTCCTGATTCCCCCACACGGAGCCTTGAGTGTAATATTAGCATACGAAAGTGTCCATTAGGTTCTTTCGTGAGTACCAGCCCGGGGTACGATACCATACTCTCATTTGCATATCACATAGTTGGTTACAGTAGTTTACCCTTGAGTATGTGGCATTATACTGTTTTACTTTTGGCATGCTGTTTCTTGTACCTTGTTACGTCCCTCTGAGGACCTGGTCCCCTGCCAGTTTTTGCAGCATAGACGGTTACGGAGCCTTTGGAGTTGCTGATGGAGTTGCTTGTCTTGCTGGAATTGGTACCAGGTACTTATATCATTTCTACCGGAGTTATGATTATTTATTCATATTATTTATTTATCTGCTGATGTAGCCTAGTTTTATAGACTTATATTTCTTTCTCGAGTCTATTCGAGTTTGTATATTACTGGGCGGCCGACTTTAGCACATATAACTCATTCTTGTATATTCTGTTCATTGTAGATTGAGGCATAGATATTTATATTTACTTGATTATCTAGATAGTGACCATTATAATACAACTTATACGTATTTGGGTCGGACCATAGTCTGGTCGAATGCGTAGCTGGCATGTTACATATTCCTTGTCCTACGTATTTTGGGACTGGGGCGTTACATATTTTTTGTGGTGGCCCATGCAGGTCAGAGCATATCGTTTCGATTACGTTATTGTGCTGAGCGAGCCTGCAATCATGATAATGTTGTTAGGATCTTAATCCACATTACTATTGGAAATTTCTTTGATTTCTAATATCGTCCTTGAACCTCGTAATTGTAATCATCCATACTTTCTTTGAACTCTTATTCTTTGATTCTTGTTTTTGTCTAACACGGAGAGACGAACACTCGTGCGTGGTGATCTCCCCAGGAGAAGATTTTTGTCAAGACAGAGAAGACATATTTGATAGATTATTTGTAAGTAGATAGTTACCTAAGTAGTGAAGATTATGGTAGATAATTTCTAGATATTAGAGTGAGAATATATTAAGACATTACTAGTAGAAACCTAAAACAAGATGGACTCTATCAATTGACTAGATTAGAAGTGATGGATTACTATTCGATAAATATTTTAAATGTATGCGAGTGATTTTATTTTAGGATATAATATTGTATTTTGATAAGAGAGTTTTATCTAAGGTGGGTAGGCTTCTAGACTAGCGAATTAGTTTGGAGGTTAATCAATGATGAAGATAAGGATTGTCAAATTTTGGTGCTTTGAGGCTTATCCTTCTATGTGATTTAAAAAAAAGGGATGTTTCATTTTGAATTGAGGAAAAAATGATGTGATAAGGAGCTAGAGATTTCTTTAATTTAAAATTTTAAGGAGATTATGTATAATGGATTTAAAATTTTAAATTAAAATATTTTGGATGAATTTAAATATATAGAGTTTAAATTTTAAGGATCAATATTAATTTAAATAAAGAGTGAGAATTTGATATGACAGCATTAACGATTTTGTTAAACTATAAGTTTTGAATATTATGATATGATTGGATTTGTGTTTGATCTAAAAGAGATTATGTGATGAATTTAAATTTAGATTTTAAGAAACTTGAGGCATTTAAATTTTGTGGGGTTTAAGTTTAAAGATTTTGATAAGATTTGACTTGGAATCTAAATTTGAGAATTTTAGGATATGATGAGGCAGAACGTTGGTGAATCTCAATTTGAATATTTCATAATTATTTTATTATTTGAGTATTGTATGGAAAATAAAAATATAAAGGAAAAGGATGGAGAGAATAGTTTCAAGTTTAAATTTTGGGGATGAAAATTTAAATTAAATGCAATGGTTGTATTTAAATTAGAGGATTGGATTTAAACTTGAATTATTGAGATTGAGTTATTAAATGAAGTTTTGAGGAATTGGATTTAAATTAAAAATTTTAAATGATAGAATTTAAACTTTTAAAACTTTGAGAAGAGTTTGATAAAATAGATTTATATTTCCTTGAGAAAATTTTAGAGGTTAAATAATATTTGGTAAATTTGAAGTAAGTTTTACGATAATTGTTGAATTAAAGGAAAGTAGAAATTATGGTGCAGAAATTGTGGTTGATTATATAAAAAAAAAATATAGAGTAAAATTTGATGGAAAAATTTTTAAAATTCAAAATTTTAGATGAGATTATTTTAAACCTTGTGATTGGATTTAAATTTTTAGAATACATAAAATTAAATTAAGTTTTGATATTTGATGAGATAAAGATATAATGTATTAAAGATTATAAATTTTGGGATTTGATTTTAAACTTAAAAGGTTGGCTAGAATTAGATATGCCATATATGAATTATTTTGTTGGGTAGCTTTATGATTGCTAGGTTTAATGATGTTATAAAGGGTAAAATTGATTAAGTTATCAGTATTATCGTTTCAAGAAAAAATTTTATAAAAAAAATAATTGAGAAATTGAGGAGAAGACTTTTTTGAGAATTGAATTTTAAAATAGTGAAATGAGACAAACTTTAAGGATGAAATTTAAAGGTATTATATGGTAAGATTAAATTTTAAATTTTGGAAAGGCCATGATATGGATTTGATTTCTTTTTAAATTTGAAAGGCTTAAATATGGCAGAGTTTAAATTTTGGAATTTAAATTTGGAGAATAGAAATTTGGAGATTAGATTTAAAAATTTGAGTATTGGGTTATTAAATTTAAATTCTAAGAAAATTAAGAAGATTAACATCATAGATAATGGAATACAAGATTTGGATTCAAATTATATTTTGAAGGTTGGAATAAAATTCAAGTTTAAGAATTTAAGGATTTGGGATCTTATGAATTTAATTTTGAGGATTTTAAAAAATTTTGAATGAGTAAGAATAATAATAATTTTTAAAGGTGAGAATTGAGTTTAATTTAAATTTGAGGAGTTTAAATCTTGAAGTAGTTAAATTTCAAAGATTTAATTTTAAAAATTTAATTAAAAGTTTGAGATATAATTCAAGGTATTCAAGGATAATGTTGAGGATTTTGAGTGTTAGGAGTTCAATATAATATTGAGATTTAATTTATGGGTTGGGATATACCAATAGAATAACAATATAAAGATTGACTTTGTCACTTATATAATTGAATTTTAAGGACTTAATTTGAATTCAAAATTCAAATTTTTTTTTGAGAGATACAATTGATGGAGTTGATTTCGAATTCAAATTTTGGTGATGAGACTTTAAATATTTAAATTTATTCATGAGATATGCATTAGTAGGATTTAAATTGAAAAATTATTTTTAACTTTTAAATTTTTAGGATTGACTCATTAATTGATATTTGAGGATGACCATTAATTTAAAATACCGAAAATTCATATATACGTAATGGTAGTGAGGACAAGACAAATTATGGCTATAAGGACAAATCGAATTATTAGAAAATTTTGAGAAATGACTACAATATGAGATACAAATTTTCAAGGATGGAAATAAATTTTTGAATTTGATTTTTTAAGTTTGGATATGGAATTAAATTTGAAGGATTGAATTATTAAATTTTTGAAGACAGTCATAAATGAGATTTAAAATTTTGAGAAAATAATGATACATTGTAATTAATAGTTACGACTTGAGAATCTGATTAAAAAAAAAAATTATTGGATTTTAAAATTTTGAAGATAAATTCAAATTTCAAAGAATTACTTTAAAATTTTAAACTGTGAGGATGAAGTAAATTTTGAGGAACTTTGTTAAATAACAAAAGTGATTTGACTACATGAATATATTGCCTGAATTTTGATGGAGAAAAAAAATATATGTTATTGAAGATCTTAAATTTTGAGGACAATTTTTTTTAAGATGGGTAGATTGTAAGCCCCCTCATTTTAGAATAGAGATAATTTGATAATTTGTAATTATTTTTATTATTTTATTTAATTAGATAGATTTAAAAAATTAATTTATAAAATTCTTTTTACTATATATGACACTTTGCCATGGCTACGATATTTTGAGCAATGCACGACCTTTTTCCTTCCAAAAAAATTTATAATAATAATTTTATTTGATTCTAATATATTTGGAACATGGATGTTGCATTTATTTGATCTTTTCCATGCTCCAAAAATATTAAAGAACGTCAAGAATTACGGTTACCGTAAAATTGTCTCCTTTTGACTAGAACTTGACCCAAACCCAATCCAAACACATGTAGGCATGTAGTGCACCCCAAATATTCCCATATAAATATATATATTATATATATAAATGATATTTAAATTAATTTATTTATATTTATAGGAGTTCTAACTATAGAAAGTTGTATAGGTGGCAACCTAGTTGGCAAATAACTACCTAACCACTTTCCTAACCAACCCAACAACCAAATCTTATCCAATCCTAACCATAACAACCAACCCCACCCTCAAAATTTTGGCCAAGAGCAGCCCCACATGTCCAAACCCCTTAGCAATAGGATAAACCTCCTCCTTTATTTAAATCTATTTTAAAACCCCGTATATATCATCTTATCACCAAACTCTAACCCTAACATCTACTTCCCTCTTTGTGACTACGCCTATATCCTCCCTCCTCTCTTCCATGACCCCTTCAACCTCTCCCTCTCCTTATCCACTTCCTTTTCACTCTTTCCCAACCTCCACTTCATCCCCTACAAGCTGACAAGCCCTAGAGCAAGAAATTAGACACCCCTAGAGGCTAACTGCTTGTTGCTAGTTGCAGCTGTTGTCCGCCCCCATCACAGCTCTAAAAACCATCTCCAAACTGAATATTTACCTTCCTATATGAAGCCCCCAATCACTCTCTCAAGTTTCGTAGAGTTTGGAGTCCGTTTGGTGCTCCGAATGGTCCGTGTCGCGAGAAAGGACCACGCCATAATCACATATGGGTAAGTCTTCCAACTTAGATTCTTTTTCTATTCTCCATGAACCAAAGATTATGTAACTCATGATAATATTAGATGATGAGTAATATTAACTCCATATATGTGAAACCCGTATTTCTATGTAAAAACTATTCCAAGAAAATCAAACAATCATGACACGGACACGATGCACCAATGGTAGACATGGATCAATAAGTATTGCCATGATAAATATATATAAAATAATTTCAAAAAATTATATTTTATTAATTCAGAATATAAATATTATAATTACCTAATTAATCATGTTTTATGCTGACGGAAAGATTGGATGCAAAGACTACTTGGCCAAGTTGCAAGAATAGCTAGATAGCCTAGTTGAGATGGTTGCATGAATGATGTAATATAATTATATATATATATATATATATATAATTATTATTAAATTCCAGAAAATTAAATAATATAATTTCATATTAAAAATACTTTATTACTCAAGTTGGTAATGTTGCATGTACAAACTAGCATCAAGTTGCCAGAATACATAGTCGACGCACAACATGACTTTGTGATACGATTCTTGGAGGGTTGATCTTAATTCCTAAAACTGAATTTATGTGTTTTAATTCTGGAAATAAAGTATTTCAAATTTATATTTATGGTATTTTTATGTCAAACCTGAACCCTAAATATAAGGGCCACTAGCCTATATTTTTGGTGACTTTATAACATTATTTTGCTATTAAACAGAGGTTATTTTGGAAGGAATAAATGGGTGAATAATTTCTGAGATTAAATCAGAATATAATATGATATAAAATTTCATAAATATAAACCATACTAATGGACTAGCAATATCTCGAACAAGTTTCGGACAAAACTAGTCAACCTAAAGTAGCCATAATCTTAAAATATATTGTTTTGTCAAATCTGATAATTTATTGTTAAAATGAATATAAATTATATTTAAATTAAAATTATATAATTTATTATGATTTATGTTCATGTCATATAATTGGGGACATAAACTTAAATTTTGGAAGTCAAAAACCAAGAAACTAGGTCCTGATATCCTGTAAAAGTAAGCAAAGTTGCTAGAAATAATAACGGGCTTGGTTTCGCATGCATTGAAGAAATTAAAGATTTAAGTTATAATTACAAGAATTCATGATTGGACCCTTAATTATTTAATTGGTGTTTAGGTCAATTGAATTTCGAAGGAGTGGACGTGGGATCATCTTTACCACTACTGACTGCAAAACCAGGCAAGTGTACCTTGCCAAGATGTTTATAGTTATACATTATTTATTTGATATTATGTATGCATTATATATTATAATTGTGTGGCTTGGTTATTGTACTTGTGAGCCTAGGGCCGTTATACGATTCTTTGTGTCCGGACAAGATTGGGGTACCGACATCCCCTGCGGAGTCGAGTATCGTAGTTAGAGAGTCATTCTTCCGAACCCATGTTTTGTGCATATATTATTTGCATATCCGACCGTAGGACACTTGACACGATATTCATGTGGCAAAGTCTTTCTCGACTTGATCGTGGTACTTGGACTCTGGATAGGACTACATGATGCATGCTATAGTGGTAATTATAAATGTACATATTTACTATGACTTGTGTTAATAGTTAGAGGTCATGATCTTGCGTGTCTTGATTGAGACGTGAGGTTACATTGGGTGGGGAGAGTCTTCATCATGCTCTGGGCATATTTTACTATTACTATTAGATTTCGGAAGTGTCCATTAGGATTTTTCGTGAGTACCAGTCCTATGTATATACAGCTTCCTCCTGGTTCGTCCACACGGAGCCTTGAGTGTAATATTAGCATACGAAAGTGTCCATTGGGATCTTTCGTGAGTACCAGCCTGGGGTACGATACCATACTCTCATTTGCATATCACATAGTTGGTTACAGTAGTTTACCCTTGAGTATGTGGCATTATACTGTTTTACTTTTGGCATGCTATTTTTTGTACCTTGTTACGTCCCTCTGAGGACCTGGTCCCCTGCCAGTTTTTGCAGCATAGACTGTCACTACCACATTTTAGGAAAAAGGGTATTTTAGTAATTTTCTATTTAAATAAATATTGTGCATGGTAAATAATTCTTGTTGTATATTTAATTGTTGTTGGATGTTATTATTTTGGACTTATTTTAGTAGACCCAACTATTTTAGTTTGGACCCATGGACCAACATGAATTAAATAGTTAGACTTGGCCCATTTAGAAAGCCCATAGTTAAGGAGATGAATTAAATTAATTAAGTGATTAGACTATAAGCTTTCTTCCTTAATTATTTCTTCATGAGAGGCCCCAAGGGGTACATTGGACATTTTATAATTGCTTGGGGAAGGGGGCATGGCCGGCCTATATTAGAGGGGGGGGGAATTTCTCTCTCCTCTCATTCTCATTCCAAATCTAGATCTAGAATTTCCCACTCCCAAATTCCCTCCATTCTCATTCCAATTTCCCACCAAATTCATTCCAAATTCTTCCCAATTCACCATTAGAAATTTGAGAAGCAAGAATCTAGAAGGAGGAAGCAATGATCTACAAAGAGGAGCAAGGATCTACAATTTGGAAGCAAGTTCATCTTAATTGGAGGTTTCATTGGGAATCCATCTCCCAATAGGTATAATTCAGTTTTTTTCTATTAAAATAGCTTCTAAATCTGAGATTTAATCATGTAAAATCAATCCATATGTATGTACTACCCATAGGACTTTGTTTTATGTTCATAGGAGACCCATGGAGAAAGTTATGGTGCTTTTTGTGTCAATTTTGTTGGAATTCCGAATTTATATTTTGTTGTGTGTGTCAATTGATCCTATAGATCAATTGGGCATGTGATTATGTGTTTGGGGCTTGTGTCGTGTCCATATTTGGGTACATGTGGTTCGTATTCCAACTATTTGGTGATACGTGTCATTTTGGGGGTTTCCCTTCGACACGGGGCTTTGAACATGTCGTATTTTGACACGGACACATAGATCTACTTTTGACACTTTGATTTATTCATAAATATTATTTGTGATTTGTTTGTATCCTTCGGGGTACAATTGGTTGTGTGTTGGACTCGTGTCACATGCGTATCCTAGATCTAGTGGGATACGGTGTGATACTCTCCAATTGTGTGGATTTTTGAATATATCTAATTATGTATGGTTTAAATTCTTCAATTATAATTAGTAAATATATATAGATATTATATATTTATTTTGTGTATTTATTATAGTAATTATTGTAGCATAGATCTATATATTTTTGTGTGTGCTAATATGATGTACAAATATAATATGTAGCTTTCTTGCATGTAATTATATATGTACTTATGTTAATAGCATAAATTATACATAAATATTTTATAAAATATATTTATGTGTTTAAATATATAATTATATTATTTATAATTATTATATATTTAATTGTTAATTTAATGAATGTATTTTTATGTGTGCTTCTAGCCATGTAAAATACGTACATTAATATGTGCATTGTGTTTTGTAACTAATAGTATTAATTGTATTATTAGTATACTTTGTGTGGGTACCAATTGGGATCTAATTTTGATTCCTAAATTGTTGTATTTTATTTCTATATTATTTATATAGATTTCTTGTGAGGTTGACCTTGGTTTGACCATGTTTGACTTTAGTTGACTTTAGAGTTGACCATAGTTGACTTTTGACTTAGAATTGATTTTATTGACCTAGAAGTTGACTAGTTTGACTTGTTCTCTTTTCGGGACCTTGTATTAATGTAGTATTCCATATCTAGGTCTTCGAGGTACTGAGTCAGACATCTGTGAGACTGTTCTTTGGACTTCAGGCGAGTACATTCTCTGATAGTTTCTCATTTATGATATCCTCTATGTTCGTTGTATCTAGTGTAGATATACATGTTTCTCTTGACACTATGGTTACACGGATTGGTATATCCAGATCTCGTCATGAGATATTATTCCTTGGTATATGGTGTATATGGTGCAAGTATTGTTTCATTGGTTATCTTGTACATGTACAGACACCGATTTTCGGGAGGAGTCGCTCTCTTCTTGGGAAATCTAGTGCCATAGCATACCGTGGTTGGATCTATTATACCAGTCGGGGGTGGGGAGTATTAGTATAGATATGTGATCAAATCCCTATTGAATAAAGTATTGGTAAGCGAATAGTGTTGATCATGCACCGTACGTATGATTAGCCAGGCCGCATTGTATCTTGCCCAAGTCGATCACATGTTAAGCTAGTACTCACACACTTAGTCATTAGTATTATTGTTTCATTGGCATATTGTTCATTATTGTATTTCTTTCCAGTATTTACTTATTGTCTATATATCTCTTGTATCTATTTTGTGCATCTTGTTTATCCACAGCTATTTACTGTTACATAGTTTTTATCATGGATTAGAACTGCTGTTAGAGATATACTCTGCTCCTTTCTTGACTGGATATATTTTTCCAGATGACACTGAGGAGTACCCTACCTATTATGGACCCCAGGATGTTGTGGGTTTAGATTCGGAGACCCTGGCTCAAGAGGGACTTATCCCAACTGAGACAGTTGACCCTGGAGTGTAGCTTTGTAGTATGATAGTATTCTTTTGTACTGGATTTGTCTCCAGCTTATTTTGTTACTCTTCAGACTCATTAATGTACTATTTTTAAACTCATGAGTTGTATGATGACTATTCTATTCTCATCTGATTCGTGCTCATTCTATCTTAGTTCTGTGATTGAGTATTCTATCATGATTGGTGGTTCATTACTTTAGATAGACTTTCTAGACAGCGTTCTACCGCCGATTCTGCGGCGTAGGCTGGGCGTTGTTTCCGACTAGTATCCTTACATCGGGTACGGGTCGTGACATATTTTTGGTGGTGGCCCATGCAGGTCTAGCTTCATAAGTATGTGATATCGTGGTAGTGCGATAACTTAGTTGTACTACTACGAGCCTGCGATAGGATATAGGATATAGGCTGAGATACTCAATCACATCTAGGAAAATTCTTTTGATTCAACTATTCTCCTTTGACATTGATACTTGATCCCTTAAACTGTCCTTTCCTTGATGTCTTACATCTTGTGCCCTATTGATTCTCATTCTGTCTTTTTATGAGACATACTCGAAGATACTTGCGGAGGCACGCAAGGTTGAGCGGGATCTGGGTTTGAAGACCAAGAGAGACCATGATTCTTTTCTGGGGGCCAACGGCAGTGCAGTATCTGCCAAACATTCTCATTTCCAGTCCAGACCTTTCCAGCAGCCACAGCAGAATCAGACTCCAGCTAGAGCGCCTTTTCTCCAGGCACCTTAGCAGCAGAGACAGATACAGCAAGCTCCATGCAACTTCTGCAAGAAGCCCGGCCACATCTGGGAAGTTTGCAGAAGGAGGTTAGGAGTTTGTTTGTATTGTGGTACTGAAGGGCATCAATCAAGGGAGTGTCCTCGTCGTGCAGTTCAGGGAGCAGCTCCAGCTCCGAGGACACAGACGAGACCACCTGCAGCACAGCCGAGGGGACCGCTTCCGACACAGCAGCAGCATTTTGTCCAGCATCAACAGCAGGGAGGTGCTCGGCAGGGACGAGCGTTTGCTATGACCGTCGAAGAGGAGGAACCCACCGGAGATATTATCGCAGGTTCTATTCTTCTTGATTCCATTCCAGCTTTAGCTTTGTTTGATAGTGGTGCTTCCCATAGTTTTGTATCTGTTTCTTTTGCTCTGAAGCATGGTGTGGTAGCTGAGTCTTTGCTTAGGACTTACAAGATCATGACCGGGGGAGGCATTATCCTGGTTAATAATATTTGCAAGGATCGGAGAGTTACTCTGGGAGGCCGGGAGTTGAGTGCGTGTCTACTTGTAATGCCACTTCCGAGCTACGATATTGTACTTGGGATGGATTGGTTGAGTAGGCACCGTGCTAGCATAGACTGTAGAGGAGGTAGAGTTTTGTTTGGTCCGCCAGGAGAGCCAGAGTTCGAGTTTGCTAGAGGAGCTGCGGAGCAGGGGGAAGGCATTATTTGTGGAGCTATGGTGGAAGACAAGGAGTTGCCGCATCCATTGATAGCAAAATTCTTGGATGTGTTTCCTGAGGAATTGCCAGGATTGCCACCAGATCGAGATGTTGAATTTTCTATAGACTTGGTGCCAGGTGCAGAACCAATTTCACAGCATGTCTATAGAGTAAACAACAACGAGCTGGTCGAGTTGAAGAAGCAGGTGGACGAATTGCAGGATAAGGGGTTTATCAGATCGAGTTCTTCACCATGGGGAGCCCCGGTGTTGTTTGTACCGAAGAAGGATGGATCGGTGCGTATGTGCATTGATTACAGGGCTTTAAATAATCTCACTATCAAGAATAAGTATCCTTTGCCACGGATTGATGATCTGTTTGATCAGTTGAGTGGTGCGAAGGTATTTTCTAAGATAGATTTGAGATCAGGCTACCATCAGGTGAAGGTGAAGCCGGAGGACATATCGAAGACTGCTTTTAGAACTCGGTATGGTCAGTTCGAGTTTATGGTGATGCCGTTTGGTTTGACTAATGCACCGGCGATATTTATGAACTTGATGAACAAGGTGTTCCACCAGTACCTTGACAAGTTCGTGGTGGTGTTCATCGACGACATACTCATATACTCGAGGACACCGGAGGAGCATGAGGAGCATTTGAGGATTGTGTTGGATGTGCTGAGGAAGGAGAAGCTGTATGGGAAGTTGTCCAAATGTGAGTTTTTCTTGGACAAGGTGGAATTTTTGGGGCATGTTGTGACTGGTGATGGTATTTCAGTAGATCCGAATAAGATTTCAGCAGTGGAATCTTGGAAGACTCCGAGTTCGGTAGCAGAGATCAGGAGTTTCTTGGGATTGGCAGGCTACTACAGGAAGTCTGTGCAAGATTTTTTGAGGATTGCCGAGCTGATGACCAGACTCACAAGGAAGGATGTAGAGTTTATTTGGACGGAGGATTTCCAGGTTGCTTTTGAAGAGTTGAAGAAGAGGTTGACGTCTGCTCCTATTTTGACGTTGCCATCAGGGTCCGGAGGATTCACTATTTATAGTGATGCATCGGGGGAGGGTTTAGGTTGTGTTCTTCAGCAGCATGGGAAAGTGATTGCCTATGCATCCAGGCAATTGCGTCCTCATCAAAAGAACTATCCTACCCATGATTTGGAGTTGGCAGCTGTCATATTCGCTCTGAAGTTGTGGAAACATAATTTGTACGGAGAGCGTATGGAGATCTTCACAGACCTCAAAAGCTTGAAGTACGTTTTCACGCAGAAGGAGTTGAACATGAGGCAGCGTCGGTGGTTGGAACTGATGAAGGATTTTGATATCTCTTTGCAATATCATCCTGGGAAAGCCAATATAGTTGCCGATGCTTTGAGCAGGTATCCGGTAGCTATGTTCTTAACGCAGGATCGATATTTGTTGGAGAACTTGGAGAGCTTGGGCATTGAGGTGATTGTTCCTGGGTATGCTATGCAGATGTGGGGATTGTAGATACACTCAGATTTGATGGACAGGATCAAGGTAGCACAGTATGATGATGTATCTTTGAGGAGTATCAGAGCTCAGGTGAGAGCAGGATTGGAGGATGATTTCACTATTGCAGAGATGGATCTTTGAGGCATGGAGTTAGATTGTGTGTGCCTAGTGGGGAGTTACGAGAGGAGGTGTTGCAGGAAGCACATCGCTCTCAGTATTCCATACATCCAGGTGCTAACAAGATGTATCGGGATATGCGAGAGAGTGTGTGGTGGTATGGCATGAAGAGGGAAGTGGCACAGTTTGTATCCAGATGCTTAGTGTGCCAGCAGGTGAAAGCCGAGAGGCAGAGGCCAGGAGGGTTACTTCAGCCATTACCCATTCCAGAGTGGAAGTGGGAACACATTACTATGGATTTTGTGTCCGGACTTCCACGATCTCCAGGAGGAAAAGACGCGATTTGGGTCATTGTTGATAGGTTGACCAAGTCGGCCCACTTTTTGCCTTTCAAAGTGGGTTTGTCTACGGAGAAGCTGGCAGAGATGTATGTGAGGCAGATCGTTAGGATACACGGAGTTTCCGTCAGCATAGTCTCAGATCGAGATAGTCATTTCACTTCTCATTTCTGTAGGAGTTTGTAGGAGAGTTTGGGCACTCAGCTCAAGTTCAGTACTGCATATCATCCCCAGACAGATGGGCAGTCTGAGCGGACTATCCAGACTCTCGAGGATATGTTGCGCACTTGTGTACTAGATTTTGGGGGTTCTTGGGAGGACCATCTCCATTTGGTAGAGTTTGCTTACAACAACAGTTACCAGGCCAGTATAGAGATGTCACCTTTTGAAGCTCTATATGGTCGGAGGTGTCGTACTCCTTTGTCTTGGGACAATATTGGAGAGAGATTTTTGCTTGGGCCAGAGATGGTTGTGGATGCAGCAGAGAAGGTTCAGTTGATCAGAGACAGACTTCGAGTGGCGCAGGACAGACAGCGGCATTGGACCGATAGCCATCGGAGACCTTTGGAGTTTGAGGTATAGTTTAGATTTTGTGCTTGTTCTTGTTTGTTATAGATTAAGTTCTTAAGGTGATGTTTTGTTTTAGGTGGGTGGTTTGGTGTTTCTGAGGATTTCTTCGACACGAGGCACGATTCGCTTCGGTGGAGGCGGAAAGCTTAGTCCGCGATTCATCGGACCTTTCACTATTCTAGAGAGGGTCGGTGCAGTTGCTTATAGACTAGACTTACCACCTGCATTGGAGGGAGTGCATAACGTGTTTCATGTGTCACAGTTGAGACGATACGTGGCAGATCCTAGTCATGTATTGGATCACTCAGAGATAGAGGTGGGCCCTACTCTTAGCTACCCAGAGCAGCCAGTTGAGATTCTGGATCGGAGAGAAAAGGTGCTGAGGAACCAGACTATTCCTTTGGTAAGCGTCGCATGGAGACATCACTCTCCGGGAGAGTCTACCTGGGAGAGAGAGGATGACATGCGAGAGCGTTATCCATATTTGTTTGTACCTTGAGGTATGTTATTTTCTAGTTATGTTCTGTTCATTAGTTAATTGTGATTCTTTAGTTCTGTTCTGTGATTTTCTGGGGGTAGTTTTCATCTTTAAATTTTGAGGACAAAATTATTTTAAGGAGGGTAGACTTGTCACTACCACATTTTAGGAAAAAGGGTATTTTAGTAATTTCCTATTTAAATAAATATTGTGCATGGTAAATAATTCTTGTTGTTGGATATTATTATTTTGGACTTATTTTAGTAGACCCAACTATTTTAGTTTGGACCCATGGACCAACATGAATTAAATAGTTAGACTTGGCCCATTTAGAAAGCCCATAGTTAAGGAGATGAATTAAATTAATTAAGTGATTAGACTAGAAGCTTCCTTCCTTAATTATTTCTTCATGAAAGGCCCTAAGGGGTACATTGGAAATTTTATATTTGCTTGGGGAAGGGGGCATGGCCGACCTATATTAGAGGGGGGAAATTTCTCTCTCCTCTCATTCTTATTCCAAATCTAGATCTAGAATTTCCCACTCCCAAATTTCCTCCATTCCCATTCCAATTTCCCACCAAATTCATCCCAAATTCTTCCCAATTCACCATTAGAAATTTGAGAAGCAAGGATCTAGAAGGAGGAAGCAATAATCTACAAAGAGGAGCAAGGATCTACAATTTGGAAGCAAGTTCATCTTAATTGGAGGTTTCATTGGGAATCCATCTCCCAATAGGTATAATTCAATTTTTCCTATTAAAATATCTTCTAAATCTGAGATTTAATCATGTAAAATCAACCCATATGTATGTACTACCCATAGGACTTTGTTTTATGTTCATAGGAGACCCATGGAGAAAGTTATGGTGCTTTTTGTGTCAATTTTGTTGGAATTCCGAATTTACATTTTGTTGTGTGTGTCAATTGATCCTATAGATCAATTGGACATGTGATTATGTGTTTGGGGCTTGTGTCATGTCCATATTTGGGTACATGTGGTTCGTATCCCAACTATTTGGTGATACGTGTCATTTTAGGGGTTTTCCTCCGACACGGGGCTTTGAACATGTCGTATTTTTACACGGACACATAGATCTACTTTTGACACTTTGATTTATTCATAAATATTATTTGTGATTTGTTTGTATCCTTCGGGGTGCAATTGGTTGTGTGTTGGACTCGTGTCACATGCGTATCCTAGATCTAGTGGGATACGGTGTGATACTCTCCAATTGTGTGGATTTTTGAATAGATCTAATTATGTATGGTTTAAATTCTTCAATTATAATTAGTAAATATATATAGATATTATATATTTATTTTATGTATTTATTATAGTAATTATTGTAGCATAGATCTATATATTTTTGTGTGTGCTAATATGATGTACAAATATAATATGTAGCTTTCTTGCATGTAATTATATATGTACTTATGTTAATAGCATAAATTATACATAAATATTTTATAAAATATATTTATGTGTTTAAATGTGTAATTATATTATTTATAATTATTATATATTTAATTATTAATTTAATGAATGTATTTTTATGTGTGCTTCTAGCCATGTAAAATACGTACATTAATATGTGCATTGTGTTTTGTAACTAATAGCATTTAATTGTATTATTAGTATACTTTATGTGGGTACCAATTGGGATCTAATTTTGATTCCTAAATTGTTGTATTTTATTTCTATATTATTTATATAGATTTCTTGTGAGGTTGACCTTGGTTTGACCATGTTTGACTTTAGTTGACTTTAGAGTTGACCATAGTTGACTTTTGACTTAGAATTGATTTTATTGACCTAGAAGTTGACTAGTTTGACTTGTTCTCTTTCCGGGACCTTGTATTAATGTGGTATTCCATATCTAGGTCTTCGAGGTACTGAGTCAGACATCTGTGAGACTGTTCTTTGGACTTCAGGTGAGTACATTCTCTGATAGTTTCTCATTTATGATATCCTCTATGTTCGTTGTATCTAGTGTAGATATACATGTTTCTCTTGACACTATGGTTACACGGATTGGTATATCCGGATCTCGTCATGAGATATTATTCCTTGGTATATGGTGTATATGGTGCAAGTATTGTTTCATTGGTTATCTTGTACATATACAGACACCGATTTTCGGGAGGAGTCGTTCTCTTCTTGGGAAATCTAGTGCCATAGCATACCGTGGTTGGATCTATTATACCAGTCGGGGGTGGGGAGTATTAGTATAGATATGTGATCAAATCCCTATTGAATAAAGTATTGGTAAGCGAATAGTGTTGATCATACACCGCACGTATGATTAGCCAGGCCGCATTGTATCTTGCCCAAGCCGATCACATGTTAAGCTAGTACTCACACACTTAGTCATTAGTATTATTATTTCATTGGCATATTGTTCATTATTGTATTTCTTTCCAGTATTTACTTATTGTCTATATATCTCTTGTATCTATTTTGTGCATCTTGTTTATCCACAGCTATTTACTGTTACATAGTTTTTATCATGGATTAGAACTGCTGTTAGAGATGTACTCTGCTCCTTTCCTGACTAGATATATTTTTCCAGATGACACTGAGGAGTACCCTACCTATTATGGACCCCAGGATGTTGTGGGTTTAGATTCGGAGACCCTGGCTCAAGAGGGACTTATCCCAACTGAGACAGTTGACCCTGGAATGTAGCTTTGTAGTATGATAGTATTCTTTTGTTCTGGATTTGTCTCCAACTTATTTTGTTACTCTTCAGACTCATTGATGTACTATTTTTAAACTCATGAGTTGTATGATGACTATTCTATTCTTATCTGATTCGTGCTCATTCTATCTTAGTTCTGTGATTGAGTATTCTATCATGATTGGTGGTTCATTACTTTAGATAGACTTTCTAGACAGCATTCTACCGCCGATTCTGCGGCGTAGGCTGGGCGTTGTTTCCGACTAGTATCCTTACATCGGGTACGGGTCATGACACATTTTTGGTGGTGGCCCATGCAGGTCTAGCTTCACAAGTATGTGATGTCGTGGTAGTACGACAACTTAGTTGTACTACTACGAGCCTGCGATAGGATATAGGATATAGGCTGAGATACTCAATCACATCTAGGAAAATTCTTTTGATTCAACTATTCTCCTTTGACATTGATACTTGATCCCTTAAACTGTCCTTTCCTTGATGTCTTACATCTTGTGCCCTATTGATTCTTATTCTGTCTTTTTATGAGACATACTCGGAGATACTTACGGAGGCCCGCAAGGTTGAGCGGGATCTGGGTTTGAAGACCAAGAGAGACCGTAATTCTTTTCTGGGGGCCAACGGTAGTGCAGTATCTTCCAAACGTTCTCATTTCCAGTCCAGACCTTTCCAGCAGCCACAGCAGAACCAGACTCCAGCTAGAGCGCCTTTTCTCCAGGCACCTTAGCAGCAGAGACAGATACAGCAAGCTCCATGCAACTTCTGCAAGAAGCCCGGCCACATCTGGGAAGTTTGCAGAAGGAGGTTAGGAGTTTGTTTGTATTGTGGTACTGAAGGGCATCAATCAAGGGAGTGTCCTCGTCGTGCAGTTCAGGGAGCAGCTCCAGCTCCGAGGACACAGACGAGACCACCTGCAGCACAGCCGAGGGGACCGCTTCCGACACAGCAGCAGCGTTTTGTCTAGCATCAACTGCAGAGAGGTGCTCGGCAGGGACGAGCGTTTGCTATGACCGTCGAAGAGGAGGAACCCACCGGAGATGTTATCGCAGGTTCTATTCTTCTTGATTCCATTCCAGCTTTAGCTTTGTTTGATAGTGGTGCTTCCCATAGTTTTGTATCTGTTTCTTTTTCTCTGAAGCATGGTGTGGTAGCTGAGTCTTTGCTTAGGACTTGCAAGATCATGACAGGGGGAGGCATTATCCTGGTTAATGATATTTGCAAGGATCGGAGAGTTACTCTGGGAGGCCGGAAGTTGAGTGCGTGTCTACTTGTAATGCCACTTCCGAGCTACGATATTGTACTTGGGATGGATTGGTTGAGTAGGCACCGTGCTAGCATAGACTGTAGAGGAGGTAGAGTTTTGTTTGGTCCGCCAGGAGAGCCAGAGTTCGAGTTTGCTAGAGGAGCTGCGGAGCAGGGGGAAGGCATTATTTGTGGAGCTATGGTGGAAGACAAGGAGTTGCCGCATCCGTTGATAGCAAAATTCTTGGATGTGTTTCCTAAGGAATTGCCAGGATTGCCACCAGATCGAGATGTTGAATTTTTTATAGACTTGGTGCCAGGTGCAGAACCAATTTCACAGCATGTCTATAGAGTAAACAACAGCGAGCTGGTCGAGTTGAAGAAGCAGGTGGACGAATTGCAGGATAAGGGGTTTATCAGATCGAGTTCTTCACCATGGGGAGCCCCGGTATTGTTTGTACCGAAGAAGGATGGATCGGTGCGTATGTGCATTGATTACAGGGCTTTGAATAATCTCACTATCAAGAATAAGTATCCTTTGCTACGGATTGATGATCTGTTTGATCATTTGAGTGGTGCAAAGGTATTTTCTAAGATAGATTTGAGATCAGGCTACCATCAGGTGAAGGTGAAGCCGAAAGACATATCGAAGACTGCTTTTAGAACTCGGTATGGTCAGTTCGAGTTTATGGTGATGCCGTTTGGTTTGACTAATGCACCGGCGATATTTATGAACTTGATGAACAAGGTGTTCCACCAGTACCTTGACAAGTTCGTGGTGGTGTTCATCGATGACATACTCATATACTCGAGGACACCGGAGGAGCATTTGAGGATTGTGTTGGATGTGCTGAGGAAGGAGAAGCTGTATGGGAAGTTATCCAAATGTGAGTTTTTCTTGGACAAGGTGGAATTTTTGGGGCATGTTGTGACTGGTGATGGTATTTCAGTGGATCCGAATAAGATTTCAGCAGTGGAATCTTGGAAGACTCCGAGTTCGGTAGCAGAGATCAGGAGTTTCTTGGGATTGGCAGGCTACTACAGGAAGTTTGTGCAAGATTTTTCGAGGATTGCCGAGCCGATGACCAGACTCACAAGGAAGGATATGGAGTTTGTTTGGACGGAGGATTGCCAGGTTACTTTTGAAGAGTTGAAGAAGAGGTTGACGTCTGCTCCTATTTTGACGTTGCCATCAGGGTCCAGAGGATTCACTATTTATAGTGATGCATCGGGGGAGGGTTTAGGTTGTGTTCTTCAGCAGCATGGGAAAGTGATTGCCTATGCATCCAGGCAATTGCGTCATCATGAAAAGAACTATCCTACCCATGATTTGGAGTTGGCAGCTGTCATATTCGCTCTGAAGTTGTGGAAACATAATTTGTACGGAGAGCGTATGGAGATCTTCACAGACCACAAAAGCTTGAAGTACGTTTTCACGCAGAAGGAGTTGAACATGAGGCAGCGTCGGTGGTTGGAACTGATGAAGGATTTTGATATCTTTTTGCAATATCATCCTGGGAAAGCCAATGTAGTTGCCGATGCTTTGAGCAGGTATCCGGTAGCTATGTTCTTAACGCAGGATCGATATTTGTTGGAGAACTTGGAGAGCTTGGGCATTGAGGTGATTGTTCCTGGGTATGCTATGCAGATGTGGGGATTGCAGATACACTCAGATTTGATGGACAGGATCAAGGCAGCACAGTATGATGATGTATCTTTGAGGAGTATCAGAGCTCAGGTGAGAGCAGGATTGGAGGATGATTTCACTATTGCAGAGGATGGATCTTTGAGGCATGGAGTTAGATTGTGTGTGCCTAGTGGGGAGTTGCGAGAGGAGGTGTTACAGAAAGCGTATCGCTCTCAGTATTCCATACATCCAGGTGCTAACAAGATGTATCGGGATATGCGAGAGAGTGTGTAGTGGTATGGCATGAAGAGGGAAGTGGCACAGTTTGTATCCAGATGCTTAGTGTGCCAGCAGGTGAAAGCCGAGAGGCAGAGGCCAGGAGGGTTACTTCAGCCATTACCCATTCCAGAGTGGAAGTGGGAACACATTACTATGGATTTTGTGTCCGGACTTCCACGATCTCCAGGAGGGAAAGACGCGATTTGGGTCATTGTTGATAGGTTGACCAAGTCGGCCCACTTTTTGCCTTTCAAAGTGGGTTTGTCTACGGAGAAGCTGGCAGAGATGTATGTGAGGAAGATCGTTAGGATACACGGAGTTCCCGTCAGCATAGTCTCAGATCGAGATAGTCGTTTCACTTCTCATTTCTGGAGGAGTTTGCAGGAGAGTTTGGGCACTCAGCTCAAGTTCAGTACTACATATCATCCCCAGACCGATGGGCAGTCTGAGCGGACTATCCAGACTCTTGAGGATATGTTGCGCACTTGTGTACTAGATTTCGGGGGTTCTTGGGAGGACCATCTCCATTTGGTAGAGTTTGCTTACAACAACAGTTACCAGGCCAGTATAGATATGTCACCTTTTGAAGCTCTATATGGTCGGAGGTGTCGTACTCCTTTGTCTTGGGACGATGTTGGAGAGAGATTTTTGCTTGGGCCAGAGATGGTTGTGGATGCAGCAGAGAAGGTTCAGTTGATCAGAGACAGACTTCGAGTGGCGCAGGACAGACAGCGGCATTGGGCCGATAGCCATCGGAGACCTTTGGAGTTTGAGGTATAGTTTAGATTTTGTGCTTGTTCTTGTTTGTTATAGATTAAGTTCTTAAGGTGATGTTTTGTTCTAGGTGGGTGGTTTGGTGTTTCTGAGGATTTCTTCGACACGAGGCACGATTCGCTTCGGTGGAGGCGAAAAGCTTAATCCGCGATTCATCGGACCTTTCATTATTCTAGAGAGGGTCGGTGCAGTTGCTTATAGACTAGACTTGCCACCTGCATTGGAGGGAGTGCACAACGTGTTTCATGTGTCGCAGTTGAGACGATACATAGCAGATCCTAGTCATGTATTGGATCACTCAGAGATAGAGGTGGGCCCTACTCTTAACTACCCAGAGCAGCCAGTTGAGATTCTGGATCGGAGAGAAAAGGTGCTGAGGAACCAGACTATTCCTTTGATACGCGTCGCATGGAGGCATCACTCTCCGGGGGAGTCTACCTGGGAGAGAGAGGATGACATGCGAGAGCGTTATCCATATTTGTTTGTACCTTGAGGTATGTTATTTTCTAGTTATGTTCTATTCATTAGTTAATTGTGATTCTTTAGTTCTGTTCTGTGATTTTCTGGGGGTAGTTTTCATCTTTAAATTTCGAGGACGAAATTATTTTAAGGAGGGTAGACTTGTCACTACCACATTTTAGGAAAAAGGGTATTTTAGTAATTTCCTATTTAAATAAATATTGTGCATGGTAAATAATTCTTGTTGTTGGATGTTATTATTTTGGACTTATTTTAGTAGACCCAACTATTTTATTTTGGACCCATGGACCAACATGAATTAAATAGTTAGACTTGGCCCATTTAGAAAGCCCATAGTTAAGGAGATGAATTAAATTAATTAAGTGATTAGACTAGAAGCTTCCTTCCTTAATTATTTCTTCATGAGAGGCCCCAAGGGGTACATTGGAAATTTTATAATTGCTTGGGGAAGGGGGCATGGCCGGCCTATATTAGAGGGGGAGAAATTTCTCTCTCCTCTCATTCTCATTCCAAATCTAGATCTAGAATTTCCCACTCCCAAATTCCTTCCATTCTCATTCCAATTTTCCACCAAATTCATCCCAAATTCTTCCCAATTCACCATTAGAAATTTGAGAAGCAAGGATCTAGAAGGAGGAAGCAATAATCTATAAAGAGGAGCAAGGATCTACAATTTGGAAGCAAGTTCATCTTAATTGGAGGTTTCATTGGGAATCCATCTCCCAATAGGTATAATTCAATTTTTTCTATTAAAATATCTTCTAAATCTGAGATTTAATCATGTAAAATCAACCCATATGTATGTACTATCCATAGGACTTTGTTTTATGTTCATAGGAGACCCATGGAGAAAGTTATGGTGCTTTTTGTGTCAATTTTGTTGGAATTCCGAATTTACATTTTGTTGTGTGTGTCAATTGATCCTATAGATTAATTGGGCATGTGATTATGTGTTTGGGGCTTGTGTCGTGTCCATATTTGGGTACATGTGGTTCGTATCCCAACTATTTGGTGATACGTGTCATTTTGGGGGTTTCCCTCCGACACGGGGCTTTGAACATATCGTATTTTGTCACGGACACATAGATCTACTTTTGACACTTTGATTTATTCATAAATATTATTTGTGATTTGTTTGTATCCTTCGGGGTGCAATTGGTTGTGTGTTGGACTCGTGTCACATGCGTATCCTAGATCTAGTGGGATACGGTGTGATACTCTCCAATTGTGTGGATTTTTGAATAGATCTAATTATGTATGGTTTAAATTCTTCAATTATAATTAGTAAATATATATATATATTATATATTTATTTTGTGTATTTATTATAGTAATTATTGTATCATAGATCTATATATTTTTGTGTGTGCTAATATGATGTACAAATATAATATGTAGCTTTCTTGCATGTAATTATATATGTACTTATGTTAATAGCATAAATTATACATAAATGTTTTATAAAATATATTTATGTGTTTAAATGTGTAATTATATTATTTATAATTATTATATATTTAATTGTTAATTTAATGAATGTATTTTTATGTGTGCTTCTAGCCATGTAAAATACGTACATTAATATGTGCATTGTGTTTTGTAACTAATAGTATTTAATTGTATTATTAGTATACTTTGTGTTGGTACCAATTGGGATCTAATTTTGATTCCTAAATTGTTGTATTTTATTTCTATATTATTTATATAGATTTCTTGTGAGGTTGACCTTGGTTTGACTATGTTTGACTTTAGTTGACTTTAGAGTTGACCATAGTTGACTTTTGACTTAGAATTGATTTTATTGACCTAGAAGTTGACTAGTTTGACTTGTTCTCTTTCCGGGACCTTGTATTAATGTGGTATTCCATATCTAGGTCTTCGAGGTACTGAGTCAGACATCTGTGAGACTGTTCTTTGGACTTCAGGCGAGTACATTCTCTGATAGTTTCTCATTTATGATATCCTCTATGTTCGTTGTATCTAGTGTAGATATACATGTTTCTCTTGACACTATGGTTACACGGATTGGTATATCCGGATCTCGTCATGAGATATTATTCCTTGGTATATGGTGTATATGGTGCAAGTATTGTTTCATTGGTTATCTTGTACATGTATAGACACCGATTTTCGGGAGGAGTCGCTCTCTTCTTGGGAAATCTAGTGCCATAGCATACCGTGGTTGGATCTATTATACCAGTCGGGGGTGGGGAGTATTAGTATAGATATGTGATCAAATCCCTATTGAATAAAGTATTGGTAAGCGAATAGTGTTGATCATGCACCGCACGTATGATTAGCCAGGTCGCATTGTATCTTGCCCAAGCCGATCACATGTTAAGCTAGTACTCACACACTTAGTCATTAGTATTATTGTTTCATTGGCATATTGTTCATTATTGTATTTCTTTCCAGTATTTACTTATTGTCTATATATCTCTTGTATCTATTTTGTGCATCTTGTTTATCCACAGCTATTTACTGTTACATAGTTTTTATCATGGATTAGAACTGCTGTTAGAGATGTACTCTGCTCCTTTCCTGACTGGATATATTTTTCCAGATGATACTGAGGAGTACCCTACCTATTATGGACCCCAGGATGTTGTGGGTTTAGATTCGGAGACCCTGGCTCAAGAGGGACTTATCCCAACTGAGACAGTTGACCCTGGAGTGTAGCTTTGTAGTATGATAGTATTCTTTTGTACTGGATTTGTCTCCAGCTTATTTTGTTACTCTTCAGACTCATTGATGTACTATTTTTAAACTCATGAGTTGTATGATGACTATTCTATTCTCATCTGATTCGTGCTCATTCTATCTTAGTTCTGTGATTGAGTATTCTATCATGATTGGTGGTTCATTACTTTAGATAGACTTTCTAGACAGCGTTCTACCGCCGATTCTGCGGCGTAGGCTGGGCGTTGTTTCCGACTAGTATCCTTACATCGGGTACGGGTTGTGACATAGACGGTTACGGAGCCTTTGGAGTTGTTGATGGAGTTGCTTGTCTTGCAGGAATTGGTACCAGGTACTTATATCATTTATACCGGAGTTA
This sequence comes from Iris macrosiphon, assembly GCA_036927795.1. Lineage (NCBI taxonomy): Eukaryota > Viridiplantae > Streptophyta > Magnoliopsida > Asparagales > Iridaceae > Iris > Iris macrosiphon. The sequence goes on from JAYESA010000020.1 coordinate 67,136,255, forward strand.
TGGTTATTTATTCATATTGTTTATTTATCTGCTGATGTAGCCTAGTTTTATAGACTCATATTTCTTTCTCGAGTCTATTCGAGTTTGTGTGTTACTGGGCGGCCGACTTTAGCATATGTAACTCGTTCTTGTATATTCTATTCATTGTGGATTGAGGCATAGATATTTATATTTACTTGAGTATCTACATAGTGACCATTATAATATAGCTTATATGTATTCGAGTCGAACCAGAGTCTGGTCGAATACGTAGCTGGCATGTTATGTATTCCTAGTCCTACGTATTTTGGGACTGGGGCATGACAATGGCCGGCTTCTGCCACCAGAGGGGGGATAGCCTCAAGGAAAACATCATTGACTTGAATGGGAGTTTGAGAGAAGAGGTTGGAGTAGAAGGAGACTGCTTCGATTATACTGTCTTCAGGCTATTGAAGAATCGTGCCTGCTCGATTACATATTTGGTAGATAAAAAGCTGATTCCTATCATAACGAACACATCCGTGGAAGAATGCTGTATTTTTGTCTTCTTCTAAATCCTATTTACACCTTGCCTTCTGTTTCCAAAAATTAATTTTGATGGTTGTGCAACTTTTAGATGGACATGAGCCTCAGTGAGGGACTCCCTCGCACCCATGCTATCATCCTGCTCGGTTATAGAGCAGCATCCTCATCTAGCCGTACTTCTTGAAACAGGTTGCCAAAAATGGAGCGGCTCCAAGCCGTGAGGGCACGGTGTATAGCTTTCAGTTTGATAGCCACACTTATAAGGGGGTTATCGTGGTGGACAGAGCTCCACGATTGGCTGACCTCACTGTAGAAAATAGGGTGCTTGATCCAGAAATCTAAGAATTTAAAGTGCTTACGATGATCGGGGTTGGTCGTCTCAATATTCATGAGCATGGAAGAGTAATCCGACTCGGATCAGTTGAGGTGAGTAACGAACGCACCATGAATCTAGTTAGTCAATTGCCGATTAACTAGGATTATGTCAAGCCTTGACAGTTGGTTGGGTACTCCAGATCTGGAGTTGGTCCAAGTGAAGGCATTTTTGAGGAAGGGGACGGCGTTCAGGTGGGCTTTAAAAATGAATTGGTTAAACTCAAACATTAAACATGCAGGAGGAGGAAGGCCTCCTGATTTCTCTTCTGCGGATGTTACGCCATTAAACTCCCCACCGCAAATCCTAGGTTTATTAAGAAATCATTCATTGAGAAGGATGAGGTGGTCCCAGAGCTCTCTATATCCGAATACGGAACAAACTCTGTGAACTACAGTGATGAGGGTCTTCTCTTTAAGGGAATTGTGTTTGAAGTATATGGTGAGGGATTGGTAGTCTGAATCAACCACTGTTGCTACAATCAAAGAATCCTAAAATATCAAGATGTCGTTGTTGCAAGCCGCTACACCTGAGAACTCGAGTTTGAATCGGAAGGTTGTGAGCTGCCCCTCTAATACATTAGCTTTAAAGATTGCGAGAATGGATAATTTTTGGACTTTGTGTAGGGATTTAATTATGTTTACAGTTTGCTCGTTAGCTACCCCTCTGGTATTCCAAATGAGGAGACTTAACATGGGAACTATATGAGTGGAGGAGTTGTATTGGCTGCTGTCACACCCAGTACCAAAATACGGAGACGGACATGGCCAACTCTTCCTCACAAGGTATAGAACGTCGTAATGCGGGCACGGTTGTAGCTAGATAAGGGGGTGCATACTACAATCAAGTTACCTAGGGTTAAGAAAATCTATGTCTCAATCATCAACCAAGAACCAATCATAATGAACATGTAAGATAAAGCAGTTAGGCGTCCCTGACGCTCTATCTGAATGATCATAAAACTAGTTATACAGGATGGTACACTAGTACATTGCCAAGAGTACATGACTGTAAGTCAGCCACGGTCTGAATAATATACAATAATGTAGAGGAACTAATGTCCAGATAAATTGGCTAACAATTGTCATCAGCTAAACGCCAAAAGGTAAAACAAAATGATACTCATAGTGGGGGAGAAAAAACCCACTTAAGTTCCTCGGTGGACATCCTCCTAGTATTCTCCATCGTTCAGGTATACGACAGGATCCTCGGGCTTTGCTACTAAACCTGGCCAAACAAAACCAGCGGAGTAAGGCCCCATTAGCAAATACCACAAAGGAGCACAAGTAAATGAAGTAAAAACCAATAAATTACATAAAATAGGAATCCGTGCCATAACTGTAAGCGTATGACCTTTCATCGGAGTAGTAGGATACCACTACAACCAAATAAGGATAAGAGGTATCGCACTATGCCAAGACAGGGTAAGACTCACCAATTATGAACATGATGAAGATACAACCCATCAGTATAATCCATAACACACATGCCACAATACCAACTAAGATATAAGTAAAATATGCAGCTTCGGTATATGATCTATTATGACACATTGGCACAACCCTAAAACCAAACAAGGACAAGGGTTGAACCATCGTACTACAATAGTTCATGTCCCTAGACTACCAGCACATACTCTTTTAAATCGGCCAATCAATCCTACCGCTTGTTATGTGGAGTATGAGTTATCTCAGAACAGATGCATACAAAAATCCTAAGATAGTGAGCTGTTTAGCAGGGCTAACCAAGCCATAGTAATCGCATAACACATTTTATATTATGCACCGGTCCTTCGTAAGGCCACCGTTCTAAGATCACATATAACGCCTTGCATAATATAAGTATTTGGATATTGTCGTTCACTAGTGCGGACGTGACAAATATCTATGGGGGTCAGCCTTGTATGTTATGACAGTTGTCTGAGGTGGCTAATGTGCACGATCTCAGGAATTTATCCCTCCCAATGCTCTAACAGTTTTAGTTACCTAAATTAACCCTATAGTTATGTTGGAAATCACATAACGTGGTCATATGATCAATCCTCCTATATGTCATACCGTAGTACGGTCTATGCTAGATACGAATCCACTTTGATACTTAATAGTTTAAACTGGATTCACCCGAGCGGGATGCAACCAACAAGTCCTACCCACACTTTGGTAGTTGGCCCATATATCATGCCCGTGCTGGGGAGTTAATTTAGTAATATCATATATCACGTAGTATAGGAGGCATTCTCGATGAACAATCTGTCACATAGCACGTAGCAAGTTATATCGTACCTCAATGCACAATATAATATGGTCGCATCTCAGTGTACCTTATAACACATGTACACGTAGCACGTAGTAATTGTATCAACACGGATACAAAAAATTGGGTCGAATTACCAAAATTACAGTTGGTCATATGAGCCTTATCACATTAGGAAACATAGCTCATGTTATGCACATAGCTGGTTAGTCACTTATGACATAGTCAATTCTAGCACATGGTCATGTTTAGAACAAGGTCAGGTTAATAAGTCCATTCTTCCTTAGGACCAATCACAAGAAATTGTCAAGACCAACCACATAGAACAAAAAAATATTCAAAATAAAAATAGCTAAGCCGCATGCATAACTTGGCGCATGAGACGGGTGCCGCATGGATTTTCGGCCACATGCTACCTCAGGCCGCATACGATCCCAGGCGACATGCTCCTCCAAGCCGCACGCACCGGACAAAAGTCCACTCTTGGAACAAGTGCTGAATTGATTTGTCAGAGAAGTGACTGAATTAATGGATGTGACAGACCATAAAGTGTGTCAAAAAGAAAAGACAAAATCATAGAAAATGTGCAAGGGCAAAATAGAGTTATGCGTTCAGAAGAGAAGGGGTCACATAATGCAAATGCCGCATAAGTCTGCTTGCCGCATGATCTTCTTGCCGTATAAGTCACTCGGCCGCATATTGCTCTTTAGACTTAGAGAATTTCTCATTCGTCCAGCGAACAAAACACAAGGAGTTCTGTCACTTAGCTCAAGAACACTTTGTGTAATGGTCAGTCATGTATCTAACAAGATTGACGCATGCTAGTTGGTTATACAGGAAAGGTTCCAGGTCGCATATGGATCATGCCGCATGGAAGTATTGTGGAAGTCTCGGACGCATATGGTGCTGGCCGCATGAGAACTCGTCTTCTCCAGACAGCAAGTTTAGCAATGGCAAAAAAGCTCAAAAAACCCAAAAAAATGTTTTCTTCATAAAAGCATCATTTTAATTCTGAATCAAGTGAACTAAAAGCCAAAATGCTTGAAATGAAGTGCTCTATCAACCAAAAAAAATATTATTCTAAAATACCATATTTTAATAGATCAAAACTAAGAAAAACTTTTGGAACCCATAAAAATCCTAACTTTAAAACTCAGATATACTCAAAATTATTCATCAAAACTAAAAACTTCAAGAACTAAAACTAATGAGGACATCAAGGAGAAAATTTTCCTTCAAACATATTTTTATTACTACATATATGCAAAAATATAAAAATCTATGGCTTTGCCACTTTGAGCAAGATGTACTTGCCTTGGTGGACTAACAAACCTCTTCCTTGAACCAAGTCTAGGGCTAGGGCTTAGGGTTTCGATTGGGAGCTCTTGAGGGAAGAAGGAAGAGAAAAGAAGAAGTAAAGGAAAGAAATAAAAAATGAAAGAGAGGAGAGAGAAAGAGAAGAATATATACATAAGAGGAAAAAAGGGTATTCTAGTCACGACTAATCCTCACACAATCATAACCATCCAAAATAAGCCTAGTGGTTCCAAAAGTGAACCGGGTTAGATATCCATCCTACATACGGGTCATAGTACTGGTTCATGGCAATTGCCATTGTGCATTATTGGTCTCGGGTAGTTTTCCACAATAAACAAAATTATAATTAAATAAAATACAACATAATTAACAGGAACCAACATGTAAAATACAACATGAATACATTGTTGGCCCAATGTTTAAGTTGAGTTTTTGAATATGGCTAATCGATTAAGTTTAGCATTATGATAATCGATCAATCACTATAGTGTCTTCTACTTAAACTCAACATTGTCCATATATGCAATATTTGCTTTTGTATATTTTCTTCTTCGTCTAACATGTACTTGCAAAAATTAATAAGCAAAATTAGCAATGGACATATGCTCTATGATGCTGAGCCAAAACGGAGTTATACCAGAAGATTTCTCTGAACTACCGATAAGGGAAAATGCATCTTTAATTCAGCAAATATTTCAGAAGATTGGCATCATTATAGTGCTCTTGGTTTTTATATATAATATTATATTTTATTTGAGTCTAGGACTTATGTAAGTTGAGTCACACTAGCAACTAGAAAGCAACTCAGTCAGTCCACTCAAATAGTCTAAAATCCATCCACCCATAAATTATGCCAAAAATATCTTGAACCTATCTACCAAACTAGTCCACATACAAACTTGGATCTACCTAAAATAGGTAAACCGAACTCGAGCCGAATTTATCCCAAATTTGTACCAAACTCGGTAACCTATTTAGTATAAAATTATTCAGTTTTTATATCTCTAATTTTATGGCCTCCAATGTTCAAAAATTCAAATATATCCTACCGAATTCTGGCCAAACTCAGTTTGGTAATAACCTATAAATAGAGTTGGATTTTTATATTCTTACTCACTCAACCATTCTCAATCTTTCTATCCTATAGTGAGTAAACCCTCAGAGCCTAAACTTTCTTATCTCCAAGATCAATACCCAGTCTTCTAGTGTCAAGTGTGATCTTGGTTAGAAGTTGATCAAGTTATAGAATCTTGGTTCATCAAGCTCTTCTTTTGTGTGAAGTCTGCGTGCCCTTCGTATCAAACGCACGTATGTGAAGCTACGAGCCTTCGGATCAAAAATCATAGTTGTAAGAAGTCGGCAAGCCTTAGGATCAAAGCTTGTGATTCACTATTGGTGATTATAGTGGATACAACTACGAGCAAGAGTTCTCGGGCCTGGAATAGTCCTCTCAGAGGAAAACCAGGATAAAATCTCGGTATTTGTGTTTTCTCTCTCTTACTCTTACTAGTTTACTTTACTATCTTTTTTTAACTATTAGTAGTTAACTGCCTTCACTCTGCTTAATTTTAAATTGGGTAGATTATTCTGCTACACTCTATTCACCCCCTCTAGAGTTTTCTTACGGTCCTTCAATTGGTATCAGAGTAGGTGCTCTTTATATAGGAACTATTACTCATACCAATTGCTTCTATAATTGGTATCATTGCAGGTTCTCTCTTAATTAGTTTCTGATCTCAATTTCTCCTTCAATTGGTATTAGAGCTAGTTCTCTTGATATAGGCTTAACATCCTAAGAGACTTATGGCAACCGTTAGATCTATCCACACCAATAATGGTGAAGGCCAGTCCACAAATATGCTATCTCTATTTGATAAAACTAACTACACTTACTGGAAAATACGTATGGGTTTCTATTTTAGATCACTAGACTTTAACTTTGGTTAATAGTTGAGGATGGGTACAAAAAGCCTACTAAGATTATTGTAGATGGTAATCTCATAGATAAGCCTAAAGATAAGTATACTGATGTAGAAAAAATAATCCAGTCTTGATGTTAGAGCTGTTAATGCTTTATTTTATGCCTTAGACAGTACAGAGTTCAACAGAGTATCTACATGTACTATTTCGCATAAGATCTAGAAACTTCTCGAGGTGACTCATGAAGGAACTGCTCAAGTGTACGAGTCTAAGATAATCAGACTGACACAAGAATATGAGACATTCATGGTGAAGTCAAATGAGACTATCACTCAGATGTTCATAAGATTTCTTAACATCGTTAATCCTTTATCCTTTATCGACAAGGAGTACAACAACCACAAAAAGATACGCAAGGTGCTTAGAGGTCTTTCGTAGAACTGGAACCCAAAAGCAATGGCGATCGTTGAAGGAAATGACCTTACTACAATGACGGTGGAAATACTCATGGGAAAGCTGATGACACATGAGCTAGACCTCAACGACCTCGAAGAAGAGTCAACTCCCAAAGAGAATGCCATCGCACTCAAGACGCATCATAAAAGATCCTCCGACGATGCTTCTGAAGATGAAAATACCGACGATAATTCAGCCAATGAGGATCTGGCCCAAATTTATAGAAATTTTTTCAAATAATTCTTGAAGTTTGTAAAATCAAACCAAAAGAAGAAAGATCTTGAAGAAGAACCAATTTGTTACAACTGCAGAAGGCCAGGCCACATGATGAAAGATTGCTCCAAAGCAAAAAAGGGAGAATCGATATGAACGATCAAACAAAAAAGAATCTATTCGTCTAGCAAATATGAAAATACAAGAATCTGGTGTGAAAGTGAAGCTAGCAATTTAGAAGAAGAAAGCCCTCGACATGCGGCAAATGTATGCTTAACGACATTTACTAACGAGGTAAAAGATAATCCTTTACTAAAAGAGTTTTCTTATGATGAATTATCTGATACTTTTAATAATTTATTTGAAGATCACAAGAAGCTTATGGATAAGTATAAGCAAGCCAGAAAAGATATTAAATCTTATCTGCTTGAGAATGAAAAGCTTACTTGTTTACTAAATAAAGCTATACACTATTCCTCTTCTGACGACTATGATGATATCCCCAAACTTAAGATTAGCTTACAAAAAGAACTTGACTGCTTTGATGAAAGCAATCAAGAAAATGCTAAACTTAAGGAAGATTTAGAAAAAGAGAGAAAGAAGTACTCTAATGCCTCACTTAGAATTGATCCTCTTACTACTAAATATGATGATTTATATGCCACATCTAAAAAGTTAGAGATTAAATTGGGAAATCATGTCATACAATCTACTATTTAGTCTAACACGAGACACATGGCTAAACAAAAGAGCACTCATAACAAGACACCGTTAAGCAAACCAAATGGTCCACACTATCATGCATGTAGAACACAATATACTTCACATAATCATGCATTTATTACAAATATTCACGCAAGATACGTCTCACCACTTCACATACTCATCCTTCTATACCTAACACAAATGCCTATGCTACATGTCATTATTGTGGTTTAGAAGGACACATTTCAAATCAATGCAAGGCTAAAAAATTGGTTGATATGAATATGTATAAGTAGGTTACCAAAGCTAACAAATATGGATCCAAGTATTGGATACCAAAGTCTCTGCCTAATGATTTAGGTGGAACACTTTGTGTCAAGATTTAGCACCGAGGAGAACGTTGGTGATTGCAAATCTACAAGGGTCATCTTCCAAGCAATTACACCAACATAAATATGGCTACTTGAGCCACTTTGGTAACATGCTAATTACTTTTTTCTTGAATTGCTATAATTAAGGAATCTAGCATATCTCTTATTAATATATTTTAGTTGGTATTTATTTAAATTAATGAGAGATGTGACACTGGCATGCTTAGTTAATTTTTTTGTAATTACTTCTATTCAGCATGACTATTTGAATAGCCTCAGTGATTAGTTCACACTATGGAGCTATTTACTTTCTATTAGTATGACACAATTATCTATGCATGTTTTATAACTTTTAGTAAGCTTTATTCGTCAAGAACTAGGATTCTGAATTTTGATGTTGTATGATGTTATAATTAGCATATATACCTATTAAAACTAAGTTCTTTAAAGTTAAGATTACTTTTGGTTATAAGCCGACGAAAGGGCCTTTCTGTCAAAAAGGCATAAATAGCTAAGCGACGCGATAATTAAGTGTCTTCGTGACCACCGCTAGCTGGGATCTGGTCCCTACAGCTAACCCAAGGTGATCAATACTTTATTGAATAATGATTTGTTAAGGTCTATTTGCAATTATTTCCATAATACAACAGTGAATCTGAGCCATACCTTTTGACTTAAAGTTGACAACTTTTAGTATAGACTGTGACAATATGAATTTTAGTAAGCATTACATGATTGAGAATTATGTCACTTAGTTTGGACCTTGGATAGTTGCAATGATATACATATTTTTTTCTACTACATAATTTTTGTAATATTTAAATCCTTTCATGCATGTCTCCTAACTTTTGTGATTTTTTTGACTTATATCTTTGTTAGGATATTTGAAAATTGTCTCTTGCATATGACTAAATTTGAATATTTATGCTTCTGTTGTATTATTATTACCCAATACTTTTATGATATATATTAAATATGTCTACATTTAGTTATCTTTAATTGGTTTCTGATCCTAATTGCTCTTGGTAGGTATATAAGATATTTCTATGATCTGCATGTCATTATTTTATGTATGTTGATATTCTTGCTACTAATTTACCACATGATCATATTATATGCTTTATGTTACTCACCTTGTCTTCATGATATACTCTTCGTTTAAGGGGGAGCCATAAACTTTATATTTTGACAAAGGAGGAGAAATATGTCAAATATGTGCATATTCGCCAAACGTCTCATGTATTATGGGGTGCTTCTTTTTTATCATGTCAACGGGAGAGAAGTAAGTTTAAGTATATGTTTAAGTAGTATACTTATAGTGATTTATGCTAATTGGTTTTGATATATGCATCGATTATATTTGTTTTAAACTTAACTGATTTGCCATTTGCCATAATAAAAAAAGGGAGAGATTGTTGGCCCCATGTTTCAGTTGAGTCTTTGATTGTGGCTAATCAATTAATAGCATTATGATAATCGATCAATCACTATAATATCTTCTACTAAAACTCAACATTGTCCAGATATGCAATATTTGCTTCTGTATATTTCCTTGTTCGTCTAACATGTAATTGCAGAAAGCAATAAGCAAGATCATCAATGGACATATGTTATATGAAGATGAGCCAAAATGGAGTTATACCAGAAGATTTTTTTTGAACTGCCAACAAAAAAATGCATATTCAAGTAAGCAAATATTTTAAAAGATTAGCGTCATCATAGTTCTCTTGGTTTTCTTATGTAATCTTATATTTTATTTGAGTCTAAGACTTATGTAAGTCGAGTTGCACTAGCAACTAGAAAGCAACTCAGTCCACTCAAATAGTCTAAAACTCAACCACCCAGAAATTAGGTCAAAAATATCTTGAACCTATCCACCAAACTAGTCCACATACAAACTTAGATCTACCTAAAATAGGTAAACCGAACTCGGTCACCTATTTAGTATGAAATCATCTTGTTGTTATATCCCTGATTTTGTGGCCTCCAACGTTCGAAAACTCAAATATTCCCTACCAAATTTTGGCCGAACTCGGTTTGGTAATAACATATAAATAGAGTTGGATTTTTACATTCTTACTCACTCAACCACTCTCAATATTTCTATCCTATAGTGAGTAAACCCTCAAAGCCTAAATTTGTTTATCTCCAAGATCAACTCCTAATCTTCTAGTGCTAAGTGCGATCTCGGTTAGAAGTTGTTTGAGTTATCAAAGCTTGGTTCATCAAGCTCTTCTTCTGTGTGAAGTATGCGTGCCCTTCGTATCAAGCACACGTGTGTAAATTTGCGAGCCTTCAGATCAAAACTCGTAGTTGTAAGAAGTCGACAAGCCTTCAGATCAAAGCTTGTAATTCACTATTAGTGATTATAGTGGATACAACTCCGAGTAAGAGTTTTCGGGCCTGGACTAGTCCACTCAGAGGGAAACCAGGATAAAATCTCAATATATGAATTTGTGTTTGCTCTCTCTTACTCTTACTACTTTACTTAACTGTCTTATTTTTTACTGTTAGTAGTTAACTGCCTTCACTCTGATTAATTTTCAATTGGGTAGATTATTCTGCTGCACTCTATTCACCCCCTCTAGAGTTGCCTTATGGTCCTTCAATTGGTATAAGAGCTGGTGCTCTTTATATAGGAACTATTGCTCATACCAATTGCTTCTATAATTGGTATCAGAGCAGGTTCTCTTTTAATTAGTTTCTGATCCCAGTTGCTCCTTCAATTGGTATCATAGCTAGTTCTCTTGATATAGGATTAACATTCTAAGAGACTTATGGCAACCGTTATATCTATCCACACCAATAATGGTGAAGGCCAGTCCACAAATATGCTACCTCTATTTGATGGAACCAACTGCACTTATTAGAAAATACGTATTGGTTTCTATCTTAGATCACTAGACTTTGAACTTTGGTTAATAGTTAAAGATGGCTACAAAAAGCCTGCTAAGATTATTGTAGATGGTAATCTCATAAATAAGCCTGAAGATAAGTATACTGATGTAGAAAAGAAATAATCCAACCTTGATGCTAGAGCTGTTAATGCTTTATTTTGTGCCTTCGATAATACAAAGTTTAACAGAGTATCTACATGTACCACTTCGTATGAGATCTAAAAAATTCTCGAGGTGGCTCATGAAGGAACTACTCAAGTGAATGAGTCTAAGATAAGCAGACTGACACATGAATACGAGGAATTCAAGATAAAGTCAAATGATACCATCACTCAGATGTTTACAAGATTTCTTAACATCGTCAATCCTCTATCCTCTCTCGGCAAGGAGTACAACAACCATAAAAAGATACACAATATGCTTAGATGACTTCCAAAGATTTAGAACCCAAAAGCAACGACAATCATTGAAAGAAACGACCTTACTACAATGACGCTGAAAACACTCATAGAGAAGCTAATAACACATGAGCTGGACCTCAACGACCTTGAAAAAGAGTCAACTCCCAAAGAGAAGGCCATCGCACTTAAGACGTATCATAAAAGATCCTCCGATGATGCTTCTGAAGATGAAGAAACCGACGATGATTCAAACAATGAGGATCTGGCCCAAATTTCTAGAAACTTCGTCAAATAATTCTTGAAGTTTGTAAAATCAAACCAAAAGAAGAAAGATCTTGAAGAAGAACCAATTTGCTACAACTGCAGAAGGCCAGGCCACATGATGAAAGATTGCTCCAAAACAAAAAGGAAGAATCGATATGAACGATCAAACAAAAGAGAATCTTCGTCTCACAAATATGAAAATACAAGCATCTGGTATAAAAGTGTAGCTAGCGATTTGGAAGAAGAAAGCCCTCGATAACGAGGTAAAAGATAATCATTTACTTAAGGAGTTTTCTTATGATGATTTATCTGATGCTTTTAATAATTTATTTGACGATCACAAGAAGCTTATGGATAAGTATAAGCAAGCCAGAAAAGATATTAAATCTTATCTTCTTGAGAATGAAAAGCTTACTTTTTTACTAAATGAAGCTAGAGACTATTCCTCTCCTGACGACTATGGTGATATCCCCAAACTTAAGCTTAGATTACAAGAAGCACTTGACTGCTTTGATAAAAGAAATCAAGAAAATGCTAAACTTAAGAAGGATTTGGAAAAAGAGAGAAAGAAGTACTCTAAGGCCTCACTTAGAATTGATGCTCTAACACGAGACACGTGGATAAACAAAAGAGCACTCACAACAAGATACCAGCAAGCAAACCAAATGCTCCAAACTATCATGCATGTAGAACACAACATAATTCACTTAATCATGCATTTTATTACAAATATACACATAAGACATGTCACACCACTTCACATACTCATCCTTCTATACCCAACACAAATGCCTATGCTACATGTCATTATTATGGTTTAAAAGGACATATTTTATATCAATGCAAGGCTAAAAAATTGGTTGATATGAATATTTATAAGTGGATTCCGAAAGCTAACAAATATGGATCCAAATCTTGGATACCAAAGTCTCACAACTTGGAAATCATTCTAACACGAGACACGTGGCTAAACAAAAGAGCACTCATAATAAGACACCAGCAAGCAAACCAAATGATCCATCCTATCATGCATGTAGAACACAACATACTTCACATAATTATGCATTTTATTACAAATATTTATGCAAGACATGTCATACCACTTCACATACTCATCCTTCTATACCCAACACAAATGTCTATGCTACATGTTATTATTATGGTTTAAAAGGACATATTTTACATCAATGCAAGGCTAAAAAATTGGTTGATATGAATATGTATAAGTGGGTTCCCAAAGCTAACAAATATGGATCCAAATCTTGGATACCAAAATCTCTGCCTAATGATGTAGGTGAAACACTTTATGTCAAGATTTAGAACCGAGGAGAACACTGGTGATTGCAAAGCTATAAGGGTCATCTTCCAAGCAATTGCACCAACATAAATATGGCTACTTGAGCCAATTTGGTAACATGTTAATTAATTTTTTCTTGAATTATTGTAATTAAAGAATCTAGCATATCTCTTATTAATATCTTTTAGTTTGTATTTATTTAAATTAATTAGAGATGTGATATTGGCTGCTTATTTAATTTTCTTGTAATTACTTCTATTCAGAATGACTAGTTGATTAGCCTCAGTGATTATTTCACACTATGGAGCTATTTACTTTCTATTAGTATGACACAATTGTCTATGCATGCTTTATAACTTTTAGTAAGCTTTATTCGTCAAGAATTAGAATTCTGGATTTTGATGTTGTATGATGTTATAATTAGCATATATACCTATTAAATCTAAGTTATTTAAAGTTAAGATTACTTTTGGTTATAAGTCGAAAGGGCCCTTATGTCAAAAAGGCGTAAATAGCTAAGTGACACGGTAATTAAGTGTTTTTGTGACCACCGCTAGCTGAAATTCGGCCCCTACAACTAATCCAAGATGATCAATACTTTATTGAATAATGATTTGTTAAGGTCTATTTGCCATTGTTTCCATAATAGAACAGTGAATCTGAGCCCTAACTTTTGACTTAAAGTTGACAACTTTTAGTATAGACTGTGACAATATGAATTTTAGTAAGAACTACTTGATTCAGAACTATGTCACTTAGTTTGGACCATGGATTGTTGCAATGATATACATATTTTTTTCTACTACATAATTTTTGTAATGTTTAAATCCTTTCATGCATGTCTCCTAACTTTTGAGATTTTTTTTGACTTATATCTTTGTTAGGATATTTGAAAATTGTCTCTTGCATATGACTAAATTTGAATATTTATGCTTTTATTGTATTATTGTTACCCAATGCTTTTATGATATGTATTGAATATGTCTATATTTAGTTACCTTTAATTGGTTTCTGATCCTAATTGCTCCTAAAATTGGTAGCTTTATAAGATATTTCTAAGATCTGTATGTCATTATTTTATGTATGGTGATATTTTAGCTACTAATTTACCACATGATCATATTATATGCTTTATGTTATTCACCTTGTCTTCATGATATACTCTTTGTTTACGGGGGAGCCGTAAACTTTATATTTTGACAAAGGAGGAGAAATATGTCAAATATGTGCATAATCGCTAAACGTCTCATGTATTATGGGATAATTTCTTTTTGATCATGTCAACGGGGGAGAAGTAAATTTAAGTCTGTAAGTATATGTTTAAGTAGTATACTTATAGTAATTTGTGCTAATTATTTTTGATATATGCATCGATTATATTTGCCTTAAACTTAACTGATTTGCCATTTGCCATAATAAAAAAGGGAGATATTATTGGCCCAATGTTTAAGTTAAATTTTTGAATATGGCTAATCGATTAAATTTAGCATTATAATAATCGATCAATCACTATAGTATCTTCTACTTCAACTCAGCATTGTCCAGATATGCAATATTTGCTTCTATATATTTTCTTGTTCGTCTAACATGTTCTTGCAGAAAGCAATAAGCAAGATCAGCAATGGACATATGATGATGAGCCAAAATGAATTTCTATCAGAAGATTTATCTGAACTGCCAATAAGGAAAAATGCATCATCAAGTCAGCCAATGTTTAAGAAGATTGGCGTCATCATAGTGCTCTTGGTTTTCATATGTAATCTTATATTTTATTTGAGTCTAGGACTTATGTAAGTCGAGTTGCACTGGCAACTAGAAAGCAACTCAGTCCACTCAAATAGTCTAAAACCCATCCACCAAAAAAATTGGCTAAAAATATCTTGAACCTATCCAACAAACTAGTCCACATACAAAATTGGATCTACCTAAAATAGGTAAACCGAACTCGGGACAAATTTGTCCCGAATTTGCACCGAACTCGCTCATCTATTTAGTATAAAATTATCCAGTTGTTATATTCCTGATTTTGTGGCCTCCAACGTTCAAAAATTTAAATATTTCCTATCGAATTCTAGCCTAACTCGGTTTGGTAATAACCTATAAATAGAGTTAGATTTTTATATTCTTACTCACTCAACCACTCTCAATATTTCTATCCTATAGCTAGTAAATCTCAGAGCCTAAACTTTCTTATCTCCAAGATCAACTTGCAGCCTTCTAGTGCCAAGTGTGATCTCGGTTAGAAGTTGTTCGAGTTATAAAAGCTTGTTCATCAAGCTCTTCTTCTGTGTGAAGTCTGTGTGCCCTTCGTATCAAACGCATGTGTGTGAAGTTGCGAGCCTTCGGATCAAAACTTGTGGTTGTAAAAAGTCGACAAGCCTACAGATCAAAGTTTGTGATTCACTATTGGTGATTATAGCGGATACAACTCCGAGCAAGAGTTATCGGGCCTGGACTAGTCCTCTCAGAAGGAAACCAAGATAAAATCTCAGTATTTATGTTTGCTCTCTCTTACTCTTACTACTTTACTTTACTTATTTTCAACTGTTAGTAGTTAACAGCCTTCACTCTGCTTAATTTTAAATTGGATAGATTATTTTAATGTACTCTATTCACCTCCTCTAGAGTTACCTTATGGAGCCCAGATGAGTGAGACAAAAATTATCTCCATTCGCCGAATATACAGAACCCAAAAGATATGACTGAAAGAAGATCAAAACTCACCCTCGATTTGATCGCCCTGGGCCAATATCTGCTCTAACAGGAAAAACTCTGCTTGCTCACATCTCGGTGCTACTGGAACTCTATCATGAGGATATCTCTGCTGACCAAACTAACATTGTCTTTGGTGAAACACCTGTGCTTGTATCAACATCGAACATTGGGCTAACGGTCGTACTACTAAAGTTGGCTCTTGATACAGAATTGCTCCTGGAGCTAGCATTGCTGGGAATTATTGATATGGTCCTCCTTGCCTTTGCATCTGTGGGCAAGTAGCTATCATGTGGTCGAAATCCCCATACCTCAAGCATCTTCCACTTGCCATCCTATACACATTCTTAGTGTGACCTCTTTTGCCACAACAGGTACATCCTACTGGATTCTCCTGGTGTTGTTGATGTTGTCTTGGATGTTGTTGCCAAATTGTCATTGTCTTATCTGATGCCACTGGCCTCCATGGTGCCAAATCATGAATACGAATGTCGGTGTTGGTCCTCCACCTGTGTTCTGGGCATGAGACCTCTTATGTCCTCCAGTCCTCGAAGCTAACCTCTGGATGGTAAGCTCATGCCTCATAGCCGCTATCAACACGACATCAAATATCTGGTAGTCATGTCCTTCTACCAGTTGTAGAATCTCGAGATGAATCCCTTGCTATAATCTCATAGCCCTTTCTTGCTCTATCGTCACCATAGCTGGAGCAAACTTGCTCAGCCTACAGAACTCTGTTGCGTATTCATCCACTGTTCTACCAGATTGCCTGAGATAATTAAATCTCTGCTGTAGCTCGTACTATGCCACTACTCTGAAATACTTGGTCCTGAACCGGGTTATGAAGTTGTCCCAAGAGATAGGATGCTTTAAGCCAAATTCCTCCGTCGTCCACCAGTCACGAGCAAGATCTTGTAGTTGTAATTAGACTTGATTGACTTGCTCCTCTGTTGGAACCCTAGTTGCCGTCATGATCGTCTCAATATCTTGAAGCCAAGCATCCGCCGTAATAACATCCTCTGTGCCTTCGAAATAGCTCATGTTGAGTCGACAGAATCTGTATGATATCCCATAATATTCTTTTTCACTCTCCTCCAGAGCTATTTGCAGTCCTTGGTTTAACAGGACGTTCTGCTCCTGTTGTCGAAGCTGCTGGTGCTGTTGTACTGTTATCTGATGTTGTTGCATAGCCATCATACCTATGATAATTTTTAACAGTACTAGGGTATCAAGTGCTGGTGGTGTTACTGGAACTTCCAGGGGTACCGAGATTTCTGGTACATGTTGTCCACCTATTAGCTCTACTCGAAGCTGATCTTGAGGAAGTACTGTCTCTTGTTGGAGCTCAATAGGATCTTGCTCTGCTAGCTGTTCTACCATATCTGCTAGCCTAACAGGTGGAGAAGAGGTACCCCTCAAGAAAAAGGACACCAAGACATCAAATAAAAGGACAAAAAAGAACAAGGAAGCAAACTGTTGATAGTTCAATCTCGGTATTGAAGAAGACAAATTTAGGATATCAAAGGAAATAATTTTGATTGAGACTCCTAGAACAAGACACCCCGCAAGTCTAAAAAGATAGACTTGCATGGGCCACCACTAAAACCTTATCATGGCTAGTACTGGAATACGAAGAAGAACATGGCCAACTATCCCATACAAGGTATAGAACGTTGTATAGCGGTCATGGCTGTAACTAGACAAGGGGGTGCATACTACAATCAAGTCACCTAGGGTCAAGAACATATATGTCTCAATCATCAACCAAAAACCAATAAGAATGTACAGGTAAGATAAAGCAGCTAGGTATCCCTGATGCTCTATCAGAATGATCATGAAACTAGTTCTACATGATGGTACACTAGTACATTGCCAAGAGTATATGACTGCAAGTCAGTCACAGTCTGAATAATATACAATCATGTAGAGGAACGTATGTCCAGATAAACTGACTAACAAGTGTCATCGGCTAAACGCCAAAAGTTAAAACAAAAGGATACTCATAGTGGGGGAGCAGAAATCCACTCAAGTTTTTTGGTGGATATCCTCCTGGTGTTCGCCATCGGTCAAGTACATGACAGGATCCTCGGGCTCTACTGCTAAACCTGGCCAAACAAAACCAGCTGTGTTAGGCCCCGAGAGCAAGTACCACAAAAAGCACAAGTGAATGAAGTAAAAAACAATAAAGTATATAAAATAGGAATCTGTGCCACAACTGCAAGCGTATGACCTTTCATTGGAGCAATAGGACACCTCTACAACCAAACAAGGATGAGAGGTGTCGCACTATGCCGGGATAAGGTACGACTCACCAATTATGAACACGACGAAGATACAACACATCAGTATAATCCAGAACACACATGCCACAATACTAGCTAAGATATAAGTATAATATATAGCTTCGGTATATGACCTATTATGGCACATTGGCGCAACCCTACAATCAAACAATGACAAGGGTTGAACCATCGTACCATAATAGTTTATGTCCCTAGACTACTAGCAGATACTCTTTTAAATCGGCTAATCAATCCTACGGCTTGTTATGTGGAGTCTGAGTTATCTCAGAATAGATGCATAAAAAAATTCTTAGATCCTGAGTTGTTTAGTAGGGCTAACCGAGCTATAGTAATCGCATATCATATTGTATATTATGCACCAGTCTCTCATAAGGCCACCGTGCTAAGATCACTTAGAACACATTGTACAATATAAGTATTCGGATATTGTCATCCACTAGTGCGGTCATGACCAATATCCATGGGGTTAGCCTTGCACATCATGATAGTTATCTAAGGTGGCTAATGTGCACAATCCCGGGATTTTATCCCTCCCAATGCTCTACCAGTTTTAGTTGCCTAAATTATCCCTATGATTATGTTGGGAATCATATGGCGTGGTCACATGATCAATCCTCCTATATGTCATATCGTAGTACGGTCTACGCTATATATGAATCTACTTTGTACTTAATAGTTCAAACTGGATTCACCCGAAGGTGATGCAATAATCAACAAGTCCTAGCCATGCTTTGGTAGTTGACCCATATACCATGCCCGTGCTGGGGAGTTAATATAATAATATCACATATCGCGTACTATAGGGGGCATTCTCGATGCACAACCCAAAATATGTGATCACATAGCACGTAGCAAGTTATATCGTATCTCAGTGCACATTATAATATGTTCGTACCTCAGTGCACCTTATAACACATATACATGTAGCATGTATAGTAATTGTATCAACACAGATACAAAAAATTAAAACGAATTACCAAACTTATAGTTTGTCATATGAGCCTTATCACATTGGGACACGTAGCTCATGTTATGCACATAGCTGGTTAGTCACTTATGTCATAGTCAATTCTAGCACATGGTCATGTTTAGCACAAGGTCGGGTTACTAAGTCCATTCTTCCTTAAGATCAATCACAAGCAATTGTCAAGACCAACCACATAGAACAATAAAATATTCCAAATAAAAATAGCTAAGCCACATACACAACATGGTGCATGAGACGGGTGCGACATGGACTGTCGGTCGCATGCTACCTCAGGACGCATAGGATCCAGGCCGCATGCTCCTCCAAGCTGCATGCTCCGGACAAAAGTCCACTATTGGAACAAGTGCCAAAGTGATATCTAAGAGAAGTGACTGAAGTATTGGTTGTGACAGGCCATAAAGTATGTCAGGAAGAAAAGACAAAACCATAGAAAAATATACAAGGGTAAAATAGAGTTATGCGTCCAGAAGAGAAGGGGCCGCATAATGCAAATACCGCATAAGTCTGCTTGTAACATGTTGTGCTTGTCGCATAAGTCACTCGGCCGCATATTTCTCTTTGGACTTAGCAAATTTCTTATTCGTCCAACGAACAAAACCCAAGGAGTTCTGTCACTTAGCTCCAGAACACTTTGTGTAATGGTCAATCATGCATCCAACAAGACGGACGCATGTTGTTGGTTATGTGGCAAAGAGTACAGGCCGCATAAGGATCATGCCGAATGGAAGTATTGCGGAAGTCTCAGACGCATATGGTGCTGGCCGCATGAGAACTTCGTCTTCTCTAGACAGCAAGTTTAGCCATGGCGAAAAAGCTCAAAAAATCCAAAAAAATGTTTTCTTCATAAAAATATTATTTTAATTCTGAATCAGATGAAGCAAAAGCCAAAATACTGGAAATGAAGTGCTCCATCAAGCAAAGAAACTATTATTCTAAAATATCACCTTTTAATAGATCAAAACCAAGAAAAAAAATTTAGAACCCATAAAAATCCTAACTTTAAAACTAACATATACTCAAAACCGTTCATCAAAACCAAAAACTCCAAGAACTAAAACTAATGAGGACATCAAGGAGAATATTTTCTATTAAATACATTTTTATTACTATATATATGCAAAAATACAAAAAACTATGGCTTTACCACTTTGAGCAAGATGTACTTGCCTTGGTGGACTAACAAACCTCTTCCTATAACCAAGTCTAGGTCTAGGGCTTAGGGTTTCGGTTGGGAGCTCTTGAGGGAAGAAGGAAGAGGTAAGAAGAAGTAAAGGAAAAAAATAAAAAATGAAAGAGAGTAGAGAGAAAGAGGAGTATTATACACAAGAGGGGACCCTTCTAGTCATGACTGATCCTCATGCAATCATAACCATTCAAAATAAGCCGAGTGGTTCCAAAAGTTAACCGGGTAAGATATCCATCCTATATACGGGTCCTAGTACTAGTTCATGGCAATTGTCAATATGCATTACTGGTCTCGGATAGTCTCCCACAATAAACATAATTATAATTAAATAAAATATAACATAATTAATAAGAACCAACATGTAAAATGCAGCATGAATACATCTATAGGAAAAATTTTAAATATCACAAATTCAAGAATACCAAATCTGGAAATGGGTGTGACAGCTGTTGAACGGAGAGTCATTGGAGAAGTTGGTATATGTTTAGCCTGAGTACGTGATTTATATATAGTGGTAGGTTTGGGGAGGGGCTAGCTGGGTGGGGGGCGAGTGCCCGGGGGGTCGGTGAGCTTGCAAGCAGATTTGTCTGTACCGAGGCATATGTCAGGGACTTCTAATCCGAAGTCTGAACCGTAATGCACCATCTGGAGCTCAGAATTCAAACGGGAGTTATCAGAGGGAATATTATAATATGGGGGAGGTGACTTGGGGATCTTGAGAGTGGGTGAGAGAGCCCTGCTTTTGGCTGTGAGATTGATACCTAGGGGAGAAAGAACCGAGTGATAGTGGTTTGGGAGTAGGATGCTGACCATTTAAGGATGGAATCCAAATGGCGCTTGGGGTTGGGCATCATTTCTGATAAGACTTCTCCATGATCGAATGGGTAACCTCGGGGTGAAAGAACCAAGTGATATAATTTTGAGTATAAGAAGATGACCTTTTGATGATGACGAGAGATGACTCCATGTTGCGTTGTTGAGGCTGTCTAGAATTAGAGGAGGGGAGGGTAATAAGGGTTAATAAGGAATGAGGAAAGAGAGAGGACTCCTGACAAAGGGGGGAACCTGGGTTCGGGGTGGATGGTGTACTAAAATCTGAACTTTTGCATATATGGTACAGAGCTGTGGTTCGGGATAAGGGAGGATGAGGGACTACTTCTGATTCTGTTACTCTTCTTTTATTTCTTTTAATTCTTCCTGAGATGTCTGCTTCGAAGTTCGTAGAAGGTGGAGGGGGCGGCTTGAATCTCTTACAGAACTGGATGGCATGTCGTTAACGAGAGAAGATGATTTTGTTCTATGGAAATATCAGGCGAACTCTAGGGGGGAGGGGTTTACTTACTTCGAGTTTGACCAGCGCACGGGCTCGACTTGGCCGAGTATGTGCCCTAGTAGCAGAGTCAATCTTGAGTGGGGAGCCTAACTTGGATGCTATCGCTAAGACTGCTCCATGATCGAATAAATGTTACGGGAGTTATGGGAGGGAGAGACAAACTAGGGCGATATGGGATTCTTTATTGAGGGAGAAATTCGGAGCCCATAGAAACACTCGCTTGGGAGCGCTGGCAATGAACCATAAGTCTTTCGATCTGAGTCTGAAGAAGTCAATTTGAGGGTGGGTTTTAGAAGAAAGTGACAAAAATCCAGCACACCAACCGATATGGGTCCGACGAAGGTGAACCCAATGAGGGCGCAACGGAAGGCATCCATCGTCGGTCGGGCATGAGAGAATTTGCCTACTAGAGCTAGGCGAAAGGGGGAATAAGAGAAGCGATCATCAAGGCGGAGAACTCCAGGGTGGGGGCATCTTCGAATGTTGAGGAGATAAAGGGCAGTGCGACGTTCCTGGGGCCAGAAAGGAGGGGTATTGGCCGCTGTGAACGACCGCTGGTGGGGTGGGGGGTGACCGCGAAGAGGAGGCAGACAGAGGGAAGGAGGGGACAACTGGGGGGATCGCCGACGAGATTAGAGTGAACTTTGGTGAAAGCAAAAGTGAAGGTAGAAAAAAAGGATGATGGGGGCGGCGGAGGGGGATGGAGAAGCAGGGGGAAGGTTAAATCGGGTTCGGTAAGGGGAGGCAAGGCCGGAGGGAAAGAGGGAACCATGGGGGGATGGGGGGAATGAGGATCGGGGGGGGCGTATAAGGGGTAAGGGGAGGGGTATGAAGGATGGTGGAAGGGGAAGCAAGGGGGGTTGTAGATGGAGGGAGGGTGCAAGCTGTGGAAGGTTTGTGAGGGGTGGGGTGGGGTAGCCGAGAGGGGAGTAACGAGGCGCCAGTCGGCCCCGGTCGGAGAGTCCACGGTGGCTGTTCTAGGGAGGGTTAGGGTTCGAGAAATCAGGAACCGCTAGCGCCCAAAAAATATTTTATATATATATATATATATATATATATATATATATATATATATATATATATATATATATATTTCAGAACATAGAATAAATTAAAAAACAAATTAAAAATATGTTACAACTAAGCAGAAACCCTCTCTTCCAAAGCTAGAAGGGCAAAAGAAGGCCAAGAGTAGTAAAAGTAAAAATAACCATAGACACAAAATTCCCTTAATCCAACAGCTGGAAAGGATCCTGCAAAATTATAGCTATAAACTATTGGGCCTGAAATAGATCAAAAACCCCTCTAGCAAGCCCTATGACGACACTTGAGTTTGGCCTTGTCAATATGGCGCAAAATCTCCACAGAGATTTGAGTGTCAGAGAAGGCGTAACCTTCATAACAATGCTTGTTTCTATTTTTCCATAATACCCAAGTATTAGCCGCGACGTTGATTAACATGTTGTGCTAAGATAGATGCGAGCAACAAGGCGCTAACCTCTCTATAATGGATCTGGTTGGACCAAGGCCTCCGTATGGGATGGTAGGCCATGCCTTCTCTGCTAGGGAACCTTCCATGAAGATGTGCTGTATCGATTCCTCTTGGGCGTCGACACAACAATAGCATTTGGATGCTAATGAGAACCCCTAGCGTCGTAGAACGTCGTCCATGGGGACCTTGCCCTTGACCACCCTCCATTGTAGGATCGATCACTTGGTCGAAAAGCATTTTCTCCATACCAACGATAGCACAGGGTCGATAGGGGATGTGACGCAAGAATTGGACCAGGCAGAAGTCGTCGAGAAGGAAACAGTTGGGAAGGGCTTCCACTCCAGTCAATCTGGTCTGGCGGAGACGCATTGGGCCCCTGATATGTGAAGGACCATGATGGCACCTTTAGAGGGGGGTGAATAGAGTGCAGTAAAATAATATATCTAATTAAAAAAATTTCTAAAGTAAAGGCAGTTAACTACTAACAGTAATGAGGAAGACAAATATATAAAGCAATAAGGGTATGAGAGAGCAAACACAAACACCAAGATTTTATCCTGGTTTTCCTCTGAGAGGACTAGTCCAGGCCCTAAAACTCTTGCTCAGAGTTGTATCCACTACAATCACCAATAGTGAATCACAAGCTTTGATCCAAAGACTTGCCACTTCTTTACAACCACAAGCTTTGATACGAAGGCGTGCAATTTCACAACTAGAGAGAGAAACTTGCTGAGCCAAGCTCTTATAACTCTGGTAGACTTATAAACCAAGATTGCACTAAGCACTTAGAAGGCTAGGAAGTTATTCTTGGAGATAGAAACGTTAAGGCTAAGGGTATATCTTACTAGAAGATAAAAATATGAAGAGAAAATAGTAAGTTGGATCATTTTAAATGTGAAAATTCATGCCTATTTATAGGCTGTTACCAAACAGAGTTAAGCCAGAATTCGGTATAGGATATTCAAATTTTCAAATATTGGGGGCCACAAAATTAGAAATTTCACAATTGTTCATATTTCCAAAATACACTGACCGAGTTCAGTCAAAATTATGTCCGAGTTCGGTTGGTTCATTTTAGCTGGGTTTTGGTTTTATTTGTGGCTAGTTTGGGTTTGTATATGGTGGATAGATTGAAGGCTCATTTGAGTGGACTTGAGTATGCCAGTGCGACTTGATGTACATCAGTACTAGACTCAATTAAAGTAAAAGATTACATAGAAGAATTATACAAGGACGCAGTACAACTAGCAATTGTCATAGCATTATTGATTTTTTAGTTGTATCATATTACGACATATCGAGAAATAATTTAGTTAACTATCAAAATTAAGTTGACTGAGACCGAATGGCCAACCATCTCTCATATTTTGATAATTGACAAACTGTGAGTGATACTGCAAAAACTTGTAAGTACATAGTTCTCCCGTAACTTGTGGAGTAATTTGATGAGCTACCTATTGTAACAAATATTGTAGATATAGACTCAACGAAAGTTTCTCATTACACGTCTAAACGTGTGAAAGAAGTAGAATTATCCGAAGTGGAAGACGAAGTAGATGAAAGTGAAGATAAATATAAGGAGGAAGAGGAAGAGGAGGACGAGGAAAACAAAAAAGATAAAATTTCAAAAGATGATTGAAATAAAATAAAATCCATTTAGAACTCTAGCCATGTACTGTATTTTTAATGTGGAATGTAACATCCATTTTAACTGTATAGATGCATATATTTATATATGTTATAAATTATATTCTTTGTTTCCATCTATCTTAACTGTATGGATACTTTTATTTTTTGTTTATTTTGTGACTGTGATATTTCATATATTTTTGTGATATTTCGTACCTAGAAAATTCAACGGAGGGTTGTTCAGGGTTGTCTATTTTTATGAACTGTTATAAGTCTGTGTATTTATTTTATCATCATATATTATTATCAGGTATGACAGGACGAAGAATATCATACGAAGGTAGATCCTCTAGACAGAGTGCTCCTCCAATACCGACTACTGGTTCCGGATCCTCCTCGTGGAGTACTCCAGTGTACCGACCAGTCACATCTCCAACTTCGTCGACGGTCTATGACAGTACTCCTGGGACCAGCTGTTCTATGCCTGAGACTATTCCTCCGTCTTTCCTTCCTCCTACTGACGGCACCATGGAGACAGAGGAGCAGATGGAGGAGGTCGAGCCAACTCCGTTTGCGCATGATCAGAGCGATCCTCCATGTGCGCCTCCGAGTGAGACGATGATGGAGATTTGGTAGGACGGGCCTAGCAAGTAAGTTAAATAGTTAACATTTTCCAAATGATTATATCTATATATTCATAAATTTAATTATCATTGTATAGATATCGTCCATCGACAGTACAGAGAGCACTGTCATGCCCCGGTCCCGCAGGGCCGTTCGTCCTCGCTTTGGTCCCTACGAAACCGATCGTCCTCGCACGGGCGTGATGTCGTGCAAGCCTAAAGTGCGCTTGCACAAGGCCAAAGCTTTGTACGAGGGCAAGTAAGCTATTTAATACTGAAGCAGCGGCACACATATTGCAGAAAAGTGAAGAACACAATGGCATATGAGAAATAAGCTCTTTTATTGATATCAAAATTGTTACAAGCGGCGCATGGCCGAGATTACAATTCGCTAAAGCAATCTTCTCTCGATTACAATAACACAGTTCCATACATTATGTCCCTCTATACAAAAGTAACTCAAAGCAGGCACAACTCGATGCGGCTCCAGGCATCGACTCCAGATTTTCGGTTCCTTGGGATGAGGCACGACTATCGCTTCCTCGGACGATCAAGCACCTGAGAACAAGCAGACTGTTGGTGGGTCAGCACTTTATACAAGTACTGGTGAGATAAAACAACTGAACAGAAGCTACACCCCTTGAAACCCACACTAAGTAATCATGTGGCAAAGCATTGCATTACTAGTGATCTTGCTAGTTTTACCTAAGTTCATTTTATGCAGCTCAGAACTATAGTCAGATTACATCTTTTTAAAAACATAACTTTGAAACAGTTTGCATATTCAAACTTATAAGCATACGATCGGGACAGTGCTCTATCGTGTAGTGCGCAGCATGTATTGTGCAACACAAGTCTAACTCTTTTGGGGCAAGGTAGCATATAGGAACTATCATTCAATCAAACACACAAGCAGAACTATCATTAAGAGGCCGGTCCCCGAGAAACTCAGGATTGGTAGCGGTAATCCAGCTAACCAATGACTCACATTCTGATCCTATTAGCAGTTGTGACTCATGGTTGCACATTACTGCCGAAGCAGCCGTAGCCAAGGTTCAGCTCTGCACTAATAGTCATTGTCCGACCGATGCAATGCATGAAGCACTAACAGATATCTCTACGATGCAGACAAAATAAACATGCATGCTTATGCATAAACTCATATTTCTTACCCTATAGCCGAACGGTTATCCCTGCAGCAGACACACAAGTTAGTCACAATATGCATATGTGCATAAACTTATGTATCAATCTTCTGGTGTCACAAATGATAGGCATGCAAGAAGGTAAACCTAGCATGTGCCCTATCTATATGACGATCCATGGGTTTCCCCATTAATGGACAATAACACCCCCCAAGATCCCGTAGGACCGGACGTCAGGGTGCTCTCACAATATCTTCCGGACCGACCGATTTCCAGTGCCCCAGAAACTGATCGAGAGACTATCACCTTGTGCACAAGTTGTCCGAGACCAATGTAAGACAGGCAACATTCACATTCACATTCACAAGCACAAGCATATAACAATCTAATAGCACACCCCCCAAGATCCTGAAGGACCGGACGTTAGGGTGGACTATTAGACTCTTCTCTTCTCTTATTCAAACAAACACATCTTTTCAACAATGTAATAGCACACGCCCCAAGATCCCGAAGGACCGGAAGTCAGGTCGGACTATTAGCCTATCTTTCACACTTTTAACTTATAGCAGAACGATAGCACAATAGGCAAGCAAAACATATAATGACAAGCACGATTTCGGTTTCATAATTAGCATGCAATAACTATCTCTTCTTAGCATATTTACAGGGGCATACTCAAACGATTCATTTACTGATCTTCTTAGCATGGCAAGGGTTCGTTTGAGCTGTGTCGGTGTTTCTGAGCATGCAATATTTCTATCTTTCTCTTAGCATAGCAATAGTTCTATTTCCTTTCTGACAAGCATTCATATTCACTTAGTTAGACAACATATTCGTTTCAATGACAAGCTAGGTGAGTTCTCTTATTAGCATGCTGAGTCGGTTCTATCATTCTTCTTATGAAAACATTCTTCTTAAGCAAACAAGCATTCAAAAACTCAGATTCATTATTAAGGCATGCGAGAATCAGAGAATGCAATTCTGCCCACTCACTTTGATTAATCATTCGGGAACTCTCCGAGAAGACTTCCATTCGAGCAAGCAAGGCGATATCACTTGTACATAGCACCGACGCGGAGCGGGGCGCTACATACTTACCCACCAACAAAAAGTTTCGTCCTCGAAACTCAAGGAGAAACTCACGAAAACACAGAGCAGCGATAGTCCTCATCCCTCACCATTCCAAATCAAAACTCTAGCAATCTTCTCAATAAAACTCTAGCCAACAAAATCATCAATCACATCTCAAGCAATGAAAACCAAATCCAGAAAACTTTTGCCGGCAACTTTGAGAATATTTACGGACTTATTGTATGGAACGTTCATTGCATCTCACATCAGGCACATCTCAGAGTTGGAGGCAATAGAATAGGCAAAGAATCGAGTCGCTCTGATACCATTATGTCACGCCTCGGTCCCGCAGGGCCGTTCGTCCTCGCTTTGGTCCCTACAAAACCGATCGTCCTCGCACGGGCGTGATGCCCTGCAAGCCTAAAGTGCGCTTGCACAAGGCCAAAGCTTTGTACAAGGGCAAGTAAGCTATTCAATACTGAAGCAGCGGTACACATATTGCAGAAAAGTGAAGAACACAATGGCATATAAAAAATAAGCTCTTTTATTGATATCAAAATTGTTACAAGTGGCGCATGGCCGAGATTACAATTCGCTCAAGAACTCTTCTCTCGATTACAATAACACCATTCCATACATTATGTTCCTCTATACAAAAGCAACTCAAAGCAGGCACAACTCGATACGGCTCCAAGCATCGACTCCAGATTTCCGGTTCCTTGGGATGAGGCACGGCTATCGCTTCCTCGGACGATCAAGCACCTGAGAACAAGCAGACTGTTGGTGGGTCAGCACTTTATACAAGTACTGGTGAGATAAAACAACTGAACAGAAGCTACACCCCCCCTGAAACCCACACTAAGTAATCATGTGGTAAAGCATTGCATTACTAGTGATCTTGCTAGTTTTACCTAAGTTCATTTTATGCAGCTCAGAACTATAGTCAGATTACATCTTTTTGAAAACATAACTTTGAAACAGTTTGCATATTCAAACTTATAAGCATACAATCGGGACAGTGCTTTATCGTGTAGTGCGCAGCATGTATTGTGCAACACAAGTCTAACTCTTTTGGGGCAAGGTAGCATATAGGAACTATCATTCAATCAAACACACAAGCAGAACTATCATTCAGAGGCTGGTCCCCGAGAAACTCAGGATTGGTAGCGGTAATCCAGCTAACCAATGACTCACATTCTGATCCTATTAGCAGATGTGACTCATGGTTGCACATTACTGCCGAAGCAGCCGTAGCCAAGGTTCAGCTCTGCACTAATAGTCATTGTCCGACCGATGCAATGCATGAAGCACTAACAGATATCTCTACGATGCAGACAAAATGAACGTGCATGCTTATGCATAAACTCATATTTCTTACCCCATAGCCGAACGGTTATCCCTACAGCAGACACACAAGTTAGTCACAATATGCATATGTGCATAAACTTATGTATCAATCTTCTGGTGTCACAAATGATAGGTATGCAAGAAGGTAAACCTAGCATGCGCCCTATCTATATGACGATCCATGGGTTTTCCCATTAATGGACAATAACACCCCCCAAGATCCCATAGGACCGGACGTCAGGGTGCTCTCACAATCTCTTCCGGATCGACCGATTTTCAGTGCCCTAGAAACCGATCGAGAGACTATCACCTTGTGCACAAGTTATCCGAGACCAATGCAAGACAGGCAACATTTATATTCACATTTACAAGCACAAGCATATAACAATCTAATAGCACACCCTCCAAGATCCCGAAGGACCGAACGTTAGGGCGGACTATTAGACTCTTCTCTTCTCTTATTCAAACAAACACATCTTTTCAACAATCTAATAGCACACCCCCCAAGATCCCGAAGGACCGGACGTCAGGGCGGACTATTAGACTATCTTTCACACTTTTAACTTATAGCAGAACGATAGCACAATAGGCAAGCGAAACATATAATGACAAGCACGATTTCGGTTTCATAATTAGCATGCAATAACTATCTCTTCTTAGCATATTTACAGGGGCATACTCAAACGATTCATTTACTGATCTTCTTAGCATGGCAAGGGTTCGTTTGAGCTGTGTCGGTGTTTCTGAGCATGCAATATTTCTATCTTTCTCTTAGCATAGCAATAGTTCTATTTCCTTTCTGACAAGCATTCATATTCACTTAGTTAGACAACATATTCGTTTCAATGACAAGCTAGGTGAGTTCTCTTATTAGCATGCTGAGTCGGTTCTATCATTCTTCTTATGAAAACATTCTTCTTAAGCAAACAAGCATTCAAAAACTCAGATTCATTATTAAGGCATGCGAGAATCAGAGAATGCAATTCTGCCCACTCACTTTGATTAATCGTTCGGGAAATCTCCGAGAAGACTTCCGTTCGAGCAAGCAAGGCGATATCACTTGTACATAGCGCCGACGTGGAGCGGGACACTATAAGCACTGGGACATTTTCTGAGGCAGAACTATGGTGGGCCTTGGATAAACTACTCAGATGCTCCTGAAGATAGAAAGGCATTTTGGTTTGCCCACTTTAAGGTAAAAATATATTTACTCTTAATATTGATAATCATTTATGCATATTATGTAACTCTCTATTTCACTTTTTGTAGAAAACCTATTTCTATCCACCACACTGGGCTGAAAAAGATCGAGGAGCAATTTTCTGCCGGCGCCGCCAAGCTGATCAGTGATGCGATCAACGACCAGAAGGTCCGTGATCATGACGGAGCTTCGATCCACGGTTGGATCACGCCTGAGCAGTGGACTGCGATGAAGGCGAGATTCGACGAACCCAAGTACAAGGAACGGTTGGAGAAGGCAAAGATAGCTAGGTCGAAGGCAGAAAAGTGGTATGGTGGCTCGATTTCCAAGACAAAATATTTCCTTCGTCTGGTATGTATTATATTAAATATATATTATTTTAATATAAATAGGATAAGATGTTTAATTTTAATAATAAATAATATAATTTTTAACATGTACAGAGGGGTGAGGATGCCGACATGGTGACAGTCTTCCTGGCTACCTATCGGAATGGAAGAAAGCTCATCGATGAGAAGGCCATCCAGACCTATGTACGTTTTACTACCCTGTGTTAGTTTTAATGTAACTTAGAAAATATGCAAATAAATATCTATATAATTAGTAATAAGTAACTTAGACGTTAACAACCACTTTTCTAGGACGAGTATCTTAAACTACGTGAGCGGACGATTGCTAGTGCACCTGCAGAGGGAGGGACTAGTACTTCCTCGCAGCCCTCTACAGCTCCGTCGGCAGACGAGCTCTAGATGACCGCTATTGGTGGTCTTTAGAGGGGTACGTACTACGGTACGGAATACTACGGCGCCTATGTTGCGACACAGTTATCCATGGCCCCCTCTGTCAGTGTGTATTCCTCGCAGCCTTCACAGGCGTCGGCAGTGTAAACTCCCTCACCCAAAATAGGTATTTTGTGTATATTTTATATTATTATATTTATTATATATGTTGAATTTATTTAGAATATGCTCTTAGTTAATTAGAAAATAAATTTCTTGATATATTTACTTATATAAATATTTATTTAGAATTATTTTAGGTTATTTTAGATTTTTGGAGATTTTTCTAGAATTTTTGGTAATTAAAACTTAGAAAACATAAATTTCTAGGACTTCTATGATTTAATATACGACCATACTTGCATGTCGTTCCTACCAAATATTTATTTTAGTTTAAAATATTTAATTATATTTTTTTGTAATTTATTTAGAATTTTAAGAAATTTATTTAGATTTTAAAATTATTTAGGATTTATTTGGATATATATAGTCTTAATATTAGATAGATGCTAATTTAGTGTTAATAGATATTAATAAAATTTTATAAATTATTTGTATTATCTTTAATTATATTTAAGATTATAAATTATTGAAATAAATTCAAACTCTATTTTAAATTAATTTAAATCCTGAACCTACTAGGAAATCAACTTCATGCATATCCTATCCTTATTTAAATTCATCATAATCCTATCCAAATTAACCAATCCTAGTCGTATTTAATTAAGTAGTGTCCACCATTATAAATAACTCATCCTTCATATTTTTCTTCCCCAAATTCCTCTCTTTTTCGTCCAGTCAAAATTCGTCATAAATTCAGCCTCATTTTCTACTAGTTATGACGAATTAAAAAGACGATATCTCCTAGCTTCGGACTCCAAACGTGCTCCAATTTTTTTTGTTAGAACGATATTGAGGTTAGATTTCTGTTTATATAATTTTTTTTTACGAAATTATAAGTATTAAATTCTGGAAAATTCGTAGAGCACAGCATGTCCAAAAATAGACGTGTTTCGATGTTTTCGCGATTCCGAGAGAACCAGGAATCAGAATCACAAACCGTTTAAAGTTTCGGAAAGTTAATATCGAGATTATCGACATATATTTTTCCCAGAATTTATTTCGAAGTATTTACATACTATTAATTCTATAGAACTTCTAGGTTAGAATTTAACCATCGGTGCACAATACAAATTTTGTATGTGCCATAATTCCCAAACGAATTTGAATTCAGACGAGCCATAAATTCTAGTATATTTTTGATGCTGAAATCTACAGAAAATCATGCATGAAAGTCGAGTTTGTATTGGTTGACTTTTTGGTCAACAGATCGTCTCGATTTGCGTGCCATGAGTCTCGAGTTGATAAAATTCAGTTTCTTTGGACAAAATTTAGGAATTAACATAAAAATCAGAATAATAAGATTAAAATAGGATTTTAGAGTAATTATTCCAGAATTAAATAAATTAAAATAAATTATCTTTTGACGTGATAAATTTGTAATACATAGGCTATTTGGACTGTGACTTGGACTCTGATTCATACCAGCAGCAGGACCCCAGGCAAGTATACCTTGCCATTGTACTATTATTTATATTCCATATGTTGCATGTATCTTTATTTTCTGTCTTTAGTTCATATATTTTAACTGTTATATAAAATGCGCGCGACAGTGTCATCGCGATATATTTTTATTTATGTATTTGCATTGACCTTGTTCATGAGACTACCCCATTATCATGTAGCATCATTAGGTTCATTGGCCATGACACAGTTGTTACACGAGTGTGAGTCTCATATAGAGATCACGGACTTGCGTGCAGGGTTGGCCTCCTGTACGTGTGGGCCGTGCGTTAGGAATAACTGCTGTTAGAAACTTTGCATGCTAGAAGACTTAGCAGTTATTAGAGGTCTATGGACATAGCCTATTGTAGTACGGTGGTCCCATCCTTGTCCTTGTTTGGTTGCAGGATTGGGCTAGGGTACTAAGGATAGGCTATGGACCAAATCGTGTCATGGATGTGACATGCTTAGAGCATGGGGTGGGGAGAACAACAAGTACCGCATTTGAGCTCCTTTACACTTTTCCTTCTGTAACCCGGAAGCTCCGCTGGAGATACGGGCGGTGATGACCCCTTTACTACTTGGCGGGCCTCTGCCGTTCAAAAGATGACATGCCTTTGAGGCCCCTGGTTCTCCGAGAGAGTCATGCCAATCCCAGTTCTCAGCCAGATAGCTCACTTGTTAGAAAGTTGTTCTCAAACTGCATTCACATAGATAGTTAGGCGATCCATTGGATATTTATTTCAGTACTTTATTGGCATGTGTTTAAGTATCTTGTTATGTCCCTCTGAGGACCTGGTCCGCTGCCAGGTGTATCTGTTCTTGAGTATTTGCATGAGCGCAGATTTGGATGGTTGTATATGCTTTGTGGACGTCTTCTCTTCGAGCCGTGATCGATAGCTGGTATACTTATATTGGGCTTGATTGTGTTGTACTTATATTGTATTTACTTTTCCATTTGAGTTGGTAGTGGATTTGTTTCCATCCAACTATCATCCTTAGATACTTCTTATTGAGATCTAGTTTCATAGACATTGGTTATTTTATTCAGATATAATTTTGGTGGATGAGATTTAGATTATACCCTGTGACATATGTTTTATACCACTTGTGGATTTGATATTCATATTACAGCGTACGTGTGGATTTGGTTTCCATATATATATTGGAGTTGCCATATCCATGCGGCTGGCATGCTTACGTGTCCTAGTCCTACGTATTTTTGGGACTGGGGCATGACAGGCAGGAACCCAGGAGAGCGTTGACCATCAGATTGTTGACCTGCGTGACGAGTTGCTACAGAGGATTACGGAACGGCCACCGTCTGGGCCGCAGACGGACGATACGACGATTACCGCACGTTTTGATTCACTCGAGCATAGCCTTATGGAGCTCAGGACTCTAAGCCATACGACAGAGCACAACCTTATGGAGCTCAGGACTATGGGCCAGACGACAGATCGCAGCTTGACAACTCTGGCCGCGTTTGCGAAGAGCAGACATATGGAGCTGGAGGATTCGTATATGACCATGAACGACTCACTTACAAGGATCCATGCAGCGCAGGATTTGTTGAGCCGGTCGGTGGCGGAGAACACTTCGAGGGTGGTAGCTGCCATGGATTCATACAATACTCGACTGCTAGCATTGGAGCAGATACGTCCTCCTGGTCCACCGACATCGACACCACCTCCATCACTGCCTCCTCCATCGGCATCAGTGACGCTTTCACAGGAGCAGTATGAGTTCCTTCTATCCCAGATGCGCGGTGGTGCTCCTCCTCATCAGTAGTTGTCTTTGTTTGGACAGGTTTTAGTGTGTTTGTGTGTATTGGCCCTTTCTTGTTTCTTTGATGTATTTAATTTATACTTTTTATTACATTATGAGACGCATGCGATACTTATTTTAAATTCATTTATCTACTTCTTGGGACATATTTAGTGTAATGTAACTTTGTAGATTTTTTTTTTTATGTGAGTTTAGTTTATTATTCATATTAACTATACACTAAAATTTTTTGGTGTTGAGTGTTCCACCGAAGGGGTCGACGAACCCAAGGAATTCAACAGAGGGTTGCTCCGGGTCTATTTATATAAACTGTGATTTTATAACTGCAAGTAAAGTTTTATTGGAAAATATTTTACAAACTACATTCTATTTTTTAAATTTTTTTTCCAATTTAGCGATGTTCCGCGACGTACATTTACGTCGCTAAAAAGTATCGGAACGTCGCTACCTGATACCAAGGACGTCACTAGTATGTCGATAAACGTCGCTACCTGATACCAAGGACGTCGCTAGTAAGTCGCTAAACATCGCTAACATGCTGACATGATAAAATTTGCCATGTCAGCATTGTTGTAGCAAAACGTCGCTCATAATTTCGCTAATGTAGCGACATTTTGCGATCAAATATTATGTCACCATTTAACGACGACACGTCGCTAATCGTCGTATATTCTGCGACGTCGTATCGTCGCAAATATATGTCGCTACAGCGACGACTAGCGACATTTTTGTTATCAGCAACCTTGAAATACGCGACACCGTAAAAATGTCGCTAATTACGTCACTAAATTATTTTAGCGACGTTAGTTTACCTATTAGCGACGTTTGTTTACCTATTAGCAACGTTTTAGACGTCGCTAATATGTGTTATTCTGGTAATTTTAGCGAAGTTAGTTTACCTATTAGCGACGTTTTAGGCGTCGCTAATATGTGTTATTTTGGTAGTGTGTTGATGTCACACCTAAGTTTAGTAGTGGATTTTAATAATAATAAGATAAACAAACAATCGTTAGGAAGATAAGCTTCACATCCAAACTAACTTAGTGACGTTTTAGGCGTCGCTAATATGTGTTATTTTGCTAGTGTGTTGATGTCACACCTAAGTTTAGTAGTGGATTTTAATAACCATAAGATAAACAAATAATCGTAAGGAAGATAAGCTTCACATACAAACTAACTTCCAAAAAATAAATAAATAACAATAAATATAAACACCTAATCTAATTTATTCCTAAGAAAGATAAGATTCATATCAAAACTAAACTCTAAATAACGAATAAATAATAAAAAAGATAATTAAAAAAACTCAAATTTTTAACCAAAATATCTTTCTAGATTTTGTAAGTTGGCTAGTCCAAAACTTGAACTCGTCTCTGTCTCGTGCCGTGTTTTGGTCGAATTTTAATCCCTATAATTTTTAGGGGTACCTACGGTATAAATGTTAATGGATATTCTCGCTCTTGTTGTCATTATTGTCACTAAATCGACTTTATTTCACAAAGTCTAGAATTGATCTCGCAATTGTGCTCGTTGTTTCCTTCGAGGGGAACTCATAGTGTACAAACAATGACGAAACCTTTAGACACTTGTTATCACTACTTTTAGATGTAAGAACTTTTTCTCCTTTCTTCACAAAGAGTAGAAACAACTTTGAACAAAATGTTGGGAGGATGCTGTCAAAATTGTTACAAATTTGAAATATATTATTTTATTTTTTGATAAGTTGTTAGTACCAAATATATATTGATCGTTTGATAGAAAAGCGAAAACCACCCATGCTATGACTCGATTTGGAATAACTCAGTTTGGGATTGCTTATCATGGTTGTTTCTATTTATTTTATTTTTAAAATTTTTCTAAAAAAAGGATATTTAGTAACAACGAGACTTGGGTTGTGATTGTTGTTGTTTTTCAAAATAATAATAGCAGATGCAACTTTTTGATAATAGTTTCAAATTTTCAAAAACTATTTCAAAATTAAAATAATTTTCTAAATTTTTGCAGTTGTTATCAAATAATTTTTTGTAGCTCTTTTAAAAAAAGATTATTTACACTAACTTTTCCTATATTTTATGTTTATTACATGGACCTCCTATATTTTGAAAATAATTATATGGACCTCTTCTATACTTTATGTTTTATTTTCAAAATAAGAGTGATTAGTGTAAAAACCATTTACATAAAAACATAAAACATAAAATATATGGAAGCTCCGTGTAATTATTTTCAAATAAGGAAGGTTCATATAATAAACATAAAATATAGAAAAGATTAGTATAAATAATATTTAAAAACTAGTAAATTCACGTATGTTGTACGTAAAAAATTGTGTTGCACATATCAAAAAAAAATATAATATATATTAATAAATTAGATAGAAATATAAATTGTATTAGAATATTTTAAATATGATTGAAATATATTTTAATTATATTTTGTTATAAGTATATATTTTTGAATTTTAAATATGTGCTTAAGCTTTTAGTTAATTTAAATTAGAATATTTTAAATATGATTGAAATATATTTTAATTATATTTTGTTATAAGTATATATTTTTGAATTTTAGATATGTGTTTAATTAGATAATAACTTTAGTTAGTTTAAATATAATTTAAAATTTTAAATATATTTTAGGAAATATTATATGTTCAGTTGTTTTTTAATTTTTTTTTAAATTTTAGATTATTTTTTATAGTACATATACAAATTAAACGGCTCATTTTATTTATTTATTTAATAGTTGCCATAGAGATGCTAGTAGAAGCCACCAATCATCCAACTTGAGTTTTGGGGCGGCTTCAGCAGAAGAATCACCAAACCCGGTCTGCAAAGAAGCTATTGAAGCCCATATGCTCCCAGCCCAAACACTCGTCCGTCTCATCACGTGCAATAGACGGTGACGTTACGAAAGCCCAAAAATATAATCTCCCCCAAATTGTCAAACTAGGGTTCATCTTTTGCTGCTGTTTCGAGAGACTGCCGAGCCGTCAGGTGAAATTTTTCCCCAAATTTCTCTCGTTCGACTATTTATCCATACTTTATCCGCCAATTTCATATTTTTGCAATTTAATTATCAGCTTTTAGATCATTATTTCAATTCTTCAGTTCTGGTTCTCAAAACGTAAAACTTTTATATATAGAATTGGTTTATACAAATTGGTAGATAATATTGTATAAAACTATTGCTTGATGGCATAAATTTAACAAAAAAAAAAGGTTCAAAATTTTATCATTATCCACTGAAAAAGTTTTCACCTTTTCTACAGAACACTTAAAAGAACTTATTGTAAGTTTGTAACAGGAGATACATGATCAATTATACACAAGAATTCAATTGTTTTGCATTATTCACATAAAAAGAACTGTTAGGACAAGTTATATATTCACATCTTTCAAATGGACATCTAATCTAGTACAAAATGGATGAATTTTGTTTTTAACTTGAATGTTATCCATTGAAAAAAAAAACTTTCATAACATATGATCTATCCCATCATTCACTTGGACATTGTTTATTATTTTATTTTATTTTGAAAAAAAACAATTTTTTTACTAGTATCAAACTAAAAGAACTAATTGCCATCATGGGACTATTTAGATTACAAAACAGTTCATCCTGAAACTGTGAAGTATCTATCGCTGTTGACATCTAGTGATATGCTTTTGCTTATCAAATTTCTTAGACATGCCTACGGCCTGCACTTAACATGCTCATAACTTGTACCTTTTGATGCTCACTCTCTAACATTTCATCAGTTAGGATGTCTTGCTCAACTGCATTATTGAAGTAACAAGCAGGAGCGACATATATAGAAAACTGTTCATTAGTGGACTTCTTGGTATGTGCCAATCAATCGTGCTTGCTTTTATAAAGTAAAAGAGGATCGATTTCTTTATAGTTTGATTCAGATTGACTCAAATCTTCCTTAGAATCACCAAATCTGGGATTTTTGGAATTCAAGGAAGAGCATCAAAGGCTAAGCTAAGTAGCTAACTAAGCTCTTGATCAGAATGGAACATACTAAGCTACCTAGGCTCGACCTGTCTCAACTTAGCTTTCATTCAATCCTAGTTTGTCTGTAGAAGGAGGCTAGGGATTGTCGTTACTTTGGAGAAAGAAAGAAAGATGGTACAGTCAGGCTGATTGGTCCATTGATGATTCATAACAACAAAGGATATGAGGTGATATATGGTTTCAATTAATGAGGAGCATTGGATCTCATAAGCAGAAGTGGATGTCCTTGTCATGTGACGATTTTGATGTCCATGGCAATTCAGGGGTTAGGGGGGGGGGGGGGGGGGGTGGTGGTGGTGTGGTTCCAGTTTTCAAGGAAAACTTCTGAATGGTTTATC